>JABTTQ020003186.1:0-214253 GCA_016081115.2 Rehmannia glutinosa | reverse complement strand
GCGAATTGCAGAGATACTTTTCAACATTGAACCAACCTTAAGAGATTTTTTCCTTTAGATAATGATAAGTAAGAGATATACCACCACATTTAACAAACACTATATGAAATCAAACAATTTCGATATTTTGCTAGAAAGTGATTTGTGGAAAAAGCAGTGTCCAAACTTGACCACTAAAAATAATTGTGCATATTTTATAGTAGTTCAAAATTTGATCATTGAATCCAAAACAGAAAAGCCCATCAATTTAGTAAGTATCTCCGCTACTCAAAGGAATAGGTATACAAATATACTAGTCAATAACTCAAAAAGAACATCAAACAATGTTCCATATAACTTTTCAATAATCAATTCAAGTTTCTACTATAATTCAAATGTTCAAGGCTAAAATACAAAAACAAGAAAATTCAGGTAGAGTAAACAGGATATTAAGAGTTACCACAGTGAGGAGGCAGCCCCTGTTTCGCATACTCCCATTCTCTATAGTCCGGAGGCTTCGAGGCCCTTGGCCTAAACTGCTGCGGCATTTGCTGTGGTCTGAACTGCTGATAGTTACCAAAAGCTGGTCCCACCTGTCGTGGGTGCCTAGACTGCTGCGGCATTTGCTGTGGTCTAAACTGCTGATAATTACCCAAAGCTGGCCCAACCTGTTGTGGGTGCCTATACGGGCGCGGTCCAGGAAAATGCTGGAAGACAGGTGGGCATGTCCGGTGAGACTGTGATCCGGGTCCATAGAACTGCTGACCCGTTACATATTGAGGTGGCGGAGGGACAGCATTGTAACTGGGTCGGAAACCGCGGTTGGTTTCTCGAACAGCACGAAAGTGGGAATCGCCAGACACCAACTCCGTTTGGTCCCCGCTTGCAGGACCCAAGGGTCTGTCGGAGTAGCCTCTCCTGCCATGTGGACGCCCTCCTCTCAACTGTAATAACGAAAATGTTAACTCCGTACTTGAAAAAAACTGAAATTCACCAAAGTTTACTGGAATAGGACGAATAAGATTCCTAATTGGAATGTGAACGCTTCAATTAGTTGATATAAAAAACTACGTAAAAAAAAAAACGCGGAGAGAGAGATTTTAATTGCCGCCGCGCTGGTGATTGATTGTTTATGTATGCTTTTGCTTTGGGTGTGTGCGAGATGTGGCAATTACATAGGGACGAGAAGACATGGCAGCGGCGGATGTGGCGGAGTCTGCAGTGGCGGCAACGGCGAGGGAACGGAAAGAAGAAGGGCGGCGATTCATTGACTTGAGGTGGAGCTACTTGAAATTAAGCTAAAGCACATCGGTGTAAATTTACTGAATTCAGTCCAAGGGCCAAGCCTGGAGCCTCGATGTTTCGTGTGCCAAATTGCCAATTAAAATTGGAGTTACATATTTCAATATTAATAAAAATCAATAAATCATTTAAACAAAAGTCCGTCGTATTTAATGTAAGAAAGCAAAAACAGATTAAAGATTTAATTTGATATATTTTTTTTAAGTGTGGCGTTATTCACATCTCATATTCCTCTAACTACACTTATTTTCTTGTACCAAAAAAATACAACTATTTTATAAAAACACTCTTACCTATTTCTTAAAACAATACATTTGTTTAATACACATTCCAAACATTTATCAATTTATTATTTCCCCAATTAAACCCCCAAAACATACACTGAAGACATCAGAGGCAACAAATGAGGTATGTTTGATTCAATTATTTTTAAGTTGATTGTTGTTGTTGTTAGGGTTCTTGATTTTGAGTTGATTTGAGTAAAAATGTTGCGTTGGTTCGAATGTAAATATTGTGTTGAAATGTTAGAAATCTTGATGTTAGGGACACTTCCAGGAACTCTTTACTGAGGCACAAATAAATACAATATAAACTACACCAAAATTAATTAGTGGGGGCACACTTTATTTTTTTATAGCTTCTAAAAATAGTAAAAATTAAAAAACAAATAAATACTATATAAAATTAGACAGTTTTTTTTAAATATGCACACCTTTTTTCCTTTTAATCTAATTAAATGTAGATTTTAAAAATAAATAATAAAGAGTAATAAAAGAAGAAGAAAAAAAGGAAATTTTTTCAATAAATACCCACTTTTTGGGAAAAATGACTTTTATACGTTCAATGGACTTTTGTACACTTTTTTGACTTCCGAACCCCCAGGGATATTTTTTTGACTTTTTACGCTTTTCTATTTTCTCTCTCCGTCTTTCTTTACTTTAACAATTAGAAAACAATTATGAAACAAATTAGAAAGCTTTTTCCAATATATTTTTAGTCCAATTCTTTTTCACAAAATATACTAATATCTTGATGAGTTTTTGGTTGATTCTCGTAAGACTCTCTTTTTTTCTTTAAATTTGTTGTTTTTCCATTCTTGTTTATGTGTTATTATTGTTTTTTTTCTTTGCAATATATTGATGTTTTATCTTATTACTTAAAGAAGAAATTCAAATATGGATATAGATAATCTTGTGAATTTAGAATTCGATGTATTTGTTTGTTTATTCATTCTTGTATCCATGTTCTTAATATTCTTTTTTCTTCCTTTGCAGCATATTGATGTTTTGTTTCATTTTGTTATTTGAGGAAGAAGTTCAAGTGTGATTATAATATTGTGAATTTTGAAATATGATGTATATGGTTCAATAATTAATTATACAGATTTAGAAAACACAAAAAAATGAGAAACATAAAAGAAATATGAGATTCACTAATTCAATACTAAGGTCTAAAAAATCATGTTTAACAGAGCTAAAATGAGTAAGAAACAATTATGAAACAATCTTGAAACATGTTTGAAACAACTTTAGATATTAATAAAAGAAGTAAAAATTTGTATTAGTGAAACATGTTCCAAATAACTCAACAATCGCCTGAAACAACTAATAAAAATGTCCATATTTTAGTTGTAACCATCAATTTCAATACGTCTCAAATCAAAAATTGTTGCTTACCTTGAATATTTTTATTTTTCTGGTTTCTGCTGTGTAGAAATAGTCGTGTTTCTTCTTCTTCTTCTTCTTCTTCTTCTTCTTCTTCTTCTTCTTCTTCTTCTTCGTTTCTGTGATTTTATGCAATTAGTTCCTTCTCTTTTTCTTCTTCTTCTTATTTTGTTTTGTTGTTGATGTTTATTGAGATCTATGTTGAAGCTTATAAGATGAAGGATATATGTTGTGAAGAAAACATGGGAGCATATATGTTGTGAAGAAAATAAGTATCTGCTATGGAGAAATGAGGAAGCGTATTTGCTGTGAATAAAGAGAAGTGGAGCGTATCTATCGTGAAGAAAAGAAGACGAAGTATATGTGTTGTCAAGAAAAGGAGATGAGAGAGTATCTTCAAGGATTTTCATGAAAAAGCAGGCTAATTGTATCTTTATCCGAAAAAAAAAACTATGGGGAGTGTGTCCCATAGTGAGTAATGTGGACTTTCCATGAATATGATGATTGAATGTTGTTATTAATGGTGCAAGAATTTGTTGGTTGTTATTTTTAAGGCTAATTTATTAAATCAATGTAAATTAAAAAATAATTCAATAAAGTAACGCATATAATATAGATTTTTTCCTTTCTAGGCGAAAACAACACTCCAAAGTGTTGTTTTCTAACTTTTTTACTTAAAAAAAAAAGGCTGTGAAAACAAAACTCCTAGTCTCTTATATATAGTTGTTTTCTATTTCTTTTCTTTTTAAATAAAATCTGAAAATATTGTTTATTCTTTTTTTTTTTACAGTAGAAAGTATCACTTATCAAGTATGCGTTGTGGATAGAGCTCAAAAATGGCCCCCGATGGCCTGGCTGGCCTTTGGGAATAGGACTGGGCTGCTACGATTTTATAGGCCAAAAGATCCGGGCCTATTTGACCTGTCTAAGGCCCGAGATTCAGGCGGGCCGGCGGCCAAGCAATTTTAATGTATTTCTAAAACATGGGCTGGATTGGACTCCCCAAAATAGTGGCCCGAAGAAATTCCGGCCCGGCCGATTCCCACCTCGCTCGATGGTGGGCACGGCCTGACCCTTGGCCACTTTGATGACTCTAGTTGTGGATACCATGTGCTTGTAGCTCAAGCGTATTGCTTACCCTTTATAAGGTGTTATCGTAGTTCGAACCCTAAATCTTTCAAATTTTTTGAGATTTATCTCTCCACTCCACCCACTCATCCCAACTAATTAAAAAACAAAGTATGCGTTGTGGATTACCTTTAGGTTTTAACAATTTATCTAAATTAGATATCGTCTCTATTAAAATAACTCCAATCTTAATTTAATATCTTCCTCAAAAATTACATATTGATAATTAATTCATCAAAAGAATGGTTATAGTCTAAAATTTAATTATTTAATATTTGTGTTACTAAAGAGTCACCTAATTTAATTCAGTTAATTGATTGACCAAGCATACATCCTCTTAAAAAATGCTTTTTAGTTATTAAATTGTGTTTTTTAATTTCTTCATTTGTAGTATATTATGTTAGGAATTATAAAGTATGTAGGATAAATATTTAGGGATGGCAAAATTCTGGCGAAAAACTATCTTCACTGCCATCCAATAAAATCGGATAGAAAATACCTGGTTAATACGGGGATTGGATTCCCCACTTCTCTAGAATTGGGATGAGATGGAAAGGTGTTCATATCCTCTCTTATGTCCTCATCCATGTTCCTAATTAGATAAAACAGGGATCCACATTCCCTAAAATTAAGGAATTAATTTAATAATTATAAAATAGTTGTTGGCTATTTATTTATTTTTTTGAGTGAAGTAGTTGACAATGAATATAATATCAATTGTTATTTTAACATAGATGATAACTTGAATATATATAAATTTAAAAAAAATAAAACATAACTTAAAACTAGATCATTTCAAAATATAATTATCACAGATTTGGGACGATAAAAAATCTAATCTAGTTAAATAAATTAAGCCTTAAAGGTTGTCCAACATGCATACTTGATAAGCAATATTTTCTCTTGTAAAAAAACAGTACTTTAGATTTTATCAAAAAAAAAAAAAACATTTAGAAAACAACAGTAGGAGTACTCTTTTCACCTAGGAAAGAAAAAAAAAAACCTTTTTGGCATTAATTTATTAAATTATTTTTTCTAAATTAATAAATAAGCTTGTTTTTAATGGTTCAAGCATGTGTTGTGTAACGAACGAAGGCTATCCCAGAAGGGTCTTTTCCTTGGGCTTTTCTCTTTAGGTTTTCTATCTGTGTCGCACTCATGGACTTCCCACCCTTGAAAATGGGTTTCCTACCTTTCCCCACACTCGACCCCAAGACCTCCAGGCTCAAGTCCTAAGTTCTCAGAGTGTGAGTACACCAGTTGAGCTAGCCCAATTGGTGGTACTCAACGACTCAATGCTATCCCAAAACGAGTTTTTTCCTTGGGCTTTTCGTCCGCGTCGCCATTCATCAACTGGTGGTACTACACTTTGAGAACTTACGACATGATTGGTATGTGGGAATGGGGTAGGAATGGAATGGGCATTCCTTGTTTCATTCCCATTCACATGATTGGTATGCTTTAGTAATGAGAATACTCATTCCCATGGGAATCCCTATTCCCAAAAGTAAGGGAATGACCATTCCTCCTCTCCCCCATGGGTTTAGCTATTCCCAATCATCAAGAATGACTCAAATTTATTTTTAATAAAATTATCTTCTTATAAATGACTAAAAATGTTGGATATAATCTATATTTTCGAAAAGTAATGTTATAAATAAAAAATTATTTATAATTTAAATATAATTTATATTTAATATTTTAATAAATCATAGTCAATTTCTATCAATATTCAATAGTTAAATCAAATTTTTGATATAGAATTCTTTTGTTGATTTTCTATATTTTCTTATAAAAATAGAGATAATTACAAAAATACCCCTGAGGTTTGGGATAATTACATAAAAACTCGAGATTTTTTAAAATTACAAAAACCCCCTTGGGTTTGATTATGTCTTATATTTTCCCGTCATAAGCAAAAAAAAAATATCAAAACCCCCCGATATTTATAAAAATACTATACTTACCCCTTAAATTTAACACATAATCAAACTCGATGTGGTTTTTTTTGTAATTTTAAAACATCTCCTGGATTTTTTTGTAATTAGCCCAAATCTCATGGGTGTTTTTGTAATCATCCCTAAAAATATTATATAAAATATTTTTGATATCATATATATAAATCTATATATATATATATATTATTTAGCACATATTAAAATAATCTTATATAAATTTACGAATAACATATTTAATAAATTTATTTTAAAAATCTTATTTAAGAGAATTTGATACTTTAAAATTATTTTTCTCAATTACTATCATTAATTTATAATTATCAATCAATATATTTAAATCAAGTAAAAAATTGTCATTCATTCATTTCTCCATTCCTTGCACATACCAATCATAAGAATAGTAATACTACATCATTCCATTCCTAAATTCATTCCATTCCATCCTAATTCCATTCATTCATACCAATCATGCCGTTAGTGTCAGATCAATGTTTTTATTTTGATTTTGATGATTTCGTATAAATGAGTTTTATACCAAAACAATGTTTTTAAAAGTTGTCCAAATACTTCAGTACATTTCATTTGATTTTTACTAAAGTATTGAAGTACTTCTTGAACTTTACTTTTGACAAAAATCTGATAACTTCTCAGTAAAGAGGTCGATCGGTCGCCCTAGTAGGGAGACCCTGTAATATCCCGTATTTTTATGAGATACTAGTATCAATAATAATACTTTTAATATTGACATTCATATTATAAGTATTATTTACTGTGATTTTTCAGTGTAATTTAGCATTCACAATTCTAGTTGCATTAGAATTTTAGGCCTTATGAGTCTCCTTATACCAGTAGAATTCATATTTAGATTTAGTTTAGGATTCATGATTAGATTAGGATTTGGATTCTTTTAGAAGTTTTAATATACACAATATAAATAAGACCCTTTCTTTACTTTTTTTCACAAAAATTATTAGATTTCTAGAGAACACACAAAACACGTGTAAGCTTTTTCTTCCTATCTTCTTATCCATTATTTTCCATCGAAATCCCAGCCATCAGTAACCACATACAGACCAAGAATAACACCCCATTTAAAGCAACAACAAAATCACGCAAAAAAAAAGACGTGAGAGAGATAGAGGCTGCATATTAGAATTTGAGTCATGTGGAGAATTGGGCTTTAAATTTTTATTTGGAAGGTTTAGTTTAAGGACTTTTTTTTTTTAAATTGACAGAAAAAGAGGCAGAGGTGCTAAACTGGAGAATTAGAGCTCTGATTGGGGATTTTGACGAAGCCAATTTTTACCACGACACGAAGAACACGAGACCTAGGATTCCAGTTGTTTTTCACATTTATTAAACCTGCATATTGAGGTGGGAATTTCTATTTGTCTTTTATAAATCGTATGTTAAATTGTTAGTGAAGCATAATGTATGTCCCAGAAACAGAATGGCCTTCGGGCTACCAGAATCAGAATAGCCTTTGGGCTCCCATAAACAAAAATGCAATAGCCCTTTCTGGCCACGTCACCTTATAATCTTTCCGCAACGAATATTACATGTGTGTGATTGATGCATTGATAATTTACATGCATATTTATTTTAGGCGAATTATTTTTTCCACGAGCGAGTTAATATTTTTCAGGTTAAGGAACTTGGCGAAGGCATGAGGCGGTGGTTGTGGATACAAGAAGTTATTTTTTTATTGTTCTTTCATATTTTTAGAATCAAATATTTTGTTTAAGGAGTCGCACTAGTTTATTTAGAATTTTTAATGTCATCGTACCTTGAAATTTTGAATATTAGCCATTATTTATGCAAGTATGGGAATTTTTATTTAAGATTTCCTTTTATTAAGTCAATTTTCTTGGATCATGGTCTTATTATATATTTATCTTAAAGTTAGAAAAAAATCGAGACGTTACAGACCCGTACCTGAATGTTTTAAAATTGAAAACAAAAGAGAAACTTTGGGGCAAGGAGAGACGGCCAGAATCATTCTATATGCCTCGAGAAATGTTTTTCTTGGCTTTTCTTCTCTCTCGAAGCGAGCAAATCACTATCCATAACAACCGATCGCCATAGACAGTGATCGGTCGCTATAGACGTAACTGGTCGCCTTTGATGCTATTTTGTGTCAAAATTTTATTTAACGGTTTAATAATTCGAATTTTCTATATAGCGGCCGGTCGCTATAGTCTTTTGACAAAAAAAAATCTATTTGTTGCGAAAAACACTTCTCAAAGAAATTAAGGCTTTAAATTATTAACTATTTTTTGGAGTACATGTTTTGATTCTTCTTTTGGCAGAGATAAAATTCAAATAGGATGAGCCTATGTTGAAGATTACATCTTGGAGCTCTTCTATAAATAGATGAAGTATTGGAGATCAAATAACATACTACTCTACATCACAACAAGAAATATTCAAAAACTTCTAAAGTTTTTATTTTCATACTCTTGTTATAATAACTTAAGCATTAAACTTTCGCATCTTGCTTATTAGGCTTTCTTTATTGATTACACTTGCACTTACAAAGTTGTATACTTTCATTTGAGTTGTAATCTTGATTTATCAAATCATACAAAATAAGATATACTTGTTGAGTGTTCTTTGGCAAGAACACACTTGGTTGATTCGTTAGGTGTTGAAGAGTTTGGTGCTCTTCATTTTTGTAAGAAAAGAGTTTGGTGCTCTTCATAGGTGTTGGTGTAAGAAGAGTTTGGGGTTCTTCAGTGAAGTTGTAATTGTTTGGTAATAAACTCTTTCCTTTCGAAATCCACTCGGACATACCAGGTGGTAGTGGACGTAGCCCTAGGTGGGTTGAAGCACTATAGATCATCGTGTGTTGATTTATTTTTCTACACTTCTATTTTCTTCTTCATCTTCTTCGAAAAAGGGGGCATAAATGAAAAAAATCGGGAAAATCTATCCACCCCTCTGATTTTCATAACCTCTTGAGACTAACAAGTGGTATCAAAGCCAAACTCTTTGACAAGCTCGTTTATCTTTCCGAGTAAAGAGGAAAGACCCATGGCTACGAACGAAAGTTATCTCACAACTGGTGCCTCAACCAACAAGCCGCCACTATTCGATGCCAATAACTATGCATTTTGGAAAGATCGAATGGAGTACTTTTTACAAGGTTGCGGGTTTGATATTTGGATGCGATAATTGAAGGAATAGCTCAACCAACCAAAAAATTAGAGGATGAAACTATAGCTCCCAAAAGTTTTAAAGAGTTCGATGAAAGTGACAAGAAATCATTTTCTCTGAATGGTAAGGCTCTAAATAGTTTGTGTTGTTCACTTACCTCTACCGAGTACAATCGGATTAGAGGAATAAGGTCCGCACATGAAGTATAGGAAAAACTCGAAACCATTTATGAAGGAACTAAGAAGGTTAAACAAGATAGAAAAACCATGCTTGTTAAAGACTTCGAAAACTTCATAATGTTTGAAGGTGAAGGAATTTCGAAAATGGTGGAAAGGCTCGACAACATCATCAACCATCTATTGGTGCTCAGAAAAGTCATCTCCGGAGAAGACAAGGTAACCAAAGTATTAAATGCTCTTCTCGGTTCTTGGTCCGAAAAGGTGACGGTTATCACGGAAGCTCAATATCTTGAAACTCTCAAGTTTGATGAGCTCATTGGAAATCTCCTTATTTACGAAGTCTATCTCAAAGAATTCCAAACCATCCACCTCTCAACCGGGTATGCAATCTACTCCAAAAGGTCTTACCTCAAGTGCAAAAAATGCATATTATACGAGCGATAAGGATGATGGAGAAACGACCGTTCTTGTTCAAAAATTTGCCAAATTTGTCAATAAAAATAAGACAAGAAAGGCAAGAGACAATTCGTGCTTTAAATGCGAAAAACCCGGGCACTTTATAGCCGATTGTCCCAAAATGGGGGAGGAAAAACAAAAGAAGAAAAAGTATTTTCCGAAAAAGAAGGCCTTGAATGCGGATGCAAAAATGTGGGATGAACTTCTTGCAACATCCGATGATAAAGAGGAAACCGAACAAGGTCTCATAGCCATAGATGATGAAAATAATGAGGTACGCTCTAACTCTTGTTCTTCTTCTTTACTTGATGAACTTCAAGGAGATTATGATGATTTACAAAATGAGTTTAGAGATATGATTTGCAAATACAAGAGTGTGAAAAAGGATTTTAAAAATTTAAAATTAGTGAAAGATAAGTTATTTATGTCTTATGAATCTCTTGCTCACACTATTACCCTTGCTAAAGTTAAGAGTCCAGATTCTGAAAAACAATTGCTCACACAAGAGATAGAAAACTTGAAAAAGGATGTGCAACATTTTAACTTGACTAAAGATAATGTTACAAAAATTCTTGGTACACAACGAAGTGAGCAATCCAAATTAGGACTTGGTTACAAACCTTTTCAAACCGATTTCAAGAAAAAGAACCAAGCTCCAACTCTAAACAACTCAGTTGAGAGCTCCGTGACTGGAAAAAGGGAAGGTCCTCTATCATACATACGACATTACACGAATATGTGCTAGTAGTCCTAAAACGATTACTTGTTTTTATTGTGGTAAAAATGGACATCTTGCTAGCACTTGTAAATTGAGAAATACTAATAGTCATTTTTGGAGAGCCAAAGGTCTATACTCAACGAGATTTCTCTTCCAAAATATTTTTTGGCGGAAGCCATGAACACCATTTGCTATGTTATAAATTGAGTATATCTTCGTCCAAAGTTGAACAAAACTCCATATGGGCTTCGGAAAGGAAGAACTCCAAATATTAGTTATTTCAAAATATCTGGTTGCAAGTGTTTTATCTTAAACACTAAGGATTAATTGGACAAACTTGATCCTAAGGACGATGAAGGAATATTTACGGGGTACTCGACTAAGAGCAAGACATACCGTGTATATAACAAGACAAGCTTGGTGGTCGAAGAATCTATTCACATCAAATTCAATGAAGCTTCCCGGTGTTGAAAGAATTCCAAATGATGATAGTGATGAAGAAGATGAAGTTGAACAATTGTTCCAAACTACACTCAAAATGACCAACCTTATACTTCAAATGTTCAACAAGAGGATAAGGGTGATACATCGGATCTTCCTATGGCTTTAAAATTCAAAGAAGATCACCCAAAAGATCTTATTATTGGAGATCCACTTGACAAGGTAATGACTAGAAGAAAATTTGCCAAAAAAGCTTTAATATCTCAAAAGGAGCCAAAGAATGCTAAGGAAGCCATTGAAGATGAAGACTGGTTTCTAGAGATGCAAGAAGAGTTAAATCAATTTGAAAGGAATGATGTTTGGGAACTTGTGCCTTCTCCTCCATCTCACGCTATCATTGGAACAAAATGGGTATTCTGGAACAAACTCGACGATCAAGGTAATATCATTCGAAATAAAGCAAGGTTAGTAGCTCAAGTTATTGTCAAGAAGAAGGTATTGATAATGATGAAACTTTTGCACCCGTAGCATGTTTAGAGGCTATTCATATCTTGCTTGCTTATTCTTGTTTCAAAAAATTCAAACTCTACCAAATGAATGTTAAATCCACTTTCTTAAATGGTTTTATTCATGAAGAAGTTTATGTTAAACAACCTCTGGGGTTTGAAAATTTTTATAGACCAAATGATGTGTATAAACTCAAAAAGGTTTTATATGGTTTAAAACAAGCACCCTGAGCATTGGTATGATAGACTAAGTTCTTTCTTCTAGAAAATGGTTTTACAAGAGGTAAAGTTGATACTACTCTCTTTGTTTTTGAAAAAGGTTAAGATAACCTTTTAGTTCAAATTTATGTTGATGATATTATTTTCGGTGCTACTAATGAATCTTTGTGCAAGAAATTTTCTAAGTTAATGCAAAAGTAAATTTGAGATGAGTATGATGGGAGAACTCAATTTCTTCCTTGGACTCCAAATCAAACAAAGTCAAAAGGGTATTTATATATCACAATCAAAGTATACTAAAGAACTTCTAAAGAAGTTCGGGATTGAAGAAGGAAGAACCGTTGAAACTCCAATGGCAATAAACATCAAGCTCGACAAGGATGAAAAAGGTAAATGGTTAATGAATCCAAGTATCGAGCTATGATTGGTAGTTACTTTACTTAACTGCAAGTAGACCCGATATTTTTCATGTCGTATGTCTATGTGCTCGATTTTAAAGCAATCCCAAAGAATATCATCTAAGTGTCGTAAATAATTCTAATATTTAAAAGACACAATTTCCTATGGCTTGTTTTATCCAAAGAATGAAAGTTTTTCTTTCAAAGGATATCGTGACTCGGATTATGCCAATAACATTGATGATCGTAAAAGTACATCTGACTCGTGTCAATTTTTAGGTGATTGCCTAGTTTCACGGTTTTCAAAGAAATAAAATTGTGTATCTTTATCAACGGGCGAAGCCGAATACATTTCCGCAGCTTTTTGTTGTACACAATTACATTCTTTTTAAAACGTTCCTATTTTTTGAGACAATACTTCCCTATCAATATTTCTCAAAATCCAGTTCATCATAATCGAACCAAACATCGACACTACTTTTTAAGGAATGCGTTTCTAAACGAAAAATTGAGATGTGCTTTGTTCTGTCTCAAGATCGACTCGCGGATATTTTTACAAAACTGTTAACCGCTGGGTCTTTTAAGTCAATTCGAGCTTGTTTAGGCATAATGCATATTGAATAAGGTCTATGTTTGCATTTTGAGCATTTTAAAATTTTGGGGTGAAAAATCACATTTTCAAAACTTCAAAAATCGGACAGAGGGATTGCACTGAAATAGGGATATGTCGCTATGGAGGGCGACCGATCGCTGTGTTTAGGGACCGGTCACCCCCTTATAGCAACCGGTCACCATACGTGCTGAAAAAAATTTAAAAATTGTATGCCCTCCTTCATTTGTTATTTTTGTTCGACAAAAATATTTGGATCTCTATACTGCAAGTGTACCGTGTAGTTTATAGGATAATGTCAAGTAAGGTCGTATTCCTCAGGGATTGACTACGAAACACTTAAGCTATAATAACATCGCATTCCAATTTTATTGAAGCGACCGAATCTCAAATTTTTTGAAAAATCGAAAATAAAAAGAAAAAGAAATAAACTTTCGAACCTCACAAGTATTTGCAACAAATACAGAAGCAACCCTAGGCACATAATCTCAACATGCTTCTTCAATATTAAATCCAATTAATGTTTCAAAATTAATTCATGCGTTTCTATGGGTTCAATTCCTAAACTAGTTTATTACCCCTCCTGGGTGGTGCATAAACACTAGATTAATAATAATTGAGGTCTCCCGATCTATCACAACCATTATTAAATCACAAAATATCTTTGAATTGAAAAATTCCCCACAAACAGAAGTAGTCTCCCGATACATTATCATGATTATGTCTGAATTCGATTTTCGTCTCATTAGAACTCACCTCCTGGATTATGGACTAGCAAGTATGACATGCAAATTATTGGCCAAATAATCAACAATTATAAATAAGGACTCGAATTCATAAAATAGAACACATAAATCAATTAACAAAATAATTAATCAAGATTTAACATGAATCCACAGTTTTGATTATGCCCTAGGATTCGAAAGATTAGTCAAACATTGATAACAAATTCATAGACACTTGAAATCAACATTGTGACATCGTTTAAGCACAAACAAGAGATCTAAACTAAGAAAGAAAACCCCTTCTTGCCAGGATGGATCTCCCTTCCAAGCTTTCGAAGCCTTTGTGCTTCCGTAGATGTGAAAGGCCTTGTGGTGTTCTTCGTAACCTAGCTCTCCTATCTCAGAAGACCTTTGATCTTGTAATTCTATGTATTTTGTAGTGTTGTATGTTGTATGAATGTATGAATTTTCGTGCAGCCCTTGGGTCCTTTATATAGGTGCTTGGAGAGATCACTTGTAGAGTTTGAGTGGGAAAAGGACACAAAAATCCGCCACATTAAGTCGCACGGCCCATGTGGCTTTCACACGGTCACTCCACACGGTTGTGTGGGTCTCACACGGTCCGGCCGTGCGGCTTGGTTTTGTCCCTGTTTTCTCCCGAACACTTCACACGGACATGCATCTTCACATGAGAAGGTCACACGGCCGTGTGGTCCCACACGTCGGACTGCAGTGACGGTTTTTTCCAGTTTCTTTGTCTTTTCGATCTTCTCTTTGCACACTTATCAATCTTATCCGGGCCTTCCAACTGATATCTTCTCAATTACACTCCGTTTCCTGTAAAAAGTTACAAGAATACGCAGTATCATGCCCTTCAAAGGAAACCTGTAAGTCTAAGCGGCTACGATAATCTAGAAGGGGGGTTGAATAGATTATCTCCATTTTATCGATTATGCCCTCTTTTTCCAATCAAACAAGCCAAGATAAGAATGAAGGTGCGGGAAGTAAATAACACGCGTCGATTTATAGAGGTTCAACCCACCTAGGGCCTAATCCTCTACCACCCCAGTATCTCCGGGATGGATTTCAAAAAGAAAAAAGATTTTATTAATTACCACAATTCATACAACATCACCTTACAACACCTCTTTGGAGATTACCACAATCTCTCTTGAAGATTACCACAATCTCCAACGGCACCTTGTGAAGATTACCACAATCTTCAACCTTGAAGAACACCAAATTCTTCAACACCTCAAAGAGTACCACACTCTTCAATAAGAATATTACCACAATCTTCTTGCACCTAACACCTAGATCACCCAAGTGTGTTCTTACCACAAGAACACCCACAAGGATATCTTGTGTTGAATGATGACTACAAAAATTCAAGATTACAACTCGATAATGAATAATACAATTTATAGTGCAAGTGTAATCAAGAAATAAAGCCTAGACCTCAAGATGTGAAAGTGTAGGACCTTAGGCTATTACAACAAGAGTATAGACAATGAAAGAACAAGTATTTGCTTTGAGTGTATCTTGTTGTGTTGTATCTCAATTGGTTGTCTTGTTGCTCCAAAATTTCCTCTATTTATAGGAGATGATTGATCATGGATAGGCTCCTCTTAGGGACTGATTTCTACAAAAACAAAATGCAATTAAAATCAAGATTATAGCTGTTAGAAATCAACCCCACAATTTAGGGAAAAGTTGTCTGTTGCACAACAGTTAGAATTTGCTGTCAAAAGGATAGGGCGACCGGTCGCGCACTAATACAGAAAGGAAAATAATACAGCAAAATAGCATATAGGGACCGGTCGACCTAGGGTCCGACCGGTCGGCCCTGCCCTGGACCGGTTGGACATCACTAAAATGTAATACATAGTGTTTGGCTTTCATTTCTCCTTCTTCAGGTACCGGTCGATGCATTGGTCGACCGGTCTATCTCAAGTATTTTTCAATCTGTTTCAGTTTTCAGAAGTGTTGTCCAATTTTTGTTGAAAATAAACTTCAAGAAATACTCCAAAAAATTAGTAAAAATATTTTAAATCGATCGGGAGTATTTGGACAACATTTAGAAACATTGTTTTGGTGTAAAAACACATTAACACAAAATCTTCGAAAGTGTTGTCCAATTGTTGTCGAAAATAGACTTTAAGAAATACTCCGAAACATTAGTAAAAATATTTTAAATCATTTGGGAGTATTTGGACAACATTTAAAAATATTATTTTGGTGTAAAACAAAATCATCAAAATCATGATAAAAATACTTATCTAACAAACTCCCCCCTTTTGATGATTACAAACCAAAATAATTTAAAGAGGTCGATTTTGAAAACAAAACAATTTTACAAAAGCTCCCCCTATCAACATGCACAACAAGAGTAATATAGAAGCAATCAACCAAAAGCTAAAAACTCAGCTTTTACATATTGAGCTTAAGTATCAAAAGCTTATAAGCTCCCCATGTTAATAAAACATCATTAGTCATGTAAATAAGTCCATAATGTTAGTCCAAGTGGCTACGATAATCTAGAGGGGGGGTGAATAGATTATGCCATTTTTTTGCAAATCGCCCACTTTTTTGAATGAACAAGTAAATGACAAGAATGTAAGTGCGGAAAATAAACAACACTCGATGATTTATAGTAGTTCAACCCACTTAGGGCCTAATCTACTACCACCCCGATATATCCGAAGTGGATTTCAAAAAGAAAAAAAGTTTTATTAACAATTACCACAATTGTTACAACACCACCTTTGAAGATTACCACAATCTTCTTACAACACCTTCAAGGAGATTACCACAATCTTCCTTCAACACCTATGAAGAGTACCACACTCTTCAACACCTAAGATCACCAAAGTGTGTTCTTACCACAAGAACACTAACAAGGATATCTTGTTTTGGATGATAGAAAAATTCAAGATTACAACTCAAAAAATGAAGTATACAAACTTTGAGTGCAATTGTAATCAAGAATAAAAAGCCTAGACCTCAAGATTGTGCAAGTGCAAGAACTTAGGCTATTACAACAAGAATGTAAAAATGAAAGCTTTGGGAATTTTGTAGATTTCTTGTTGTATTGTATGCTTGTGTGTTGTGTCTTGTGTCTTCAAATCATCCTCCATTTATAGGAGAGTCTTCACAAACATAGGCTCCTCCTTCTTCACTTTTGTCTACAAAAAGCAGATCATAAGATGTAGAAATAATGTACAAAATTGATAAAGTAAATCTTGCTGATAATGGATTTTCAATGGTTTGAATCTGCTATCAAAAATATATAGTGCGACCGGTCGCTATATAGGAAATTTCGAACGTTAAAAGAAAATAGTGCGATCCAGGTACCAGACGGAGGGGGTGCGGCCGATCCGGGGGGTGCGACCGGTCGCCCTAGGCGTCGACCGGTCGGCTCATGCTTGGACTGGTCACCCTCCCTCACAAATCAAGTCTGGACTTCTCTGTTTCATTTTGTGCATTCTTCAGGTACCGGTCGACCTCTTGTTCGACCGGTTGACCTCCAAATTGAAGTGTTGTTCGATTTTTGTCAAAAATAACCTTCAAAAAATACTCCAAAAAATTAGTAAAAGCATTTTAAATCAATTGGGAGTATTTGGACAACATTTAAAAAACATTGTTTTGGTATAAAAACTCATTTAAACAAAATCATCAAAATCTTGATAAAAATATTTATCTAACAAACTCCCCCTTTTTGATGATTACAAACCAAAACAATTTTAGGAAGTCAATTTTAAAACAAAACACATTTTCCGGTCTAAAATATAAATCTATTATAAGCAACATTTATCATAAGTAAAACACACAAGGATAAGAGCAAAGATTGTCTAAAAACATTTTGCATAAGCTCCCCCTATCAACATGCATAACAAAAATAAGTAGAAGCAAACAACTACAAGCTAAAAGCTTGAATTTCATGAGCTTAGAAGCTCTCCATGTCACAAAAAAATCATTAGTTAAGCATAAAAGTCCATAATACATCAAATGGACTAAGTATTATTCACAGCTTTTGGCTTTTAAGAGCCCTAGCTTATAGCTTTTCTTGCAAGCTTATTTTCGCTTCTTTGAGTATATGAGAATTTTTTCCTGTTTCTCCCCCTCTGGAATCATCAAAAAGAATGTTATCACGATAAAAATATTATACAATCATATCAAGGTGCGCAATTTAATCGATTTATCGAGCATTTTGAAAATTGAAGCTTAAATTCCAAATAAAAAAGGGAAAAATTGATCATTTGATTTGCAAAAGCTCATTTGATTGATGAAACATGATCTCGATAAACTTATAAGACTTTTCAAATCAAGAGAGTCATGTAAGTGATGAAATTTTCATAGAAACATTTTGTCGAACACTTGGCGTGCGTCGAATAAAACAAGTATATAACGCCTTTGTAATTCATTTAAGCCAAAAACTTTCATCACAAAATGCAACATTACAACATTCATCCATCAACAATCATCATATACAACACGCTAATACATAAATTTCATCAAAATAGCAAGATATAAGCATATTCTCAAGGGTTCAACCCAATTGAGATTAAAAGGAGAAATTCTTACCAATTAATCGGAGAAGTTGGATAATAATGATGAAATATAAGTTACATAAACTCAAAATATAGATTTTATAAGAAGAAAATCATTTTGAGTGAAATGTGTGTGAAAAATGCAAAGGGGTTCGATTTTAGAAGAAAAGGCTCAAAAATACGATTTGAAGGACAGAAAGCATTTTATTGCTGAAATCAGTGAGGGCGACCGGTCGACGTGTAGGGCGACTGGTCCCTGTACCTGGTCGACCGGTCGACCTCTCCGTTGACCGGTGCCTGAACACCAGTTCTGTTTATGTCCGAATTTTGCACCAAAAATCCGATTTTTCACCCCTAAGTTTTAAAAACATGCAAATTGCAATCATAGGCCTTATTCAATATGCATTATGCCTAACCGAGCTCGTATTGAGGCAAAAGTCTCGAAAGATAGCGGTTTTGTAAAAATGTCCGCCAATTGATCTTGAGATGGAATAAAAGATATCTCAATTTTTCGTTTTGAAACACAATCCCTTAGAAAATGATGTCGAAACTCAATATGTTTAGTACGGTTATGATGAATCGGGTTTTGAGCAATATTTATAGCGGATATATTATCACAAAAGATAGGAATATTTTCAAAAGAACATTTGTAATCCGCTAAAGTTTGTTTCATCCAAAGCAATTGAGTACAACAAAAGGCCGCGGAAATATATTCGGCTTCGGCCATTGAAAGTGAAACACAATTTTGTTTCTTTGAAAACCAAGAAACTAGGCAATCGCCTAAAAATTGACATGATTCGGAAGTACTTTTACGATCATCAATATTTCCCGCATAATCCGAATCACTATAACCTTTAAGAGAAAAATTTTCATTCTTTGGATAAAATAAACCATATTGAATAGTGCCTTTCAAATATCGAAAAATCTTTTAACGGCACTCATATGAGATTGTTTGGGATTGCTTTGAAAACGAGCACATAAGCATACGTCATGAAGAATATCCGGTCTACTTGCGGTTAAATAAAGTAAACTACCAATCATACCTCGATATTTGGATTCATCAACCGGCTTGCCTTTTTCATCTTTGTCAATCTTGACGTTTGTTGCCGTTGGGGTAGAGACGGTTCTTCATTCTTCAATGTCAAACTTCTTCAAGAGCTCTTTTGTATATTTTGATTGTGAAATATAAATTCCTTCTTGACAATGCTTAATTTGAAGTCCAAGAAAGAAATTTAGCTCCCCCATCATGCTCATTTTAAATTCACCTTGCATCAACTTAGAAAATTTCTTGCACAAGGATTCATTAGTAGCACCAAAAATAATATCATCAACATAAATTTGCACTAATAAGCAATCTTGCCCTTTTTCAAAAACAAAGAGAGTAGTATCAACTTTACCTCTTGTAAATCCATTTTACAAAAGAAAAGATCTAAGTCTATCATACCATGCACGGGGTGCTTGTTTTAAACCATACAAGGCCTTCTTAAGTTTATAAACATCATTTGGCCTAGAAAAATTTTCAAACCCCGGAGGTTATTTTACATAGACTTCTTCTTGAATAATACCATTTAGAAAAGCGGATTTAACATCCATTTGGTAAAGTTTGAAATTTTTAAAACAAGAATAGGCAAGTAAAATACGAATAGCTTCTAAACGTGCTACGGGTGCAAAAGTTTCATCATAATCAATACATTCTTCTTGACAATACCCTTGAGCTACTAACCTTGCTTTGTTTCGAATAATATTGCCTTGTTCATCGAGCTTGTTTCGAAATACCCATTTTGTACCAATAATTATTTGAGATGGAGGACAAGGTACCAATTCCCAAACATCATTTCTTTCAAATTGATTCAACTCCTCTTGCATTTCTAAAAACCAATCCTCATCTTCAATAGTTTCCTTAGCATTTTTAGGCTCTTTTTGAGATATAAGAGCTTTCTCGGCAAATCTTCTTCGGGTTATCACTTTATCAAGGGGATCACCAATAATAAGATTTTTTGGGTGATCTCCCTTAAATTTCAATGCTACGGGAAGATCCGAAGTATCACCGCTATCTTCTTGAGGAACATTTGAAGTGGATGGTTGATCATTTGAGGTAGAAGGTTGATCATTTTGAGCATCATTTTGAACAATGGGTTCAATAATATCCTCTTTATCACTTTCATCATTGGGTATCCTCTCAACACCCAAGGCTTCATTAAATTTAACATGGATGGATTCTTCAACAACCATACTAGTCTTATTATAAACCCGATATGCTTTGCTCTTGGTTGAATACCCCATAAATATTCCTTCACCGGCCTTAGGATCAAGTTTGTCCAATTGATCCTTAGTATTCAAAATAAAACACTTACATCCAAATATTTTGAAACAACTAATATTTGGAGTTCTTCCTTTCCAAAGCTCATATGGAGTTTTATTCATTTTAGGACGAATATAAACTCGATTAATGACATAGCAAGCGGTACTTACAGCTTCGGCCCAAAAATATTTTGGAAGTAAAAATTCATTGAGCATGGACCGACTCATTTCTTGAAGTGTCCGATTCTTCCTTTCGGCTACTCCATTTTGTTGAGGTGTCCTTGGAGCCGAAAAATTGTAACCATATCCCTTAGTTTCACAAAAGACTCTAAATTCTCCATCAAATTCTCCACCTCGATCACTTCGAATAGACTTAATAGTATCTTCCTTTTCATTCTCAATAAATCTACACAACTTAACAAACCCATTAACAACATCGCTTTTATTTTCAAGAAAAAGAGCCCAAGTATATCTAGAGAAATCATCAACTATAACAAAAGTGTAATGTTTTCCACTTAGACTTGCCGTACCAATATACCCATACAAATCTAAATGAATAAGTTGTAGAGGTTTGGTTGTGGAAATTTCATTTTTGGGCTTAAAACTACTCTTAACTAATTTGTTCTTTTGACAAGTGTCACATAAGCCAAGATTTTCAAAATTCAATTTGGGTAGTCCTTTTACATGTTGGTTTTTGTAAATAGTTTGCAAATTTTTATATCCAACACGTCCAAGTCGCCTATGCCATAAACTAGTTAAATCATTATTGGAGACAAGACAAGAAACATTTTGACTAACCAAATCACTTGTACAAATTTTGTAAAGATTGCCTTTTCTATTTGCTTCACAAATTTTTTTATCATTTTTGGAAATAAGGCATTTTTCTTTATTGAAAACAACATTATAATTTGAATCACAAAGTTGGCTAACACTTATCAAGTTAAACTTAAGCCCATTCTACTAAAAGAACATTACTAAGAGAGAAAGAAGAGTTACCAATTTCTCCATTTCCAAGAATTCTTCCTTTGCCATTGCCGAACATGACCATACCCTCTTCTTGGAGCTTGATGTTGGTAAAAAGTTCTTTCTTTTCGGTCATATGGCGTCAACATCCGTTGTCCACGAGCCATTTTGAATCCTACATGGTTGTTATAGCCCCAATAACCTACAAAAGAATTATTTTTAGGTACCCTATAGTTTTGGGGTCCATAGGGGTTAGCCTTGAGACCTTTAGGTCTCCAAACATAGCTAAAATTGTTCTTCAATTTACAATGACTGACATAATGACCAACTTTACCACAATAAAAGCAAATAAGATTGTGGGCACTACTAGCACATACAAAAGTCGGACCTTGGTCATTTTTCTTTGAAAATGGTTGAAAAGGTTTATAGCCAAGTCCTAATTTAGAATGCTCACCTCTTTGTGCATCTAAAATTTTTGTAACATTATCCGTACTTAAGTTAAAACGATGCACATCCTTTTTCAAACATTCAAGATCATTTGTGAGCGTTTGTTTTTCGGTTTCAAGAGTACGGACTTTAGTAAGAGTAATGATGGCTCAAAAGCTACCTTTAAAATCGTAGGCAAGTGCACCTATCGTTTTATAGTATAGATTATTGAGTACCGAGTGTCATTCCCACGAGGATTGTAAGTACTAATAATTACCGTCTTTTTGTTATTTAATCTAACAATTTTCAGAGTTTTGTTTGATGAAAAAGGAAAACAAGTTATAAATTGTAAAAATGAAGGAAGATTTATAAAATAAGAAATCAAGAGATAGAAATGTGTTTGAATGTAAATTCCTCTAGAATGTTTTTGTGATTTGACAAGTTAAAAATACAACCGTAAGCCCTTAAGCAAAAACCAACCTCTTTTAATAAAATCTCATGTCTTGTGGACCGTAGAAATTCCTAATTTAAGTTAAACCCTTTCTCAAGGCGAAAAACTTCTAATCTCAAGTTGATTAACTGAAATCTCTTTCTAGTTAAAACCCCCAAGACAGCATTATAACGATTTGTGAATTCCCATATTAGGTTTGACCCTAATCCAGAAGATTTATGTCGTCCTATATCTAGGATTGCATGCAACTCTTTTCACTTATATAGGTTCTATTTCACCATGAATCTCTCGATTTCCCGGATGAAAAATAAACTTCAAATCAATATTGCGCATATATCAATTCGAATGAACGAAGCATAATATAAGTGAATCACACAAAATATGAAGATTTTATTAAAAACATACACACCTTAATCACAAATCCATTCTAGAGTTCATTACATTCAAATACTAGGAGTTTAGCTACACATAATTTTGACCAAAGAATAAATTACACAAGAAGATTTAAGTATTCTAGACATGGTGTACTTATCTTTCTCAAAATCTCAATTGACTTCTTTCTTGATTGATGATGTTGCTCCAAGCCTTCTTCTCCAATATTGCCCCAAGCTTTCTCCTCCAAGACCCCTTGATCCCAATTCTACTTAATGAGATGAATACAATGAATATTTCCTGAGTATCTAATCAATGAATCTCCCAATTTCAACCCTTGGCTTTTATAGGCAACCAATACATTGATAGTACTCTCTTTTATTAAACAATCACCCCTATTTTCCTTGTTGGTTGGTGAATTCTTGTATTCAAGTGATGATGGAGGGGACATGGAGATATGTTTCAGCAAAATAGGGTGTTAAAAGTGTACAAAAGTGGCCAAAATGGGTTGGTTGGTGAGTTTTCCCCAAATTCCGCAAAGAAAAGTTGCAAAAGAGGTCCCTGACACGCCAGTGTCGCCCGTAACGGCCGGCCGTCTTTTTTATCACACAGGACTCGGCCGACATGGTCGTGCTTCCCAACACGGCCAGCCGTGTTCCCCGGGCACGCATCAGTGTTGGGAACACGGCCAGCCGTGTTGGAGGCTCATTTTGTGCAAAAATTTGAGTTTTTGGCTCCGGTGGAACACGGTCGTGTTGCCCGACACCCTTGCCCGTGTTGGACCAAAAAGGCCCCGAAATGACGCGTTTGGCTTGGAATTTCGAGTTTTGCATCCTTAAACTCCGGTATGTTTTGACATGAATCCATGGTCCGAAATTCACCAAAATTAGCCCCGAATGGTCAATCTACATCAATAAAATCACCTCGGAGTAATATGAACTATGTACAATCAAAAATTTACAAAACTAACAATAAAATAACTCGAAATCTACTCAAATATACACATAAAACATGCATAAAAAGACCCTTATCAAACCACCTACAACTTTGAACTTTGTTTGTCCTCAAGCAAAACATTATATCAAAAAGAGGGATTCAATAAATCACAACATATAAAGATGATTTTTTTTTCAACATATTGAACATAAGCAGTCAAGTTCTTGGCCTTCTCAACCTGAATTAACCATTAAGTAAAAACATAGTTTTGTAAAGCGATCGACTGTCAAGAAAGACTGTAATATCGGCAGACATTATTCAGGCTTGAAATCATCACTCCACAAATACTGATAGTTATGAACAACTTCAATTCAATAATGCCATGAAAGTACAAGAATTCAATAGATCATTGTAGTTAGCCTACTAGTCATATAACCAAGCTTCTTGAACTTTATTGGAATGAGAAGTCAAGGAGTATTCATTCTCCTTTTTTTTTCGTTCTTTTTTTTTTTTGGGGACCTTTCGAGACATGCTTCCACTAGGTTTATATTTTGAATTTCTGTTCAAACACTCCTAGGGTGGTTTCCCATACTCATATTCGTGTCGCCGTTTTACGTAAAAGACAAACATGGGGCTCATGAATGCTCCTAGTTACTAAGCAACAACAAATAGAGGAGTATAACCTCGATTGGTCCGTTTTTTGTTTTTTTGAATTCGCAAGCTTGGTTTAACAACTAGTTAACCACTACTAAATCACGAGTTTTCAGACGTTCATAGCGCTAGGTATCGTCGTATATGCATTAACACATCAAGTATTTATGGTGTTAGAAATCTCATCAAAATTTTGCCTGCATCCACGTCAATCTATCCTAAACAATCAATTGCTTCACCTTGAAAACACAAATTAACAAGTTAATGTAGGTATAATTGGGCCAAGTTATTGACTAGCAACATTCAATTTGTTAAAAATAAGAAACACATCTCTCACAAACAAGCATACAAGCATTCCGAAAATGTTATTGTACCCACCTCCAACTTTTAAAATTCACATTGTCCTCAATGTGAAACAAAGAAATGGACAAACACACACCAAACACTTAAAAAGCAAAGAAATTAGAATGATATAAAAGAGGTGGAAAAAGAAAAATACGACCTTTCTACAATAGTGGAATCGGTGTTGGGCGATCATTGGGTTGTTTTGGTACGGGACCTTCAACGGCATCTTCATACCTAATCAAAGTTAAGCAACACACAACTCGAATACCGTGAAATCTCAAATATTCCCAATTAGGACAACCAAGAAGATGTTCAAGAGTTTTTTTTTTTTTGATTTGAAAATGACTCTAAGGACTTGTGATTATTTTGAAAGAAAATAAAATAAAAAAAAATAAAAAAAATGAAAACAATTGCACACAAACATCGGGTTGCCTCCCGGTAGCGCTTTTTAACGTCGTATAGCTGGACCATTTCACCGAATGTGAAGATTTAATCGGGAGGAGCCTTGAACTTATGAAAAATTTATCTCTTTGAACAACATCGCCACCCGTATCGATTTTGAACAATTGACCTTCATGGTCCTATTTTTCTGTATGTTATTCTCAAAATGGGATTTATCTGTGGAAACTTTTGCACATTGAACATCACATACTTTCAAGGTGTTAGGAATTTTATTGTTTAGATTTTGATGAGTGCCATGTAAAACTTAGAATAGAAAGTTAGCTCCCAATTCTTGCTTTGAAATGTATTGTAACAATTAGAGTGCTGCCGAGTTAAGTCGCCTACGCTCCAACTTGCAAGAAGACAACCGAAGGCTTGAAGGAAAACTCTGCTGAGACAGAACCGAGTACAACAAAGAAGAGCAGACAGAACTCGATCAAGAAGCGGTGAGATGCAAACGAGTGGAACATCACAAAGTCAACTCAAGAGAAGACAAGTCTCAAGATGAAGTGACAAGAGTCATCCATGATTGGAAGTCGACTCTAAGTCACCTGGGGAAAGCGAGGAAATGCAAATAAGTCGAGATAATCAAAAAGAACCGTTGCGTAAATCAAGAGATTTACTTAAACAAGTAATATCTTCATACTACCTTTCTTGGAGTGCTCCCCCGAAGCGTGCAAAGAAATGAACCAATGGGAAGCACTACACCGTTTTGAACTCGAAAGGTGATAAAACATTTCATACGAGGAAATGGCAATTCCAAGAAGTGCAAACCAACGATCGCAAAGTGATTTTCAAAAATGAGCCTATCTCTTCAACGAGCAAATTTTTGAAAGTTCACTATAAAAGGCCGAGGAGTTTGATTGAAAAAAAAAGATGCGTGGATGACACACACGTGAGATATACAAGCTTATCAAAATTGAAATATTCTCAATCCTCAAGCCTACATCTCGAAGAACATCAATCCAACACTTACTCCGTGAAGGAAAGAGAACTTCAATCGCTTGAAGAGGAAACTCATCGAACAAGGGGTCTACATTCCAAGAAGGATTGTAGAAAGGTTCAAGGTCGAACCAAGTCTTAAGCGTTGGAGGGCTTCGTGATCAAATCCAAAGTGCTTGAGCAAGTGAGTCAGAGTAGCAAGCAAACGCTGTGAAGAAGCCGAGTCGACGAGAAGCCACCGAGTGATCAAGGCGTCTCGGATCGAGTCCCAAAGGATCAAGTCGGCCGTTGTGATCAAGACTTGTATCCGGACTGCTACCACTTTGTAAACCGATCATTACTTAGTGGATTCCTCCAGGAGTTGGAGAAGAGAGGAGTAGAAGAATTACCCCATCTTCGAACCTCTATAAAAACTTTATCTTGTGTCATTTACTTTCTACATTTAAATATCTCGCACTTTTAATTGCTTATATCTGTTTGATAAATTTGCTATCCATCCGATAATCTATAAGTACTAAATCAAACTTCGTAAAAACTTGCTTAAACAAACTTAAGGGTGTCAAGTCTTCCAATGAAAACAAAACCACAAATAAGTCAAATTATAGCCAACAATTGAGTTACTCTACTAACAAAATTTCAAAAGTCATTGAGAGATTAACTCTCTTGAGTGACTAATTCGATTGTCCATCAAGGACACAAATTGTGTAGAACTCAGAGATTTAAAAGGCCTAAATCGAAAATTTGGTAAGGTTTATTCAACCCCCTTCTAAACCTTACACTTACACCCTTTGGGACCTACAAGTGGTATCGAGCGGTTGGTTCATTGAACCCTCCGCACCGGTTCTTGAACTAGATCTCCAAACTTTTCAAAAGTCCGCTTTAGTACTTAAACTTTCAAAACGCTTTTCTTTCATTAAAAATTATTATCATGGAAGCAAATCTAACACGCATTCCTATGTTCACCATTGAAGAATTTGATGATTGGAAAATTCGTATGCAGCTCATCTATCAAAGATTACATGATGAGATGTGGATAGTGATAGAAGATGGGCCTCCGCAAATATTAAAGGTGAACACAAATTGCATTTAAGAGTTGCAAATTGAAGGGGAAGAAGATGCAAAGACACCAGCACTACCATGGTTGAAAAAACCAAGAACTGAGTGGACAAATGATGACAAAAAAGATACAACCTGACAATGTAGCCAAGGATATTCTCTACAAAACCTTGGACAAAGCCATGTTCAATAAAGTGAAATCTTGCAAAACAATAAGGAAATGGGACAAACCGACATTGATTTGTGAAGGCTCGAGCAAATCAAAGAAAACAAACTTTCAAAGTGGCTGTACAAAAATTTGAGAACTTTAAAATGATCTCGGGAGAAAACCTGGATCAACTGGATGCTCGATTTACGTAAATCACAAATGAGCTATCTACACTTGGAAAGGAATATACACAGAAGAAATGTGTATGAAGATCCTGAAAAGTCTTCCAAAATGGGAGATGAAGGTCATGGCACCGAGACATTCCATGGACCTATCAAAGACATCCAACCATGAGTTATTCTCGGACCTCAAAGCCTATGAGTTTGAGCCGAGAAGGAAAAGACCAGGAAGAGACAATTGTACCCAAAACAAATTTGCTCTAGTCTAGTTGTCAAAGATGGAAGGAGAGTCAAGTCAAAGAGGCAATTGACCCGGAAGAAATAGCCCTAATGGTTAAAAGATTTAACAAGTTCTTTAACAAGAACTACAAGAGAGGAAAGGGTGAATCTTCTCCGTAAGACACTCACCTCCTCCAAATCAAGGGATGATAGGCCAACCAAGAGGACAGATCATCAACAAGTTGAGTATCAAAGGGCCGACAACTCAAGAATAGAAAGAGTCGAGCAAAAGGTCAATATCTATGTTGGAATTGTAGACAACCAGGTCACTATGCCATTGATCGCTCATATCCTCGTAGTCAACAAGTACTGAAACGAAGAAGAAAGAAAGGTCTTCAGAGAAAGAAGACAAGAGAAGAAAAAGGCAATGATGGTCACAGAGATCTGCACGAGACAAATGCAAGTCAAGAGAGACAACACGACTCGCAGAGCAAAGAAGGAAGCCGACTACTCAAGTGACTCGAAGAAGAAGCCTTGATCCGCTTAATGGCCAAAGAACAAGATCAAGAAGATGAGGTACAATCTAACTCAACAAGCTCGTACACTAGTGATAGTGATCGACACACACACTTCATCACCCACGATCTTTATGATTCATTAGGCAAAATGATGAAAGATTTTGAGCACATTAAAACCTCACACACACTATTGAATGAGGAAAACAGCCTTTACTCAAAAATCAAAACTCAAAGTCGACTAAGGAGCCGAGAACTCTAAGTCAAATAGTGATGAGAATAAGAGTTTAAAGGCCGAAAATGCTAAATTAATAGCAGAAATTGCTGCTATAGAAAAGAGGGAGAATGACCTCAAAAATGTCATTGCCTCATTCACTAAGGCATCTAAATCATTGGATGATCTTATTATGAGTCAAAGAGAATGTGGAGACAAGACAAAGCTTAGATTTAATTCCTTTGTGCAATGTCAAACCTCAAGAGTAATTTTGGAAAAAGGATCTTCAAGTCATGAAGAGTCCGAAAAATCCAAAACTCTAAATGATGCACACACTTTCAATCCAAAGCACAATACTAAGCAAACTGGCCTTGGTTACAAAGGAAAAGGAAAACAAATGACCGATTGAGAGTCTTTGAAAGGACAGTGAGAAGAGATTCACCGAGTCCCTCAAAGGACTCCAAACAAAAATACTCAGAAAGAAGAAGCGAGAGCTACCAAAAATCCCAAAACTCATAAAAGAAATACATATGATGGGAATGGTAGAAAATATCCAAGCCAAGCCGATCGAATAATATGAACTATCGGCTGACTTATGGAATACAAGCCCAAATGGCAAAGGCCTAACTCAACAAAGGCCATTCCAAAAGCATAAGAGCTTTCATCAAAGACACATATGCACCTAGGCACTACACTCAAAGACACCACAATTACCCAAGAAAGGCAATTGCTAAAACACATATGCAAGCATACAAACAAAAGAGACAATTTGTATGAACCTGGAGACTCCCCAAGCAATTTGCCAGATTGATTATGATTATGGCAATCGATAGATGGCAACCTCTTGAGTCAAATCATTTGGCTATAGGTTGGTTGGATCATCTTATAATTTAACCCCTCAGACCTGCATAAGAATGGGTACCTAAAACTTAATTTCCTTGATTGCGTTTGAACAATGAGTGCCAAGGAACCTGGTACATGGATAGCGGTCGTTCCGGACATATGACAGAAATAAGAGAAATCATTAAAATTCAAGGAAGTCAAAGGAGCCAAAGTCATATTTGGAGGAAATGAAGCTCCCCTGTGAAATAAGAGGCATTGGATCCATCCGAGGAATGGTTTAGAAATCACAGATGTTGCATATGTTGAAGGACTAAACTTCAATTTACTAAGCATCACCAACTCTGCGACAAGGGCTACAATGTTGGATTCAACATGGGAATATGCCAAATCAAAAATGTTGAATCTAATGAAGTTGTCTTTGCAAGGATGCGATGAAAAATATGTATGTAGTGGATTGGTCAATCCGCAACACCCAAAGACTGCTACTAGCAAAGAGCACACAATTAATCAAGTTGGGTGGCACAAAAAGCCGAGTCATCCGAATTTCAAAACGATTAATAAGCTAGCAAGAAGTCATCTTGTGGAAGGACTTCCAGGACTCGATATACAAGAAGGAGAGTATATGTGATGCATGTCGGAAGGAAAACAAATCAAGTCGTCGTTCCAAGAAAAGACTTGCCCATCCTCAACAAGAATATTGCATCCGCCTCATATGGATCTATTTGGCCCAAAGGAACCAAAGAAGCATAAGTGGAAAGAAATACACCTTGGTGGTAGTAGATGACTACTCAAGATATACATGGACAATATTCATGTGCAAGAAGAAAGAAACTCTACAAAAGCTACCACAAATGATGAAGAAGAGGATACAAATGAGAAGAGTCAAACCATTATCAAAATAAGATCGGATAGAGGAACCGAGTTTGTCAATGGAATAATAACTCAAGATCTTGTGTTGAGAATGGTATTGGTCATGAACTATCACCGCAAGGACTCCACAAAGAGAATGGAGTTGCGAAAGAAGAAAAACAGAACCCTCAAAGAAGCGGCCAAGGACCATGTTAGTCAAGCAGTTAAAAAAGGTTTTGGGTCAAGCAATCAACACACCGCTACACCCAAAACAGATGTATGATAAATAGGCAGTGACAAAAGACTCCCTATGAGATCCGGATCGAAGAAAACCAAATGTTGCATATTTCAGATATTTGGATGTAAATGCTTCATCCACAATAATGGCAAAGATAACCTAAAGGCTTTTGATGCTAAAGTCGATGAGGGTATCTTCTTAGATACTCAAATTGAAAGCAAAGCCTCTGATTACTCAACAAAAGAACTATGGTTACAGAAGAATCCATTCATGTAGTATTCGATGAGCCAAACATAAATGGAGAAGACATTGAAGAGTCACCGATAAGTCAAACATCCAACCTTACGTAAGAGTCCCTTTGGTCAAGGCGGGGGATTATCAATTCGAAGAAGATGAGATAGCTGAATCTCAAAAGCGGTGAAAATCTGCAATGAGTGATCACGAGAGAGTCGACCACAAAGAACACACCGCAAGTCGATCGAATCTAGCTAACTTACTTCAACCTGACGTAAGATGGCCGAGAGACCATCCACCGAACTTGTCATTGGAGACATGAGAGAAGGTGTCAAGACAAGATCCAAACTCAACAAGAAGCAATGTTCACATGCTTCATCTCGCAGATAGAGCCCAAAGATGTGTCACAAGCATTGGATGACACACATTGGATTCAAGCTATGCAAGAAGAGTCAATCGCTTTGAGAGAAATAAAGTATGGGAATTAGTACAAAGACCCATACATCAAAATGTTATTGGAACCAAATGGGTATTCGTAAATAAGATGAACGAGGAAGGATCTGTGGTAAGAAACAAAGCAAGACTGTAGCCAAAGGATATTGCCAAGAAGAAGGAATAGATTTTGATGAAACATTTGCTCCTGTAGCAAGATTGGAAGCTATAAGGATGTTTATTGCCTATGACTCACAAAAATTTCATTGTATATCAAATGGATGTAAAAAGTGCATTCCCCAATGGATTATTGGAAGAAGAAGTGTATGTTGAACAACCTCCGAGGATTTGAGCGTAAGACTCTTGGAGACAAAGTGTACAAACTCAAGAAAGCCCTGTATGGATTGAAACAGGCCCCGAGCATGGTATGATACCCTGTCACAATTCCTAATCGAAAATGGATTCACTAAAGGAAAAGTGGATAGAACACTTTTCGAGAATTCAAGACAAGAAGAGTATACTTGCTTGTTCAAATATATGTGGATGACATCATTTTTGGATCCACTAACAAAGAGTCATGTGAAAAATTCTCAAACCTCATGCAAAGTAAATTTGAAATGAGCATGATGGGAGAGTGACATTTTCCTTGGACTTCAAGTGAAACAAATTGAAGGATGGAACCTTTGTAAGTCAAACAAAATACACCGAGAGATTTAATGAAGAAATTTGGTATGGAGGAGAAGTCTTCGTAAAAATACCAATGAACACATCACAAAATGGACATGGACGCAGATGGCAAGCTCAGATCAAACAAGATCTGAGCACTTATTGATCATCGCTCTATCTCACAATTGCTAGCGAGGCGTACATCACCTTTCTTTGTAGGTGTATGTGCAAGATTTCAATCGCTCCAAAAGAGAGTCATATGACTCGCACTAAGAGAATATTGAGATACTTAAAAGGAAGCCAAGAAGGGCTATGGTATCCAAAGGAAGGTGGATTCAAGCTAATTGGCTATTCGGACTACGACTATGGATCTTTGGATGCGAGTGGAGTGGACAGAAAAGTACTTGCACATGTCAAATGCTTGGAAACAGACTAATTTCTGGTTTAGCAAGAAGCAAAACTCAATAGCCACCTCTACAAATGAGGCGGTAGAATACATAGTCATGGGCAAACAAGTTGTGCCAAGTCCTATGGATGAGACAAAGAAATGAGAGATTATGAAATTGAAGAAAAAGAAATTCCAATCATGTGTGATAACACAAGTGCAATTGCAATCACTCAAAATCTGTGTTGCACTCAAGAACAAAACATATAGATGTCGATATCATTTCATAAGAGATCATGTTGAAAAGAAGGACATTATCTTGGAATATATCTCAACTAATAAGCAACTAGGCGACATCTTCACAAAACCATTATGTGAGTCAAGATTTGAAGAACTCAAACATGAGTTGGGGCTAATTGAGCTAAGTCGAGACACGGAAGAGTCAAAGAAACGAAATGGAACAGAAAGAAGGTGAAAAAGAGTGAAAACAAAAATTAGCTCAATAAATCACCAGATCGGAAAAGTCACTATACCAAGTCACCGATAGCTGAGTCACTAAGAGAAATGTGAGAAGCGAGTTAAATCGGCTAAGAGATAAGTTGAATAACTTATGAGCAAAATGACAAAAACGCAATCGTTTTGACTAAGCGGGAATGTTTTAAGGAACACGTCAAAGATAATGATGATGTGTACGGACATAAAGCCGCACACCAAGCTTATGATTGGATATAAATCTTTGCCGCATTAAATACGAGACATGAATCTGCTCAATATGCGTGCGAAATCCAAGCCGTTGATTTCGATCACGATTCAAAACCGCCTGCCGCACGCCCTTTCATAAACCATATTTAAACCATTTTTCGTCCGTTTCTCTCTCACACTTCTAAAAACTGTTCAATCTCTCTCTCAAAAAAAAAGCAAAGGCAAACACTCTCGAAACCCTATCAAACTTCAAATCTATTTCGAACTTTTCTTGAAATTATTAAGAAATGGCACCAACATATGACTTTACCAAGTTGGGAAAACAAATCCACACCGGTTCGGCCGTGGATTTCGACGGAATGGTGAAGCGGGGTCCGACGACACCCTGGTAAAGAAAATCGCGGAGAAGCTAGAAACGGGGATCAAACCGTTTTCTAACACTGGAGTATCCTATGACCTATGTGGAGGAGGTCGCACAATTCTACGTGAATGCCGAGATTCACGACGAAGGAATCAAGTCATCTCGTTCACGGAAGCGGTGACTATCACGAAACAAGGATTTGGTGAATATTGCTCACTACCAAAGAGAGGGAGCATCCGAGATCAAAGAGGCCGATGTAAACTTGGGCGACGCATGGAAAGAAATAGCCAAGTCCGATGTTCTTTGACAAAATAATATTCACAAAAAACAAGAGAAGCTGAAGGAGGATTATCACAAATTGTTGGACATTGTTGCCAAGTGTATCGACATCAAATTTGGCGACTTTGACCAATCACAAAGGCAAAATTGATTGTGATAAATGCAATAATCGAAGAAAAGAAGATAAACCGGGCTGAGTTTATCTACAAGATTTCTGCCAAAACGTGGGAAACAAGTCCTTCAAAGAAGATGGGTCATTTGGAGGATCCTGGGATATGGCCTAGTGATTGGCCGACTATTGGAGGTGAAAGGAGTACCTCTTAGACATGGGAAGGCCTTCCATGTTAACAAGAGGATGTTGAGCTAATCTCTCTCGGTGCTCGAAGCGTCGTCGCCAAGAGAGCCGACACGGTGAGGGGAATCACCGACCACAAGACACAAACGCCTCCTCTCCAACCAAGAAGAAAGCCGCCCTGCAGCTACCAAGAAATCTCTTGCCCCTGCGAAAGAAAACCAAACATGCACTGCCCTGCAGCAGAGTCACCCTGCCTGGCCGGTACACGCGTCACCGCCCTGCAGTGCAGGGTCGAGAAGGACTCACAAATTCCTTCTCTCGATCGTCAAAAAGAGGAGGTCGACAAACCTAGACGGCCAGCTCCTCGAAACAAACACAAGCACCGGCCCCACCCGCCCAAGACTCGAGAGGACACCGTCTCAACCGAGAAATCCCCGGTACAAACCAAGAGACGAAGAAGACTTGTAAAGCAATCCGAGCGAGAAACCAAATGAGTCGGCTACTCGGCCTAGCACAAATACGGGAGACTACTCGGAGAAGTAGAGTCTCCGGATGTAATTGATGAAATGCTTGACCAAGTCTCTTGAAGGTGATCGTGAGAGAGGCAACTCAAGACACAAACCCGTAGCTCACACAAACAAACTCAAGAACCGAACCAGCCCAAGCAGATAGTGATGTAATGATCCTATCTCCACCTTACCCGCATATCCAAATCGTCTGTGAGTGGAGAAAATGGAAGTTGAGCAAGTCGAGGGAACAGTTCCAACGGCCCGAATTCATAGAAGAAGAAGAGGAATCGCTAAATTTCCTTGGATTATCTATCGTGCTCGGCTTCTAGATGAAGACAAGCGCATGAATATTCTCGCAGATCTACAAGGACAAGGAGAGAGAAAAGCAAGTCAAGAAGCCGAAGCACGAGAAAAGGCAAGTATCGCCTATCTCCGGCACCACGTAACACTTCCATCCTCTCCTTGATGTCTTCTCCGAAAGTGACGAGGAACCGGAATGCGCCGCCCGGAAGAATTGCGATGCAGTCGTAAGCATTGCGTGAATCAAGAATCCTTCACGAGCAAAGACCGATGGAGGGACCAGGAGAGTCCTCCGAACACAAATGAAATCGATCCAATGGGAGTGGTTCAAGAATAGCCACCGATGTTCTTGCTACCACTTCCCCGGTGACTCGGAAGAAAAAGGAGATGGCGATGAAATCTGGCTAGTGGGGACCCGGTCGAGCCAACCCCTATTGAAGGTGTGCCACCACCCGCCCCAACTGAACCATCAACTCGCAATGTACCGGGAGTTTGGAGACGAGTGACCCCACTCCAAGTCACTCACCGGTGCTCGGTGAGAAACTCCTCCACCGCAGCAAGGTCGGAGGATGTCTTGCAGATGACTCCACAAGGAATGTAGGAGGCGAAGCAAAGAAAACTCAAACACAAGAAGAACAAAGAAGTTGCCATCAACGAAGCTCGGGCAGATTGAGATCGTCTCACCGAGGTGCCAGCAGACTACTCGAAGGCTAATGACGCCGCGATGCGGTCGAGGCACGAGAAAGAATGTACTGGAGTTAACACTGGGCGATGAAAGCGCAATCCATGGGGTTGAGACTCCAATGGATGCCATGTAGAAGACCCTAAGACAATGACACTTTGTCGAAAGGGAAGACCAGCCTCGCAGCAGATGAGACCTACCGGAGGAAATGAAGGCCCACGGGAGGTTGAGACTTCCCGGGGTAACACACCGTAGTAGAGAACATCCCTCCCGCAACCATCGATCCATCCGAGAAGGAGATCGCGCACTTCATGATTCCCAGACAACCTTGATGTCACCTTTCTGGGATCGAAGAAGGCGAAGAGGAAGGCGAGTCAACTCCCATGACAAATCCAAAAGACTCACCATGCGGATGTTCCGAGGCACGAGCAAGTCGATCCCAAGACTACTCGTCGGACCTTTAATTTTGATGATGAGCCACCAATGGAAATCTCATCATCGTCCGATGACGCTTTCGATAAGGCCGAGGACCGGTCTTACTCAAAAGGAGAAATCACCGAGACCAACGGTTAAGGCCGTTAAGACAAATTGAGCTCACAAGTTTAGCCCATCGCACCACAAAACCCAATTTGAACCAGACCACTGCTCGGCTCCTCAAGCTACTGGTGGATCTATTCCCGGAAGAACTTCACGTCCACCGCTTATCATCGAACAAATCCCGGATGGCGGTGATGAATCCTTTGTGGAATCTTTCCCATTCTCACCGGAGATACGAACTCCACGAAGAATCGAAAATGAGCAAGCACGCTACCACGCACCACTCCTGTTTTCCACTCGAGGCACCATTGTTCCAACCGACTTGATTTCGACAACAGTATGGCCATCACCGCAATGTAAGAATCACCAAGTGTACGAGAAGTGTTCAAGGCACTCTTTCTTTGAAGTTGAAAAGATGGAGAGGCATCAGCCTCCTTGGATATGCGCTGACAACAGATGCCAACCTACACCGACTTGAGAGGCATCACAATCGGGATAAGGGAATGGTGGCAACAAAGAAGAATCAATGCGTGTGGAACAGAGATACTTCTGACAATTATTCAACAAGTCACTGGTGTGGAGAGTCGAAAATGTTGACGCGAAAAACGGCTGCGGAACACATTGAACATATGCACGAAGCTCACACCGCCGAGATCAAGGCGCTGCGTGAGCGAAATGCAAATGATATACGACGTTTGGAAGAACACATGACAAGAAAATTCAGCCTTCTCATGGCCGAGATGAAGCCGATTTCAGTAGAATCCAACGCTACTCGTCAATTCCGTGCAAGATACAACGCAGCAGACTTGAAGCAAAATTCAACCATCGTAAGACTCGACTTCATGCTTGCCAAGATGTTCCCTGGGGTTCCTCTATCCTTTGATGATGCCAAAAGGGGGAAGAGGAATACCTTAAAGCAAAAAAAAAGCTGAAAAGAAAGGAGCGGTGACAAGGAACAAAGGAGAAGGGAAAATCACCGAGGAAATTTTGAAATCAAGAAAGGAAAATCTGTGAGGGGAAGGATCAAAGAATATGACCTTAATGATTGCACAAACCCCCCAACAGGTCCTCCCCACAAATGACATTATAAGCGGCAAACTCCCAAGTGACTCTGCCACTCCAACACTCTGTTTGTATCTATGGCCGAGAAGAGAAAAGAAATTGAAGCGGGGATGAAGGAGGTGGAAGGAAGAATGGATGCCAGGGTGATGAACATTTTGAAAGAACACGGAGGCATTCCAGGTTACAGAGACACGTATGCCATTTCGTATGTCGGGACAGAGCCAAGATCATTGACGAATTCAAAACGCTCGAATCAAGGTTATTTTGCAAATTTGTCCTTGGCTCAAGCTTGGGATCTCATCTCGGGAAAAGGGTCTCACACTATGTGAAGAAGGCACCGACAGACAGACAGACAACCTCTGCTGGTCACTCCGCTGGCACTCACCGAAAAGAAGAAGCCCCAGTCAAGATATACGCCCGAGGTAGAGAAGAAGCGGCGATGTGGAGGAAGAAGCTTTCGGACCTAGGCCTCCGCCCAAGAATATTGAATACGTAGATCCGGGAAAGAAAGGAGGGATCTCTCGGGCCGGCTTGACCATGTGGCGAACTTGCAAGTGGCCAAAACCAACGCCGAGTATGCAAGAGGATAGAAGAAGAAAACAAGAGACAAACTCAGCTATGGCGGGAGAGACAGGAAAGAATAAGGAAAGATGAAACGCCAGGAAGGCATATGAGAAGAAAAAGAAGCAAATGATGACGAGAAGAAGAGAAGAAGAGAAGAAGATCTTTGATCAAGATGAAAGAAGGAGACAATGAAGGAGATGAAGTGTTCTTTGTCCAACACTTCGTGTATTTTATATGTAAATACATACAATGTAAGTCTTCTGTAATAATGTTATAATTTTTTTTTTGACAATTACATACTCTGATACACCTTGTAAACAGTTGTGTTAAGTACAAGAATGATATGATCAATAAAAAGATTGATTATGCGCATACATTCTATGTCAATACACTATCTGTATGTATCTTTGTTATTTGCATCTTTGTATGATTTAAGTTTTGGCATCATCAAAAAGGGGGAAATTGTTAGGAATTTTATTGTTTAGATTTTGATGAGTGCCATGTAAAACTTAGAATAGAAAGTTAGCTCCCAATTCTTGCTTTGAAATGTATTGTAACAATTAGAGCTGGCCAAGCCGAGTTAAGTCGGCCTACGCTCCAACTTGCAAGAAGACAACCAAGGCTTGAAGGAAAACTCTGTTTGTGAGACAGTGAGTACAACAAAGAAGAGCAGACAGAACTCGATCAAGAAGAAGCGGTGAGATGCGGTGAGTGGAACATCACCAAGTCAACTCAAGAGAAGACAAGTCTCAAGTTGAAGTGAAGAAGAGTCATCCATGATTGGAAGTCGACTCAAGTCACCTGGGGAAAGCGAGGAAATGCGGTCAAGTCGAGATAATCGAAAAAGAACCGTTGCCGTAAATCAAGAGATTTACTTAAACAAGTAATATCTTCATACTACCTTTCTTGGAGTGCTCGACCCAGAAGCGTGCAAAGAAATGAACCAATGGGAAGCACTACACCGTGTCGAACTGCGAAAGGTGATAAAACATTTCATACGAGGAAATGGCAATTCCAAGAAGTGCAAACCAACGATCGCAAAGTGATTTTCAAAAATGAGCCTATCTCTTCAACGGGCAAATTTTTGAAAGTTCACTATAAAAGGCCGAGGAGTTTGATTGAAAAAAAAAATGATCGTGGATGACACACACGTGAGATATACAAGCTTATCAAAATTGAAATATTCTCAATCCTCAAGCCTACATCTCGAAGAACATCAATCCAACACTTACCCGTGAAGGAAAGAGAACTTCAATCGATTGAAGAGGAAACTATCAAAAACAAGGGGTCTACATTCCAAGAAGGATTGTAGAAAGGTTCAAGGTCAACCAAGTCTTAAGCGTTTGGATGGCTTCGTGATCAAATCCAAAGTGCTTGAGCAAGTGAGTCAGTAGTAGTAACAAAAGCGGCCCCGTGAAGAAGGCCGAGTCGTCGAGAAGCCACCGAGTGATCAAGGCGTCTCCAGATCGAGTCCCAAAGGATCAAGTCGGCCGTTGTGATCAAGACTTGTATCCGGACGGATATTACCACTTTGTAAACCGATCATTACTTAGTGGATTCCTCCGGAGTTGGAGAAGAGAGGAGTAGAAGAATTACCCCATCTTCGAACCTCTATAAAAACTTTCTTGTGTCATTTACTTTACAACATTTAAATATCTCGCACTTTTAATTGCTTATATCTGTGATAAATTTGCTATCCATCCTGATAATCTATAAGTCTAAATCAAACTAAAAACTTGCTTAAACAAACTTAAGGGTGTCAAGTCTTCCCATTTAAAACAAAACCACGGCTAAGTCAAATTATAGCCAACAAGTGAGTTACTCTACTAACTCAAAGTAGTCTTGAGAGATTAACTCTCTTGAGTGACTAATTCGATCGTCCATCAAGGACACAACAGTGTAGAACTCTGTAGATTTAAAAGGCCTAAATCGAAAATTTGGTAAGGTTTATTCAACCCCCCTTCTAAACCTTACACTTACACCCCTTGGGACCTACACAAGGATTTATTAGAAGACATATCAAGCAAAGAATCATTTATCCTTGTCTCAATCAAGTTTATAGGAAAACAAGTATCATTTATAGGATTTCTCAAAGGAATTTTAAAGATAACTTGTTCACCCCCTACTCTCAAAGTAAGCTTTCCAACATGCACATCAATGAGAGATTTAGCGGTAGCCAAAAAGGGACGCCTAGAATTAAGGAACTTCTATATCATCATGCATGTCAAGAATAATAAAATCAATCGGGAATATGAATTTATCAATCTTAACTAGCACATCTTTAACAATATCTCTAGGATGTTTAATCGATTTATCGGCTAATTGAATGTCCATCCTAATAGGTTTAAGTTCACTTAATTCCGCATGCTTGAATGTTTCATAAGACATCACATTGATACTAGCTCCCAAGTCGGCTAGTGCCCTATCAACAGGTAAATCATTAATTGTGCAAGGGATAATAAAGCTTCCTGGATCATTAAATTTTTGTGGTAGTTCATTGGAAGGACATTTATCATTCAATTGCACATTTGATAATTTGTTAAGCTTATTTTCACTAGGAATGATGTCATTAAGATCCCTAACATGCTTTGAAGGAGGGTCAACAAATGGAATATTGACATGTAATTGTTTGAAAGAATTAAGGTACTTACCAAATTTGTCCTCCCTTCTATCTTCTTCGGTTAGACTCCGGTAAGGGATCTTGGGCTTGTATTTTGCAACCTCCTTTTTCATGAGATTTTCTTTGGGCATGTCATCCTCCACGTATTTCTGCATGGCGGCATTGGCATAATCATGCTCATGTGGAAAACTCGATGGTGATTGCCTTTACGTGCTCCCTTGGTTTGGCTCGAGATTACCCTAAAACTACCTTGTGGCCTTTCGAAATCATCTTTGCAATCCGCCTCTTTGGTTTTCCAGTTATGGATAGATGCCTCTTGATTTCTCAAGGATGTTTCCACCGCCTGGAATCGGGTATCTGTTGATTGCACAAACTTTGTTATAAGATCTTCCAGTTAGGCTTACCTTGATTTGGTGAAATCCGGAGACGTGTGTAGATCGGGGATTGGGATTAGGTCGTGGTTGACCTTGATTTCCCCAACCAAAATTAGGGTGTTGTCACCACCCAGGATTATATGTGTTCTTTGTAAGGATTACTTGGGTAATTTCGCTTGATTCCCAACGTAATTAGCATGTTCGTGAGGAATTGTGTGTGGACAATCCCGATGATTATGCAATCCTCCTCATAAGTTTCACAAGATAAAATATGCGGTAGTGGTGGTTCGTGAAATTGCCAAATCATCGATCTTTTGGGTTAACGCTGGACTTTGTGCGGCGGCGTAACTACCGCATCTGCATTATACACGCGTCATTTCGGGGCCTTTTTGCATCCTTAAACTCCCCGGTATGTTTTGACATGAATCCATGGTCCGAAATTCACCAACATTAGCCCCGAATGGTCAATCTACATCAATAAAAGCACCTCGGAGTAATATGAACTATGTACAATCAAAAATTTACATTATTGAGTACCGAGTGTCATTCCCTCGATCAAATCCTGAGCGGCTTCCGGCATTTTGTTATTAAGAGTTCCCCCCGGCACGTGCATCAATAATTTGTCTTGTTGCAGAAAGTAGCCCATTATAAAATGTTTGGACTTGCATCCAAATAGGTAGGCTATGGTGTGGGCACTTTCGCAATAATTCCTTAAATCTCTCCCAAGTATCGTATAAAGTTTCATCGTGCCTTGAGTAAATGAATAGATTTCGTTCCTTAATCTTGCGGTCTTTGCGGTGGGAAATACTTCAAAAGGAATTTTTCGCCATATAATATTCCATGTTGTAATCGTTCCTTTTGGCAAAGTATTTAACCACTGTTTTGCTCGTCCCAAAAGAGAATGGGAATAAGCGTGGCGGATGGCATCATCGGAGACCCCGTTGATTTTGAAAGTGTCGCAAATTTCAAGAAAATTCGCGATGTGATTATTGGGATCTTCATCCGTAGACCGTCAAATTGGACAAGTTGTTGCACCATTTGAATAACGTTAGGTTTAATTTCAAAATTGTTGGCGGCAACAAATGGCCCAGCCTTACAATGCTTGACGTCGTGCCATCCATGGATGGCTTCGGCGTAATCGTACATAGTTCTTTGTTCATCCGCCATGGCAAAATCTTTGATTTCGTCTATATCCTCCTCGTAGTCAGATTAATGCTTTCCTCCGTGTTACTATCGGCGATTTCGCACTTACTTGCCTCGACGACGAGTAGGCATGCCTTCTGCGGTAAACAAAGAGGATAAGTATAAACCAAGACTTACAAAGATAGATAAAAATAAAGATAATGGTAAAAAAAATAAAAAATAAAAAAATGATTAAATTAACAAAAATAAAGCGTTCTTAATATTACAATCCCAGACAACGGCGCCAAAACTTGATGGCTCAAAAGCTACCTTTAAAACCGTAGGCAAGTGCACCTATCGTTTTATAGTATAGATTATTAGTCTTGTCATTCCCACGAGGATTGTAAGTACTAATAATTACCGTCTTTTTGTTATTTAATCTAACAATTTTCGAGTTTTGTTTGATGAAAAAGGAAAACAAGTTATAAATTGTAAAAATGAAGGAAGATTTATAAAATAAGAAATCAAGAGATAGAAATGTGTTTGAATGTAAATTCCTCTAGAATGTTTTTGTGATTTGACAAGTTAAAAATACAACCGTAAGCCCTTAAGCAAAAACCAACCTCTTTTAATAAAATCTCATGTCTTGTGGACCGTAGAAATTCCTAATTTAAGTTAAACCCTTTCTCAAGGCGAAAAACTTCTAATCTCAAGTTGATTAACTGAAATCTCTTTCTAGTTAAAACCCCCAAGACAACATTATAACGATTTGTGAATTCCCATATTAGGTTTGACCCTAATCCGGAAGATTTATGTCGTCTATATCTAGGATTGCATGCAACTCTTTTCACTTATATATGTTCTATTTCACCATGAATCTCGATTTCCCGGATGAAAAATAAACTTCAAATCAATATTGCGCATATATCAATTCGAATGAACGAAGCATAATATAAGTGAATCACACAAAATATGAAGATTTTAATAAAAACATACACACCTTAATCACAAATCAATTCTAGAGTTCATTACATTCAAACACTAGGAGTTTAGCTACACATAATTTTGACCAAAGAATAAATTACACAAGAAGATTTAAGTATTCTAGACATGGTGTACTTATCTTTCTCAAAATCTCAATTGACTTCTTTCTTGATTGATGATGTTGCTCCAAGCCTTCTTCTCCAATATTGCCCCAAGCTTTCTCCTCCAAGACCCCTTGATCCCAATTCTACTTAATGAGATGAATACAATGAATATTTCCTGAGTATCTAATCAATGAATCTCCCAATTTCAACCCTTGGCTTTTATAGGCAACCAATACATTGATAGTACTCTCTTTTATTAAACAATCACCCCCATTTTCCTTGTTGGTTGGTGAATTCTTGTATTCAAGTGATGATGGAGGGACATGGAGACATGTTTCAGCAAAATAGGGTGTTAAAAGTGTACAAAAGTGGCCAAAATGGGTTGGTTGGTGAGTTTTCCCCAAATTCCGCAAAGAAAAGTTGCAAAAAGAGGTCCCGGACACGTCCGTGTCGCCTGAACGGCCGGGCCGTCTTTGTTTTATCACACAGGGACTCGGCTGACATGGCCGTGCTTCCCAACACGGCCAGGCCGTGTTCTGGCACGGCCAGTTGGGAACACGGCCAGGCCGTGTTGGAGGCTGTTTTGTGCAAAAATTTCGAGTTTTTGGCTCCGTGAACACGGCCGTGTTGCCGACACCCCCTGCCCGTGTTGGACCAAAAAGGCCCCAAAATGACGCGTTTGGCTTGGAATTTCGAGCGTTTTTGCATCCTTAAACTCCCCGGTATGTTTTGACATGAATCCATGGTCCGAAATTCACCAAAATTAGCCCCGAATGGTCAATCTACATCAATAAAATCACCTCGGAGTAATATGAACTATGTACAATCAAAAATTTACAAAACTAACAATAAAATAACTCGAAATCTACTCAAATATACACATAAAACATGCATAAAAAGACCCTTATCAAGTAATAACATGAACTTTATCAAGAGATTCATAAGAAGTAAAGAATTTATCCTTTTCTAATTTAAGCTCTTATGCTCCTTTTTAAAGTCTTGTATTTAACAATCAAATTTTGAAACTCATTTTGTAATTCATCAAAATCACATTGTAATTCATCAACTAAGGAAGAAGATGAAGCATTAGAGTGTACCTCGTTTTTGTCGTCTATGGCCATAAGACTATGTTCGGATTCTCCTTATTCATCGGTTGTGGCAAGAAGTTCATCCCAAGTCTTGACATCCGCATTTAAAGCCTTCTTTTTGGGAAAAGACTTTTCTTCTTTTGTTCCTCCTCTTCGAGTTTTGGGCAATCGGCTATGAAATGCCCGAATTTTCCGCATTTAAAACACGAGTTGTCTCTCGGTTTTCTTGCCTTATTTTTATTCACAAATTTTGCAAATTTTCGAACAAGTGCGGCCGTTTCTTCATCATCCTCATCATTATCATAATATGAATTATTAGAAGAAGATGTTAGACCTTTAGGAATATTATGCGTACCCAATTGAGTGTTGGATGATTTGGAATTTTTCCTCTCCTTGAGATAGACTTCGTAGATGAGGAGGTTCCCGATGAGCTCATCGAACTTAAGCGTTTCAAGATTTTGTGCTTCCGTGATAGCCGTCACTTTTTCGGACCATGAGCCGGGAAGAGCGTTCAATACCTTGGTCACCTTGTCTTCTTCGGAGATGACCTTCTCAAGAGCCACAAGATGATTGACAATATTGGCAAGCCTTTCCACCATTTTTGATATGCTTTCACAATCATGCATATTGAAATTTTCAAAGTCTTTCACAAGCATTGTTTTTCTTGCTTGCTTCACTTTCTTTGCGCCCTCATAGATGGTTTCTAATTTTTTCCATACTTCATGTGCCGACCTTATGCCTCTTATGCGATTATACTCGGTGGCGGTAAGAGAGCAATGTAAAATATTTAAGGCCTTACCATTTAGAGAGAAAGCCTTCTTGTCATTTTCATCGAACTCCTTGAAAGTTTTGGGAGCCGAGGTGCCGTCCTCCAATTTCTTGGTTGGTTGATCAACTCCTTCAATGACCACATTCCAAATATCAAATCCGCACCCTTGTAGAAAGCACTCCATACGGTCTTTCCAAAATGCGTAGTTGTTGGCGTCAAATAGTGGTGGCTTGTTGGTGGAGGTGCCAGTGGTGAGGTAGCTTTCGTTCGTAGCCATGGATCTTTCCTCTTTACTCGCGGTGTGGAACGATCTTGCCAAAGAGTTTGGCTCTGATACCACTTGTTAGTCCAAGTAGCTACGATAATCTAGAGGGGGGTGAATAGATTATGCCGATTTTTAGCAAATCGCCCTCTTTTTCGAATGAACAAGTAAATAACAAGAATGTTAGTGCGGAAAATAAACAAAACAACACTCGATGATTTATAGTAGTTCAACCCACCTAGGGCCTAATCTACTACCACCCCGGTATATCCGAAGTGGATTTCAAAAAGAAAAAAAGTTTTATTAACAATTACCACAATTGTTACAACACCACCTTTGAAGATTACCACAATCTTCTTACAACACCTTCAAGGAGATTACCACAATATTCCTTCAACACCTATGAAGAGTACCACACTCTTCAACACCTAAGATCATCCAAATGTGTTCTTACCACAAGAACACTAACAAGGATATCTTGTTTTGGATGATAGAAAAATTCAAGATTACAACTCAAAAAATGAAGTATACAAACTTTGAGTGCAAGTGTAATTAAGAATAAAAAGCCTAGACCTCAAGATTGTGCAAGTGCAAGAACTTAGGCTATTACAACAAGAATGTAAAAATGAAAGCTTTGGGAATTTTGCAGATTTCTTGTTGTATTGTATGCTTGTGTGTTGTGTCTTGTGTCTTCAAATCATCCTCTATTTATAGGAGAGTCTTCACAAACATAGGCTCCTCCTTCTTCACTTTTGTCTACAAAAAGAAGATCACAAGATGTAGAAATAATGTACAAAATTGATAAAGTAAATCTTGCTGATAATGGATTTTCAACGATTTGAATCTGTTGTCAAAAATATATAGTGCGACCGGTCGCTATATAGGAAATTTCGAACGTTAAAAGAAAATAGTGCGATCCAGTACTGCAGACGGAAGGGGTGCGACCGGTCTCGGGGTGCGGCCAAGTCGCCCAGCGTCGACCGGTCGGCCCATGCTTGGACCGGTCACCCTCCCTCAAAAATCAAGTCTGGACTTCTCTGTTTCATTTTGTGCGTTCTTCAGGTACCGGTCGACCTCTTGTTCAACCGGTCGACCTCCAAATTGAAGTGTTGTTCGATTTTTGTCAAAAATAACCTTCAAAAAATACTCCAAAAAATTAGTAAAAATATTTTAAATCAATCGGGAGTATTTGGACAACATTTAAAAAATATTGTTTTGGTATAAAAACTCATTTAAACAAAATCATCAAAATCTTGATAAAAACATTTATCTAACACATAATACAACAAATGGATTAAGTATGATCCACAACTTTTGGCTTTTAATAGGCACAACTTATAGCTTCTTTCGCAAGCTTATTTTAGCTTCTTTGAGCTAAAGAGCTTATATCATGTTTCTCTCCCTTTGGAATCATCAAAAAGAATGTTAGCGTGATAAAAACATCATATATCCATATCAAAGTGCGCAATTTAACCGATTTATCGAGCTAGTGATCATTAAGCTTAAAATACCAAAAGCTAAGGGAAGAGTTGATCATATGACTTGTAAAAGCTCGTAAAATCTCATTTGATTTGCAAAACATGATCTCTATAAGTATATAAGACATTTGAAAATGAGAGAATCATGTAGGTGATGAATTTTTCTTTGAAACATTTTATCGAACACTTGGCGGGTGTCAAATAATAAGGAAGATGTATATAGCCCTTGTAAAAATAACCAAACCAAATTTTTCATCACCAAAAGCAATTTTACAAATATCATCCAACAACAATCATCATGCCCAACACAAATATATAAGAATTCCAACAAAATATTAAAGATGAAGCACATTCTCAAGGGTTCAACCCAATTGAGATATATAACAATAGTATAAACTCAAAAATATATAATTTACAAGAAAGAAATCATTTTGAGTGAATTGTGTGTGATATTTGCAAAGGGGTGCAAAAATAGTGAAAAATGTACGAAAAGACTAAGTCTTGGACAGAACCAATTTTATCCAAATTTTACTCCAGGTCGACCGGTCCAAGGGTAGGCCGACCGGTCCAGGTGGTGGTCGACCGGTCGCCCTCCCTTCTTCCAGTCCCTGGAGCCCCTTTTCTGATTCTGTCCGAATTTTGTACCAAAAATCCGATTTTTCACCCCTAAGTATTAAAAACGCACAAAATGCAAACATAGACCTCATTCAATATACATTATGTCTAAATAAGCTCGAAATGAGGTAAAAGACTCGGCGGTTAATGATTAAAAACAAATGTCCGCGATTTATCCTTGAGACAGAATTAAACACATCTCAATTTTTCGTTTTAGGAAACATAATCCCTTAAAGAAATATAGAATCTCAATATGTTTAGTTCGATTATGACAAACCGTATTTTGAGAAATGATTATCACCGGACTTGTTATCCCGAAAAATATAAACGTTTTAAAACTTTTGATAAACAAGCCATAAGAAGAAGTGCCTTTCAAATATTTGAAAATTTCTTTTAACGGCACTTTAATGAGATTCGTTGGGATTGTTTTTGAAGTCGAGCATATAGACATACCTCAAATTTATTTGTCAATCGATATGCCTTTCTCAAACTTTGTCCATCTTGATATTGGTTGCCATAGGAGTAGAGTCGATTCTTCCTTCTTCAATGCCGAACTTCTTCAAAAGTTCTTTTGTATATATTGATTGTGAAATATAACCACCTTCTTGGCATTGTTTAACTTGAAGTTCAAGGAAGAAATTGAGCTCCCCCATTATGCTCATCTCAAATTCACCTTGCATCAACTTAGAAAACATATTGCACAAAGATTCATTAGTAGCACCAAAAATAATATCATCAATATAAATTTGCACAAGTAAGCAATCTTGCCCTTTTTCAAAAACAAGGAGAGTAGTATCAACTTTATCTCTTGTAAAACCATTTTGCAAAAAATAGCTAAGTCTATCATACCATACACGGGGTGCTTGTATTAAACCATACAAGGCCTTTTATAAAAATCACTTGGCCTAGAAAAATTTTCAAACCCCGGTTGTTTTACATAAACTTCTTCTTGAATAAAACCATTTAGAAAGGCGGATTTAACATCCATTTGGTAAAACTTGAAATTTTCTTAAAACAAGAATAGGCAAGTAAAATGCGAATAGCTTCTAAATGTGCTACGGGAGCAAATGTATCATCATAATCAATACCTTCTTCTTGACAATACCTTTGAGCTACTAACCTTGCCTTGGTCATCAAGCTTGTTCGGAAATACCAAAAACATTTCTGCAAAATCTTAACAAGATATCTTGCACAAGAACATAGTAATATCGAATAATATGTAGATACTATAACAAGTAACACATACTATGCCTTAAAAATCATCAAGACTTTAATGAAGCATGTAAGTTCAAATATGCTTATAGGAAGCTATATAAGGTCTCTTTTGAAATTTGAAAATCCGAGAGCATATAGTTGAGACCTTTTTTAAAAGAAGTATTTGAACAAGAGTTTTGACAAAGCAAACAAGAATAAAGATATGAATATGTGCAATAAAATGCATAATTTTGAGAGGAGGATAAAAATCAAATGTTTTATCAAAACAAGTATAATCCTTTACAAATCTCGGATAAAACAAGCTTTATTAAATAGTGCCTTTCAAAAATCGAAAAATCCTTTTAATGGCACTTATATGAGATACTTTCAAATTGCTAAAAAAACGAGCACATAGGCATACATCATAAAGACTATCGAGTCTAAGAAAGTAAGAATAACACAAGTGAGCGTACCTCGATAGTTTATGGTCCTCTCTTGACATATTATGACGTAGATGGTCATTTATGAAAGTATATATCGTACACAATTCTTAAATAATTCTTGCACAAAAGATAATGGTAAAAGTGTAGGCTAAAGCAATAATCTATTTCACAAGTATGCTTATGCTATATAAATCCATAAGAGATAATAAAACACATAAGTCATTGTAAATACCCAAGAGTTTAGAAAAGCATCATACAAGGTCTCCTTATCAAAAGAATTTAAAAACAATATATTGAAGACCTTATTTTAAAAATATTTTGAAAAATCATTTTGACAATTAATGCAAAAATACAAGCATACATAATAACAACCAAAATATGCATATTTAAATGAGAAGATACGGTTTACCAATTACGCCATTTCCACGGATTGTGTCTTTCCCTTTGTTGGTAGTATCTTCCTCTTGAGAAGTCACTTTGTTGATGATGACTTTTCCAATTACTCCATTTCCAAGGATTGTATCCTCCCCATTGTTGATAATGTCTTTCTCTTGGAAATTCATTGTGATGTTGTCTTCTCCTTTGATCAAATGAAACTGACATTTGATGTCTTCTTGGCGGTATGACTTTTCTTTGATTATTAATCCACTGGGTACCTAATATGACATTGTTTTGTGGTACCCTCAAGTGTTTAGGTCCTTCGGGATTAGCTTTGAGACTTTTAGGTCTCCAACAAAAAAATTAGAGCTATTTCTAGCCCGACAAGTATTTACCGTATAACCTTTTTACCACAATAAAAGCAAGTAATAATTTTAGAAGCATAATGACCAACATGCTTAAAGACTTGATTCTTTTTCATATGATTAACGACATTAGGCTTATGATCAAGTCCTAGTTTCAAATTATCACAACTATGAACATCAACAATTTTGGTCATTTTATCGGTACTCAAGTTGATTTTAGATAAATCCTTTTTCATGCAATTAATATCCTCAACAAGAGTACTATTTTCCTTTTCAAGGATTATAACCTTATCAAGTGTGGTGGTGTGAGCACATGAAAGTGATTCATAAGAAGAAAATAAATTATCCTTATCATTTTTCAAAACATGGAATTCCTTTTTCAAATTTGTGTATGTAACAAGCAAGCTTTGGAATTCATTCTGAAGCTCATCAAAATCATTTTGCAAATCACTATAATTATTTTGTAATTCATTATCATAAGAAGTAGAAGGTTTAGAGCGTACCTCGTTTTCTTCTTCGAAGCCTATAAGACATTGTTCGACTTCTTCATTGTCGGAAGTTGTAAGAGACTCATCCCATGTTGTTGGATTTGATGTTGTATCCAATTGAGAAGTATATGCTTTTGAGAAGTTCCTTTCATTTGCATATACTTCATAGATGGCTTCTAGTTTTCTCCATACTTCATGTGCCGATCGAATTCTTCGAATATGACCGTATTCCGAAGAAGTAAGTGAACAATGAAGAATATTTAAAGCTTTACCATTTAAGGAGAGAATTTCCTTTTCTTCATCATTGAGCTCCTTGAGGACTTTGGAGGTGAATGGTACGTCTTTCATCGGGATGGACTCTCCGTTTATGACCGTGTTCCAAATATTGAACCCGCAACTTTGTAAATAACATTCCATTCTTTCTTTCCAAAATATATAATTTTTGGAATCAAATAGTGGTGACTTGTTGGTGGAGGCGCCGGTAAGGTAGACTTCATTCGTAGCCATTGATCGTTCCTCTTTACTCGCGATGTAGAACGAGCTTGCCAAAGAGTTTGGCTTTGATACCACTTGTAAGTCCAAGCGGCTACGATAATCTAGAGGGGAGTGAAAAGATTATCTCTATTTTCTCGATTATGCCCTCTTTTTCGAATCAAACAAGCCAAGATAAGAAAGAAGGTGCGGGAAGTAAATAAAACGCATCGATTTATAGAGGTTCAACCCACCTAGGGCCTAATCATTTACCACCCCAGTATCTCCGGGATAGATTTCAAAAAGAAAAAAGATTTTATTAATTACCACAATTAATACAATATCACCTTACAACACCTCTTTGGAGATTACCACAATCTCTTTTGAAGATTACCACAATCTCCAACGGCACCTTGTGAAGATTACCACAATCTTCAACCTTGAAGAACACCAAATTCTTCAACACCTCAAAGAGCACCACACTCTTCAATAAGAAGATTACCACAATCTTTTTTCACCTAACACCTAGATCACCCAAGTGTGTTCTTACCACAAGAACACTCACAAGGATATCTTGTGTTGAACGATGACCACAAAAATTCAAGATTACAACTCGATAATGAATAATACAATTTATAGTGCAAGTGTAATTAAGAAATAAAGCCTAGACCTCAAGATGTGAAAGTGTAGGACCTTAGGCTATTACAACAAGAGTATAGACAATGAAAGAACAAGTATTTGCTTTGAGTGTATCTTGTTGTGTTGTATCTCAATTGGTTGTCTTGTTGCTCCAAAACTTCCTCTATTTGTAGGAGATGATTGATCATGGATAGGCTCCTCTTGGGGACTGATTTCTACAAAAAAAAAATGCAATTAAAATCAAGATTATAGTTGTTAGAAATCAACCCCACAATTTAGGGAAACGTTATCTGCTGCACAATAGTTAGAATTTGCTGTCAAAAGGATAGGGCGACCGGTCGCGCACTAATACAGAAAGGAAAATAATACAGCAAAATAGCACATAGGGACCGGTCCAACAGGGCCTCGACCGGTCGACCTAGGGTCCGACCGGTCGGCCCTGCCCTGGATCGGTTAGACATCACTAAAATGTGATACAGAGTGTTTGGCTTTCATTTCTCCTTCTTCGTGCAATTTGGCGATGCATTGGTCGACCGGCCGGCCTCAAGTATTTTTCAATTTGTTTCATTTCTCGTTTCAGCTTTTCTTTCTTCAGTACACGGTTGCCCTCTAGGGGCGACTAGTTGAACACGAAATGTAGTGTTGTCCAATTTTTGTCGAAAATAAACTTCAAGAAATACTCCAAAAATTAGTAAAAACATTTTAAATCGACGAGTATTTGGACAACATTTAGAAACATTGTTTTGGTGTAAAACACATTAACACAAAATCATCAAAAGTGTTGTCCAATTGTTGTCGAAAATAGACTTTAAGAAATACTACAAAAATTAGTAAAAACATTTTAAATCATTTAGGAGTATTTGGACAACATTTAAAAATATTGTTTTGGTGTAAAAACAAAATCATCAAAATCATGATAAAAATATTTATCTAATGTAACCAAGTCAAACACAAAAGAAATATACATGCAAATGTATCAATTATATACCATTTTAAGCCCTAAATGCACATATATTTTACACGTATCAAATTTTCCAAAACTTAAAGCATTTCTTGCCCTCGAGCAAATTAAAAAAAATAATATGAAGGGGTACAAAGAACACATAAGAATACTAAAAACATTTAATCTTATTTGACTTGATATTCAAGTAAACATTCATTATCAAGAAATCATCATTCATAAGTTCGGCATAATCAATGCTCTCTCGGGTACTTGACATCGCGACTCGCAAAAAGTAGTGTATCACTCATCTCTTAAAGTGTATAGACAGTGTGTTGCGCTCAAAATTAATTAAGTGAAAGTATAACTACTATATGCTTGCAAATCGTCTAACATATCTACCACTTTAGTGTGCACAACTTAAGAATCAAAAAGGACTTTTCATTTGGTTGTAATGTAGGCTCTTTGGTAAGAGTAGGGAAAATTTGGATTAAGTGACTTGACTTGAGCAAATAGAATTTAAGCATACAGACTTGCAACTTACCAACCCAATTTTATATAAAACTCATTATTTCAGGTATTTTTTTTCAACTCAACTCCACCCTTTTTCTCCTTTTTCATTCTTGGGCCTTTTTGCCTTCTTTTATTTTTCTTTAGCCTCAACCTCTCAATTTTCTCAAAATTTTCAGAATTTTTTTTCTTTTTTTCTTTCTTTTGCTCGAATTTTTCTCTTTTCTTTTTTTTAGAGAATTTTTTTCGAGCTTCATTATTCTTTCATTCACCTAGATACTGTTCATCCCTCTTTCTTTTGCCAACTCTCTCTCTTTTTGTTTTTTCCAGAATTTTAACCACATCTCCCCCAAACTTGTTCATTTTCTATAAGCTCAAGAAATTTTAGGGATAAAATTATTTTTCAATTTTAAAGATCAAAATGTGGCTAACAATAAAAAGTTATGGCTCAAAAGTGGCTAACTAGGGAATCATGAGTTCATAGGTAGGAGTTTAGGGCTAAGTAGGCTAAACAAAGATGGCCTTAAATCATTTTCAAAAATTGCACACACACATGGCTTCAATGAAGATACCAGAGCAAGTTCTAGAGTTCTAGCAATCATGAATGATACACTCAAGAAAAAATAAGTTGTATAAGATAAAGTAGTTAAAGGCCCAAAGGCTCACAAGCTTATTTTTCGCAATATGCTCAAATACCCAATTTTCTCAACTATTACCAAACAAATAAATGACATCTCCTCAACTATTCATCGCATTATTACAAAAATATGTCATCTCATAAAATTAAATGGTCATAGTAAAAATCATACGGAAATTTTGTACTATTTCGAAAATCTTGATTAAAAACACAGACAAAAGCAATTAAACGTGCTAAAGCATTGAACGAGCTAAAAATAAAAATAAAACAAAAATAAAAAATAAAAAAAATCTTTGTAAAAATTTTAATGCAAATTTTATATTCTACATGCAATCCTAAATGCAATGAAAAAATGCAACAGTACTTATTTTACGCATTCTTGATAACCCCCCAAACTTAAAATATGCTTCAAAAAAACGAAATGCGTAAAAAGTACTTACCCGGATCATTTCGGTGAAGCCGGGAGCTCGTCCGTCAAATTTGAAACTGGAGGAGCAGATCGCACGGTCATGTCGTGTGCGTCCACTCACCCGTGTGCGTTTGTCATGTTCACTTTTTTTTTAACTCGGAGTTTGTCGCGACTCCTCTTGGGTTGCCTCCCACAAAGCGCTAAGTTTTTGCCTTCAGCAAGACTTCAGATTCTAACATCACTGTCATTGAACTATGTCGCTTGAAATCCTTAAGCCCTCATATTTTGTACCATCCATCAAACGAATGGCGTTGCACTGTTTTTTCGGATTAAGTTCAATATCGCTTGGAAATTTGCCCTTTTGATGTTGGCCTCCCACTGCAGTTGCGATTTAGGCTACTTGTGTCTCCAAAGATTCCAGTCTCGCATTCAACAAAAACGATGTTAGAAACAAACATATATATATATATATTCAAAAAAGGGAGAAATAGAAAATAATAATAATTTGTTTTTTACAAAAATCAGAAAAAAATAAAAATTTACAAAAAAATCGAAAAAGAAAAAAAATAAAAAAATATTTACAAAAGAAAATCGAAAAAAAACTATATACAAAAAATCGAAAAAAAAGAAAAAAAATTTACAAAACTTTTGCTTCAATTAAGATTGAACTACTTATTACTATATCTAAGTAGAATCTTTCAATTACCGACAACGGCGCCAAAAACTTGTTCGCCAAAAATATTTGGATCTCCAAATTGCAAGTGTACAGTGTAGTTTATAGGATAATGACAAGCAATGTCGTATTCCTCAGGGATTGACTATGAAATAGTTAGGCTATAATAACATCGCATTCCAATTTTATTGAAGGGATCGAATCTCAAGTTTTTAGAAAAATCAAAAATAAAAAGAAAAAAAAAATTTCGAACCCCACAACATTTTCAACAAATACAGAAGCAACCCTAAGCACATAATCTTAATATGCTTCTTCAATATTAAATTCAATTAATGTTTCAAAATCAATTCATGCGTTTTTATGGGTTCAATTCCTAAACTAGTTTATTTTCCCTCCCGGGTGGCGCATAAATAGTAGATTAATAATAATTGAGGTCTCCCGATCCATCACAACTATTATTAACTCCCAAATGATCTTTGAATTGAAACATTCCCCACACATAGAAGTAGTCTCCCGATACATTACCCTGTTTATGTCTCAATTCGATTTTTGTCTCGTTAGAACTCACCTCCCGGATTATGGACTAACAAGTATGACATTCAAATTATTGGCCAAATAATCAACAATTATAAATAAGCACTCGAGTTCATAAAATAGAACACATGAATCAATTAAGAAAACAATTAATCAAGATTTAACATGAATCAACAGTTTTGATTATACCCTAGGATCCGAAAGATTAGCCAAACATTGATAACAAATCCATAGACAAAATTGAAATCAACATTGTGACATCGTTGAAGCACAGACAAGAGATCTAAAATAAGAAAGAAAACCCCTTCTTGTCAGGATGGATCTTCCTTCTAAGCCTTCGAAGCCCTTGTGCTTTCGTAGTGTGAATGGCCTTGTGGTGTTCTTCGTAACCTAGTTCTCCTCTCTCAGAAGACCTTTGATCTTGTAATCCTATATATTTTGTAGTGTTATATGTTTTATGAATGTATGAATTTTTGTGCAGCCCTTGGGTCCTTCATATAGGTGCTTGGAGAGATCACTTGTAAAGTTTGAGTGGGAAAAGGACACAAAAATTCGCCACAGTCAGTCGCACGGCCCGTGTGGCTTTAACACGGTCACTCCACACGGCCGTGTGGGACTCACACAATCCAGTCGTGCAGCTTGGTTTCATTCCTATTTTCTCCCGAACACTTCACACGAACATGCATCTTCACATGGGCAGGTCACACGGTCGTGTGGTCCCACACGGTCCGACCGTGTGACTGGTTTTTGTTCGGTTTTTTCATCTTTTCGGTCTTCTCTTTGCACTCGTCAATCTTATTCGGGTCTTCCAACTGATATCTTCTGAATTACGCCCCGTTTCCTTTAAAAATGTTACAAGAATACGCAGTATCATGCTCTTCTAAGGGAACCAAGTAAAACACATTAAATATACATGCAAATGTATCAATTATATATCATTTTAAGCCTATAAATGTACGTATATTTTACATGTATCAAATTTCCCCAAACTTAAAGCATTGCTCGTCCTCGAGCAAATTTTAAAAAAATAATATCAAGGGGTACAAAGAACACACAAGAACACTGCAAACATTTAATCTTATTTGACTCCATATTCAAGTAAACCATGTAATTCATTATCAAGAAGTCATCATTCATAAGTTTGGCATAATTAATACTCTCTCAGGTACTTGACATCGCGACTCGCAAGAAGTAGTGTATTATTCATGTCTCGAAGTGTATAGATAGTGTTTGCGCTCAAAATCAATTCAGTGAAAGTAGAACTACTATAGGCTTGAAAATCGTCTAACATCTCTACCACTTTAGTGTGCACAACTTAAGAATCAAAAAGACTTTTCATTTGGTTGTAATATAGGCTCTTTGGTAAGGGTAGGAAAAATTTGGATTAAGTGACTTGACTCGAGCAAATAGAATTTAAGCGTACGGACTTGCAACTCACCAACCCAAATTTATATAAAACTCATTCTTTCAGAATATTTTCTTTTTTTTTTTCAACTCAACTCCACCCTTTTTCTCCTTTTTCATTCTTGGGCCTTTTTGCCTTCTTTTTTTTTCTTTCTTTAGCCTCAAGTTCTCAATTTTCTCAAAATTTTCAGAATTGTTTTTTCTTTTTTTTTTCTTTCTGTTGCTCGAATTTTCCTCTTTCTTTTTTTTCGAGCTTCATTATTTTTTCATTCACCTAGATACTTCTCATCCCTCTTTCTTTTGTCAACTCTCTCTCTTTTTTTTTTCAGAATTTTCACCACATCTCCCCCAAACTTGTTCATTTTCTATAAGCCCAAGAAATTTTAGGGATAAAATCATGTTTCAATTTTAAAGATCAAAATATGGCTAACAATAAAAGTTATGACTCAAAAGTGGCTAAATAGGGAATCATGAGTTCATAGGTTGGCTTTTTAGGCTAACTAGGCTAAAAAAAGATGGCTTTAAATTATTTTCAAAAGTTGCACACAAACATGGCTTCAATGAAGATACCAAAGCAAGTTCTAGAGTTCTAGCAATCATGAATGACACACTCAAGAAAAAATAAGCTGCATAAGATAATGCAGTTAAAGGCCCAAAAGCTCACAGGCTTATTTTTCGCAACATGCTCAAATACCCAATTTTCTCAACTATTACCAACAAATAAATGACATCTCCTCAACTATTCATCGCATTATTCACAAAAATATGTCATCTCATAAAATTAAATGGTCATAGTAAAAATCATACGGAAGTTTTGTACTCTTTCGGAAATCTTGATTAAAAACACACACAAAAAAGTAATTAAATGTGCTAAAAATAAAAATAAAACAAAAATCATAAATAAAAAAAATCTTTGTAAAAATTTTAATGCAAATTTTATGCTCTACATACAATTCTAAATGCAATGCAAAAATGCAACAATACTTATTTTACGCATTCTTGACAAACCCCCCAAACTTAAAATATGCTTCGTCCTGAACATATGAGAGAATTATCAAAAGAAAGCAGAATGCATAAAAAGTACTTACCCGGATCATTCCGGTGAAGCCGAGAGCTCATCCGTCAAATTTGAAACTGGAGGAGCAGATCGCACGGTCGGGTCGTGTGCGTCCACACGCCTGTGTTCGTCTGTCATGTTCTCTTTTTTGTTAACCCAGAGTTTGTCGCGATGCCTCTTGGGTTGCCTCTCACAAAGCGCTAAGTTTTACATTTTCAGCCAGACTTCAGATTTCTAACATCACTATCGTTGAACTGTGTCTGTTGAAATCCTTAAGCCATCATATTCTATACCACCCATCATACAAATGTCGTTGCACTGTTTTCTCGGATTAAGTTCAATATCGCTTGGGAATTTGCCCTTTTGATGTTGGCCTCCCACTGCAGTTGCGATTTGGGCTACTTGTGTCTCCAAAGATTCCAGTCTCGCATTCAACAAAAATGATGTTAGAAATAATATATATATATATATATATATTTACAAAAAAGGGAAAAATCGAAAATAATAATAAAATCTTTTTTACAAAAATCGAAAAAAAAAATTACAAAAAATTGAAAAAGAAAAAAATAAAAAAATATTTACGAAAGAAAATCGAAAAAGAACTTTATACAAAAAATCAAAAAAAGAAAAAAAGAAAAAAAAATTACAAATATTTTGGTCCAATTAAGATTGAACTACTTATTACTATATCTAAGTAGAATCTTTCAATCCCCAGCAACGGCGCCAAAACCTTGTTCGCCAAAAATATTTGGATCTCCATACTGCAAGTGTACATTGTAGTTTATAGGATAATGCAAGCAAGGTCTTATTGCTCAGGGATTGACTACGAAACACTCAAGCTATAATAACAACGTATTCCAATTTTATTGAAACGATCAAATCTCAAGTTTTTTTAAAAATCAAAAATAAAAAGAAAAAGAAATAAATTTTTGAATCCCACAAGTATTTTCAACAAATACAGAAGCAACCCTAGGCACATAATCTCAACATGCTTCTTCAATATTAAATCCAATTAATATATCAAAATCAATTCATGTGTTTCTATGGGTTCAATCCCTAAACTAGTTTTATTCCCCCTCCTGGGTGGCGCATAAACAGTAGATTAATAATAATTGAGGTCTCCTGATCCATCACAACTATTATTAACTCCCAAAATATCTTTGAATTGAAACACTCCTAACAAACAGAAGTAGTCTCCCGATATATTACCCTGTTTATGTCTGAATTCGATTTTTGCCTCGTTAGAACTCACCTCTCGGATTATGGACTACCAAATATGACATGCAAATTATTGGCCAAACAATCGATAATTATACATAAGCACTCAAATTCATAAAATAGAACACATGAATCAATTAAGAAAATAATTAATCAAGATTTAATATGAATCAACAGTTTTGATTATGCCGCAGGATCCGACAGATTAGCCAAACATTGATAACAAATTCATAGACAAACTTGTAATCAACACTGTGACATCGTTTAAGCACGGACAAGAGATCTAAACTAAGAAAGAAAACCCTTCTTGTCGATGGATCTTCCTTCCAAGCCTTCAAAGCCCTTGTGCTTCCATGAGATATGAAAGGCCTTGTGGTGTTCTTCGTAACCTTGCCCTCCTCTCTCAGAAGACCTTTGATCTTGTAATCCTATGTATTTTGTAGTGTTGTATGTTTTATGAATGTATGAATTTTCGTGGAGCCCTTGGGTCCTTTATATAAATGCTTGGAGATATCACTTATAGAGTTTGAGTGGGAAAAGGACACAAAAATCCGCCACAGTCAGTCGCATGACCCGTGCGGCTTTCACATGGTCACTCCACACGGCCACGTGGGTCTCACACGGTCCAGCCATGCGGCTTGATTTCGTCCCTGTTTTCTCCCGATCACTTCACACGGACATGCATCTTCACACGGGCAAGTCACACGACCGTGTGGTCCTACATGGTTCGACCGTGTGACTGGTTTTTGTCCAGTTTCTTCGACTTCTCGATCTTCTCTTTGCACTCGTCAATCTTATCTGGGCCTTCCAACTTATATCTTCTCAATTACGCTTCGTTTCCTTTAAAAAGTTATAAGAATATGCAGTATCATGCCCTTCTAAGGGAACCAAGTAAAACACACTAAATATACATGCAAATGTGTCAATTATATACCATTTTAAGCCCCTAAATGCACGTATATTTTACACGTATCAATTTCACATTCTACACACCCCGCGCACATTTCACATACAAATCTTACCAAATGATCATAATTTTTGCATTTGCTATTATTTTGAGCTTCAAATATGTATCTACAATCTCTCTCTCATCTCTCTTCCTCAATCATTGGTTAGTTTGGTTCCACTTTTATCATCTCTTATTGTTGAACCCTCGGATATTTGTCGAACTTTTGGTATTTTTGAGTATAGTGCATTTATTTGATGTGGATTGTTTACATTGTTGGATTATTGCACTAGAATTAGGATTTGTATTAAAAAAATTGGCTTAATTCGATATACAAATTGCATATAGATCGTTGTTCTCTATCTATGCATGCCATGTTTGCTAAAATGTCTCAATGAAATTTCTATCTTTTGCATGCTCTTCTTGGACTAATTGATTGCAATTCCAATGCTGATCATAATTGTATTACATAATATCTCTCTCATGGTCCTAACATGTTATTGCGCGTCTTTAAACTCACAACATGATATTTTCATGATTATTGCTCATTTTTATTCTCATGCGAACTTTGATATCTATATATGATGTTTATTAAGCTAACAGTCTTATTGATTATTCCAAAGGGGGAGAAAAATTCATGATCTCATATACTAAATGGTAAGATCAAATGAGCTAGAAAAAGCTCATAAAAAAAGCTCACAGAAAAGCTCAGTGGTAAAAAGCTTATTTGAATAAGCTAGAGCTTTTAAGTTATGGTATATTGCTTTTTCACTCTTATATGTTCAACTTTGTGATTAATAAGTTATTTTGACAGGGGGAGCTTTTTGAGTTTTTTAGCTTTTAAGCTTTTTTGAAAAAGCTACAGCTTCTAGCTTATAAGTTGTTTGCTTCTATGCATATTCATTGCTTAGCATATTAATAGGGGGAGCTTTTATAACTTGTTCTGAAAAACTTTAGCTCCTTATATCTTATAATTTTTGTCTTGAGAAGTATTGCTTAAAATGGATAGATTATTTTGACCGGAAAATCCTGTTTCTTTTACTTATCAATGTTTTTATTTTGATTTCGATGATTTCATATAAATGAGTTTTATACCAATACAATGTTTCCAAAAGTTGTCTAAATACTTTAATACATTTCATTTGATTTTTAATAAAGTATTGAAGTACTTCTTGAACATTATTTTTGACAAAAAATGACAACTTCTCTGTGAAGAGGTTGACCAGGTTTCCTAGTAGAGGGGACCTTCCTAAATGTTTTAAAATTGAAAACGTAGAAGAGACTTTGGGGGGGAGGCGGCCGTGCAGTGCGGCCGCCGCTGCCTCAAGAAATGTTTTTCTTGGCTTTTCTTCTCTGCTTCTCGAGCGAACGGTCACTATCCATAGCAACCGGTCTCCATAGACAGCGACCGATTGCTATAGACAGTGACCAATCGCCCTTAATGTCATACTGTGTCAAAACTTGTAGCCGATACATGTATTTTTATGATTTTATATATTAATTTATGTAACAAATTCAATGTAATAGAGTAGCAATTTGATATAAACTTGCAGAGAAAGTAAGATGGAGAGAAGATAGGAATATAGAGAGAATTAGGGAGAACGATGATTGTAACTAATTTCTGATGATTCTTTTCATTTCCACTATCCACTGTTAAATGCATAACAACCTGGGACCACAAGGTCATTTTCATGTAAACATAAAAATAAATTGCTGAAAATATCAAAATGTAAATGCCATCTGTCATTTGTTGTCTAATTTCTCTAACTCCACCAAAAGCCCTTGGTTAAACACGCGTGGCCCCCCTCCATTAACAAAAAGAAGTCTTCTCCAGTCCTTGACTGCCAAACCCAATCTCACCTTCTACATAGCCTTGAATCTCTTCTTCTTCACCCACACTCAGTCCCTGCGTGTTCATAACAAAACATTATTTAACGGTTTAATAATTCGAATTTTCAACATAGCGACCGGTCGCTATAATCTTTTGACAGCAAATTCTATTTGTTGCAGAAAATACTTCTCAACAAATTAAGACTTTACATTTATTAACTATTTCTTGGAGTTGTTTTGATTATTCTTTTGCAGACAAAATTCAAATAGGAGGAGCCTATGTTGAAGATTACATTTTGGAGCTCTTTTATAAATAGATGAAGCATTGGAGGATCAAATAACACACTACTCTACATCACAACAAGAAATATTCAGCAAACTTCTAAAGCTTTTATTTTCATACTCTTGTTGTAATAGCCTAAGCACTAAACTTTCATATCTTGCTTATTAAGCTTTCTTTCTTGATTACACTTGCACTTACAAAGTTGTATACTTTTATTTGAGTTGTAATCTTGATTGATCAAATCATCCAAAATAAGACATACTCGTTGAATGTTCTTTTGGCAAGAACACGATTGGTTGATTAGTTAGGTGTTGGAGAGATTGGTGCTCTTTATTTTTGTAAGAAGAGTTTGGTGCTCTTGATAGGTGTTGGTGTAAGAAGAGTTTGATGCTTTTCAAGGTGAAGTTGCAATTATTTGGTATCAATTAATAAACTCTTTCCTTTTGAAATCCACTCGGACATCTTTTGGGTGGTAGTGGACGTAGGCCCTAGGTGGGTTGAAGCACTATAAATTATCGTGTGTTGATTTATTTTTTTGCACTTCTATTTTCTTCTTCATCTTCTTCAAAAAAGAGGGCATAAATCATAAAATCGGGAAAATCTATTCATCCCCCCTCTAATTTTTTGTAGCCACTTGGACTAACACTTAAGATTTAAGCCTGGAAGTTCTAGGTTCGAGTGTGGGGAAAAGTATAAACCCCATTTCTAGGGATGGGAAGTTCATGAGTAGTGGCACAGAAAGGAATGCCCAAAGGAAAAGGCCAAGAAAAAGCCCACTTGGGATAGCCCCCGTCACTACATGTTGGGTTGTTGTTTTTAATGACATGAACATGTAACATAAACTTTATAGTAGTATGAACGTTATAATCTTTTAAATTCATGGCATTTATGTAATTATAGGGAGCTAGTGAATTTAGAGGAAAAGAATGTGTGGTTAAGTGACATTTATATTTTTTATAGTTCATAATTTATATAACTTATAAATCAATGATCGACATATTATAAAAATATTAAAATTGATAAAGGGAGCATTAAGTAGAGTTGTCAAATGGGTGGGTTGGATGTCGAGTCGACCCAAACTTCCTCCGGGCTATAATAATTGGAGCTCAACACGCCTCATGCTTTAAAAGTACAAATAAATTGCATCGGGTCGATTGTGCCAGCCCACCCCTTCGGGCCAAATAGTCTGGTTCCTTTTGGACCTATGAAATTGTTGTTTAATCCGATATTGGCTCGGTCCCGATGGGCTACTTTTGTGAGCTTCAATTAAAAGAAAATATCTATAAAACCAATAACAAGTACAAGAAAATTGAATTTTTAGTCCTATAAGAAAAGGAGTCAAGCACTTCTGGTCCCATGATTTGCTTTTTTGGTCCCAAATAATTTGTTTTTAGCAAATTTAGTCCCACACAAATCAAAAGTTGCAGCTTTAGTCCAAAATAAAGGAAAACTTAACCGATCGTTAACTCTATCCTTACGGACCAAATGTGCATATCTTCCAAAATTAATCAAAATAAAAAAATTATTTGAAAATTCTAAAAATTGCCTAACAATTAAAAATTGTTTTAAAAAATTAAAAATATTTGAATTTTTTTGAAAAACGTTTTAAAAAATAAAATATTATTTTAAAATCTAAATATTACAATATATAAAACCTGATAATTTGTTTAATAAACTAAAAATTGTAAAACAAATCCAAAATTACTTTAAAATTCAAAATTTACAAAAATATAATATGAAAATTGTAAAAAAAAAATATAAACTATTTTAAAATATTTAACATTTATTTAAAATATTTATATATTATTTTAAATTCTAAAATAAAAAAACTCAAAATTATTTTGAAAAAGTTGTTTTTAAAACTAAAGGTTGTTTTAAAAATCTGACAATTATTTCAAATATAAACACGAATTCAAAATAAAAAATAAAAAAAATATGGGAAATTGTTTAAAAATCTGAAAAAGGGATTAAAAACTGACAACTTAGGGTGCGATTGGATATACTTTCATTTTGAAAATTTTCATTTTGCTAGAGAATAGTAGTGAAAAAAATTTGGGAGAAAAAAGATGAATTTTTGAGAGTGTGATTGGATGTGAGATGAAAAAGTAATGATGAAAGTTGATTTGATGTGAAAATAGTAAAATAATGATTGGATGTGATTGGTAGTTAGAAATGTGTGAGAGAATGAATAGTGAATTTGTGGGATAATGTGTAATAATGATTAGTTTTTTGTGAAAAAATATGTAGATGTGATTGGTGAAAGAAAAAGTGAGAAAAAGTGAAAGTGAGAGAATAGTATATTTTCTGAAAATTTTCATAAACAATCGCATATTTGGTCAAAAAAATTCTCGGTAAATCTAAAATAGATTTTCGCTCACATCCAATCGCAGCCTAAGACTTTCGAAAATTGTTACAAAAAAATCTGATTTTTTTTTTTGCAAAATCTAAACAGAGTAAAACCTTAGGCCTTATTTGTTTATGTTTCCAACAACCTATTTCCAATTTTCAACTATTCATAAAATTGGAATCATGTTTGTTTATAAAATTTCCAATGGAAATCATCATTTTCACATTCCATTTTTCACATAAAACTACATCTCAAACCTATAATTTCAATTCCCAACCCTATACACTATCCTACATCACTCATCAATCACTCTTCTCATCTTTTCATCAGATTATACACATGGGACCCACCATTAGCAACTCTATCCACTTAAAATATTATTATTTTTTAATTATTTCTACCTAATGGGACCTACCACCCTACAATCTTACAAATATAATATTATATATCCAATTAAAATATTCAACTACTATTAACTTTTCAAATTATTATATACATAAAATAATACTTCAAAACTACTCAACCAAACACAATCTCATTTCCAAACCTACATAAAACTCATTTTCATTCACCCATCCAAACATATTTCCAATTTTCACACGAAAACCAATAAATTCTCAAAATTCAATTTCCAACACTAGAAATTAGAAATGATCCATAGAAACATAACCATACAAGGTCTTAAATTTTTTTACAAAACTAAAAATTACTTTAAAAAATCTAAAAATTACTTCAAATATGTAAAACAAAAGATAAAAATTAAAGAAAATACTAAAATTTGTTTTAAAATTATTTGAAAATTGTTTAAAAATCTTAAAATTATTCCAAAATCTGAATATTAAAATCTGAAAATTTTTAGCAAATATCCAGAGTTTTTTAAAACAATTTAAAAAAATGTAAAAATAGCATTAAATTTTTTATTTTAAAATTTAATATATTTTAAATAAATGTCAAATATTTTAAAACAGTTTATATTTTTCTTAACAATTTTCATCTTTTATTTTTTGTAATTTTTGGATTTTAAAATAATTTTGGATTTTTTTACAATATTTAGTTATTAAACAAATTATCAGATTATATATATTTATAGATTTTAAAATAATTTTTTGGATTTTTTAAAACTTTTTAAAAAAAATTTCAAATAGTTTTTAATGTTGTGAAACAATTTTCAGAATTGTTAGACATTTTTTTAGATTTTTCAAACAATTTTTTGCTTTTATTTGATTAAGTTTGGAAGAAATGCACTTTTTTTTTTTTTTTTTTTTGAGGAAGAAGAAATGCACTTTTGGTTCCATAAGAATAAAGTTAACTATTAGTTCATTTTTCCATTAATTTTGGGACTTAAGGTGTAACTTTTGATTTATATAAGACTAACTTTGCTAAAACAAATCATATGGGACCGAAAGAGCCATGAGACTGAAGTGCTTGACCCTTTTCTTAGGGACCAAAGTGCAATTTTCTATAGTAGGTAGAAATAGATTCAATTATTCGGATTTGGTACTGTGATAATGAAGAATTAGAACACGGTGTTTTCCAAGAATCGGGACTACAGCACCACTACTTTCCTGATTTTTCATCTAACGAGTCGAAATCGTACATCTGGGGACGGACTAAAAACGATGTCGATTGGTGCATCTCCGCTCTCGCTGTGGTTTAACGCTTCCAAATCTCTGACCCTTCGCTTTCGAGCGTGCGCTGCCGACGTCCCGGATTTCTTCTCCGCCGACTGGTATTTCGCGCTATATGTTTACATATTTATGTATAATTCTCGAAGCAATTTTCTGTTTTATTAAGTAATGTTTTATTGTGAAATTTCTCTTCTAGAATGAAATGATTGAGTCTCGGGCGGAAATTATCATATGAGTGTGGAAGTTGGTTTTGACTTATGGTTGAGATGCTATATGAACTATAAAAACTGTTTGCTGTTTGACAAGTAATTTTCTACCTCGAATTTCTTTTCTAGGATTGCTGATTATGTTTGGCGCGGGGGTGGGGATCTTTATGTGTGTAGAAGTTGATTGTTGATCCTATATTATGTCCGTTCATTTGTACCGTGTGAAAACCTGCAATTGTTGGTTACAAATCGGTGATCGGATTTCGGTATAATTATATATTGAAGATTGAGTAGTAACCGATAACGGTAGAAAAGTATCCCCACATGCATCGAAAGTCAGTGTTCACTCGATAACTCCATCAAGCACACGCTATATTACCATTCAGAAAGGCAACGAAATAGCTCAATTAGTAAAGGATCTGAGTGACGTGTTGAGTGACGTGTTGTCTGCTTGCTGGCACCCACAACGTGGAGGTTCGAATCTTCCTGGTAACAGGGTGGATGATGATTTCTTGTGTGGTGACTCAATCTTTGGCAGCTCAGGACCCTGATTTGTTGAGGCACATCCCGCGATTCACCTCCTCCACAAAGCTCTAGGGCAAGGGCAGTGGGGGCTCTCAGGGATAAGGTTCACCCTTTAGAAAGGCAAGGAAATGAATGATAAGTGGGTTTGAATAATTCCTCATATTGTGCATGCTATATAAACAACACACGTTTATCCTTTGTGCCAACTGAGTTGAAGGATTTGAAGTCCATGCTGTTTTCTAATTGTATCACTTTTATTGAAGATTGACATATATTAGAAAACGTAGTCTTACTCTTGCCTCGGGTTGTCCTAATTTAGAAAAGAATTCCCTTCTCCACTTTCACTACCCCTCTGAAGACCAGGTTTATATATGGGGAAAATGGGCAGTGTTGCAGTTGTAGCAAGTTATGTTTATCGTTTCCCTTTTGAGCTTGTATTGAAGTTATGTAAATCTGATCCAGATTAAGCTTTACCTATGCGTAAGTGGTTTTCTCTGACCCACACTGTTGCTGAAAGTATTCCAACTTCCATTTTGTAGGCTTCAGTCTCGCAGGAAAAGACCATTTGGCCCCAGATTGAGTGTAACTTTCAAATTTAAAACTTGTTTGATATATACAGCCATCTTTTTTTTTTTTACAGTACGCTGAAGAGTTTCTTTTCCGTATAGTTTAGCGCAGAGGAAGCTGTTAGACACCAACTTGATGCATTGATGTTCAATGACCAACCTCGGCCCGATTATGGCATTGAAGTCATGTATAGGGTAATTTTATCAATTGAGTTTTTATTGGTTGATTTTGATGTGATGCTTCTTAGCTAGGTATTATCATCACAGTAATGTTATGTCATAACAGTTTGCGGGATTTGATCCTTTTGAAAGATCTACCTATTTCGGCCCTTCTTTGATTTAGGTCAGGTCAGTACATATAACTTTTAGTTATTTGTGTTGCTTTCTAAATTTTCTTTTTATTTTAAAAATAAGACTGATTAGTAGTTGAGAAGATTTCAGTAGACGCAGCAGATGCATGTTAAAGTGAATAATTCTTCTGCAAGATTTATGTTATTCTATGTATTATTGCTGTTCCTAGTTGCTAACTGATTATGTGGCAGTTCGAAAGGTTTAGGCGCATCTTCCACCATTCGAGCTACCGAGTTTTACTTGGTCACCGAGAAAGAAAGATATTGAGCAGTTTAAATGTTCAGGAGGTTAGTCAATTCCACATTTGCATCTTTAGCAACATATGCATTTACTCCTTTTTCTCCTAGTGACCTGCATACATGAAACAGAACTGCTATAAGCAGCGCGTGTGGGTACGAGGAGCTCGGCCTGAAGAAGAAGAAATATTCCAATTTACTATGGTTCAGGTTTGTTTATTGCTCCTTGGCTTTCAATTGCATTTTCTTCTCCAGAACTTTCTGTAGGATGTGGAACCAATAGAAGCTGAAACTACTATGGGATCATTATGTGCAATTTGTAATTTTAACTCATATTGCATTCACAACAGCCTGTTAATTTGAATGTTGATTGTAGTAATTTGCCTTGTCCTATGTAGCATAGCAAGTCATAAGGAATATTCTCCTAACTATCTAATCACGTAGGTAGTAAATATAAAATATGTGGTGTGTCTAGTTAAATAGTGTTTTCTAAGCTCAGTAGCAGCAATTGTGGGTAGCTGAGGCACCAAGGTTAACCTGTTACAGGGTATTTTTGTTATTTGTGGTTTAGAACAAAGTGCAGAGTGACATCAGAAAGAGCGGGCAGATTATCATCCAGTATCATTTGGATGCTAATAAATTAATCTAAGTCAATTTTTATATGAGGGGGAAGGAACTTGAGATAGGAAATTTATCTCATCTCATAGGTATCTGGGTCCTTGGTCGTTTAATTTGCATGGTTTTCATTGTCTGTTTTCTGTCTATCTCCATCTCTTTAAATTGAAAAATTAATCGCGGTACAGTTTTTCAAAGTGTCGTCACTAATAAATTTTGCTGGGTTGTAGAGAGTTGGTGGTTCCTGGGATGGTTATTGGCTGACAGAATCCCTACTTCATGATGGAGATAGCTTTTCTGGTGGTGTGGCTTACTGAGCCATGAATTCAGCTCTGGGAAGATGGCAGACCATTGTAAATATTACTTGTGCTTAGCCGTGGGTATATATAACTCACAGTTGCTATTCAAGTGTATATTTGCTTGGTTTCAAGCCCTTGTACAGTTGTCTACTTGTAATAGTATGTGGAGAGAGTAATCAGAGCTAGAAATGTGATATATTTGTACAGATTTGAAAGCACTGTTCGTTCTCTCAGCATATAGACTTTCTTTTGCTATAGGAACAGGATCATCACATTTAGTGGTAGGATTGTTGTGTTAAGCTGTTAGAGAGCATTACTATTAGGTTAGAATTTTGCCATCTGGTGTTTAAACTCCTCTCTTATTTAGTCCACAAATTGCCATATATGAAATTGAAACCAATAAACTTTAAAGTTTAATAATCGTGCTGTTGACGATTCACCACGGGATAAACTTTGTGCTTCCAGGGCAATTGGCCCAGATTCTTATATGAGGGCATGTGTTCCTTATCTTGCTGTTCCCCTAAAAGAACAAAAAATATATGAGATTCAAATAAATTGAACGACAAGATTTCTACATCTCCTATTAATAGCAGAACAAAGCTTTGTTAATTGATAAAACAGTACACGGAACTTCAATGCGATATCCACGTTTTCTAGTTTTAACATGAAATCAAACCAGGATACTAAAATCCCAAAATAAGTGCCTCACTTAAACCCCCAAGAATAATCCCACCAAATGATAAAAAGAAATTTAACCTTTTCTTTTCCCCTCAATGAGCCTAAACTCCTGATAACTCTATACGAGAAGCTTCTTTATCAGACTTACGGCAGAGCGAGGCGTATGTATAGTTGGATTAAATCAGTATTCTTCTTCCAATCACATCACGCCGAAAAAGCTAAAACCCTCACAATTCAATAAGCGTGGCTACAAAAAAACCACAATTCTCAACTTTGGATCAAGAAATGACAACCAGGAAGAATTTTTTTTGGTCATCCTTTTTGGTTCACACACGTGTGGTGTGGATGATACCATCATATTTGTGCACTCTCCAAAGAATTATTTTGGACCCTCGTCTTCAAGCTCCCATCTCAAAGAAATTAAGAATCAACACACACACACTCAAGGGTTCACGGTGAGTCCGCAGATGAAGGAAGAAAAGAGGAAGGGGAAGGCAGTGGTGGTGGGCGGCAGCATAGCAGGATTATCGTGCGCACACGCGTTGATCGCCGCCGGGTGGGAAGTGGTGGTGCTGGAGAAAACAAGCTCTCCTCCGACGGGTTGCGCCACAGGTGCTGGACTCGGAATCGACCCTCTGGCTCAGAAACTCCTTCAGTCATGGCTAAAACAACCCAAGATCCTTGATCTCACCACCTTGCCACTAACCATTGATCAGGTAAATGAACCAACCTTTCAACAATTTACGTAATGCAAAAGTGGAGATTTGTTGCCGGAATTTTATAGCATGAGGCCAGTAAATAAGAATTATTAATTTTCTAAGAGAAATCAAGGATGTGATGATGACATTGATGGACATTTTAGCTGAGGGAAGTAGAAGAGGCCATATTTTAATTTTTTGTGGTTTACTTCAGTGGTGGTAGTGGTAGTACTAGGGGCACCTTATTCATTTTGTTTAGCTGTTATAAATATTTTGGCGATCTAACCACGGGTGTAAAATTGTAGGCATGTCAATTTGTGTATAGTTTTTCGATAGTTATCAATTTAACTGGAAAATCTTGAACCGTATTCAGAGCAGTAACTTCAGTACTCGTGCAATTTCTGTGTGAATTATTGCCAATTATGATTTAGTCGAGGAATGTGTAGCAATCTGCTTTAGTACAATATGCTAAAAAATGAAAAAGGAATATTAAAAATGGAAGAAGGTTTATGCATCTGATTCACTTTTGTAACCGATTAAGTTGATCTTGCCAAAATTCAAGTTTCAAGTTGTCAAAAATCGACATCTAAACTGATTCTGTACTTAATATTTGTAGTCCTGCTTGGTATTGCTGAGATAAACTGTTAGTTTTTCCACATTGATTATTGGCTGTGGCTTGCAATTAGAGCTTCCACTCAGAGGAAATGAATCTTATTAGTTACTAAAACACATCTCATTTGTGTCTTTTTAATTTTTGTTGTTCTCTCATTTCAGCAAAATAAATCGTTGAAAGGATTCAAAGTACAAGTTGAAATTAATATGTTCTTGCTTTGGTACTTTTCTTTACTTATTATTATAGAACCAAGTGACAGATGGGGGCAAGAAGATCAACCGGATGCTCACAAGAGATGAGGACTTCAATTTTAAAGCAGTGTATTGGTCTGATCTACATAGCCTTTTATACAAGGCATTACCACCGGAGATCGTCCGCTGGGGACATGCGTTCCTCTCCTTCAGCATTTCTGATGGCAAAACTTGTGCGAGAGTAAAGAGTAAAATTCTTCAAACTGGTGATGTAATTGAAGTTGTTGGTGATTTGCTTATTGCAGCTGATGGTTGTCTCTCTTCAATACGTCAGAGTTTCCTTCCTGACCTTAAATTGAGGTTTGTAAATTGAGTTGTTGATAATCTTGTTTTTGCTTTTAATTTTGTTCTTTAAGTAAAATATGCATGTTTTTAGATATTCAGGTTATTGTGCATGGAGAGGTGTACTTAATTTCTCAGACAATGAGAATTCAGAAACCATTCTAGGGCTTAAGAAGGCTTTCCCTGACCTTGGGAAATGCTTATATTTTGACTTAGGATCAAAAACACACATTGTGTTTTATGAGCTGTTAAACAAGAGGATCAATTGGATTTGGTATGTTAATCAACCAGAGCCACAACTTAAGGTATATCTCACTGTACTTTATGTTTCTAAATGTGGTTAATTACAGAAAAATACTTAATACCCTTGAAATTTAGACTAACTAATAACAAAACCCATCTATCTTTCAAATTTTGAAATACACCCTTGATATTTATTTTTGTTTTACCAATCACACCCTCAGGGGATATTTATGAAGGAAATATAAACCTCAAGGGGTGTTTGTATTACTTAAGGTGTATTAGTAATTTTGAAAGATAATTGGATTTTTTGTCATTAATGGGTAATGTTTGCGATTATTCCTTGTGAATAATGTGCTTGAATCGTGTACCTCAAATCAGGGAAACTCAGTAACGATGAAAGTGAGTGACGTTATGATCGAAAACATGCACGAAGCAGCAGACAGGGTTTGGCTACCTGAGTTAGTAAATGTAATACGAGAAACAAAAGAGCCATTCTTGAATGTCATATATGACAGTGAACCTCTAGACCAAATTGTTTGGGATAACGTGGTTTTGATTGGAGATGCGGCTCATCCAACTACTCCTCACGGTTTGAGGAGCACAAACATGTCGATATTGGACGCTGCAGTCCTCGGAAAATGTCTTGGAAAATGGGGAGTCGAGAATCTAAATTCAGCTCTTCAAGAATATCAATCCACTCGTCTGCCAGTCATCTCACAGCAGGTTCTATTTTCACGAAGGCTTGGGCGTATCAAGCAAGGTTTGGTTGTTCCTGATCGTGGGCCGTTTGATCCGATTATAGCAAGTCAAGAAGAATGTGAGGAGCTTCAGCAGAAGAACATGCCGTTTCTATCAGACGTTCCTTCTATTCTGAGTAACGTTGTAAAGTGAGAGCATTGACTGGTTATTCTTCTGTAAAGAGAAGAAAGATAGATTAAGAGAAACATTGAGAATGTGGAGTTTTTCTATTGATAAAGTAATACAAGTACACTCTAATATATATACAGACTCTAGTTCTAAATAAAGGACCTATCCGCAAAATCATATCTCATTTGTGAATCCCATGATAGAAGGTATTTAGTTGACTTTCCTAACGCAATCTGATTTACGCCGAAGAATCAACAATCTGATTTAGTTGACATTACCACAAAGATTGGGAAATCAGCTAAGAATTTTCTTCTTTTCCACATTCTGGGATTGAGATTTCCTGCTCCAGATTAATGTTTTACTTTCTATTCCATTGCATTGAATGAATGATATGTGTACAAGATGATATCATAATGGTACACAGTCTTTCATCCGATATAATGGATAGGGAGTGGAACATGAGATTTGATCTCATTCTTCTAAACCGTTGCATGGTGTTTCTGTCGTTTTATTGGCATAAGTAGAAGGGATGCTAGCTAATTTTATATACTGCACATACAATCTTCGACTAAAGTAGCATTGTTTTTTTTAAGGATCAACTGAAACTTGAATAATGGATATGTGTTTTTTTTTCCTTTAATAGTTCACTTTCCGTCAAAGAGCTGAAGCAGTAACAATAATAATAATTATTAATCAGGAAGGCTTGTTGAATTCATGTAAATTTTGAGAAATGATATCAGATTGATATGGAATAAATTTCAAGATAATGAACGTTGCTATCACTTGTGCTAAGGAACAAGTCAATAGTACAACTAAAAATCGTGAATGATGCAAACAAGTCAAAGTTCCATGAAATGAAATGATTTAATTTCTCTGGTACCCAACAATGCCCTGCCCACATACTACTTCGCTACAAGATTTATTTATAATTGTTATTGTAATTTTCTAACTTCCTCCAGAGACAACACACACAGACACACAGAGAGATGAAGGAAGCAAGAAGAAAGGCAAAGGCAATGGTTGTGGGAGGTAGCATAGCAGGGATTTGTTGCGCGCATGCACTGATTGCAGCCGGGTGGGACGTGGTGGTGCTGGAGAAGACTTGCTCTCCACCCAATCGTTGTGCCACTGGTGCTGGAATTGGACTCGACACCGTGTCTCTGAAACTAATCGAGTCATGGATTAAAGAACCCAAACTCCTCCAGCATATCACCTGGCCCCTCACAATTGAGCATGTACGTAACAAGTTTCTCCATTCAAAACGTCTGTGTTCAAATGGACATGGATCTTTATCACGTGGTTTTAAGGATTTTTCAAAATAGTATAAAAGAACTGCAAAAATTGAGAAATCAAAAACTTCTTTTTGTGGTAAAGAAAGTTTCATAATTTTTGAAGTTCATTGAAAGTTTTACAACTTTACTGGTTGTGTATGTGTAGTTGGGAAACTTGATTCTTGAAGTTGAATATTTCTTTTCAATTGGGACTAATATGCTCACAAGCAAAAATGGCTTTCATTGTGGAATTTTTTTCCGAGAATAGTGATGGAAAAAGTTATGAAAGAGGAACAATGAATTTCGATAGTGTTATTGGATACGAGATGAAATATAATGATGAAAGCTGATTTGATATATAAAATTAGAAATAGTAAACTAATTATTGAATATGGTTGGTAGTTAGAAATATCAAATATGTGAGTGAGTGAATTGATAATTTGTGGGAAAATGTGTAATGATGATTATTGATTTGATGGTTTTATTGTAAAGCGAGTAGAAGTGGGAGAAGAAAAGTGAAAGTAAGTGAATAGTGTTTTCTGAAAATTTTCATAAGCAATCGCAGTTTGGGGTTAAAAAATAATTTCTCTAGCGGAATTTCTTTTGGTATCCAATCGCTATAAACTTTGATTTCTTGGAACAGAAAGGAGATTCAGTATCCATCAAACAATTTGAATATAAACAGCTTAAATGATATTTGCAATCTTGAAATTAGAGCTTAATTGACTTCAAAAAGACTTGAAATAATAAATCAGCTTTTCTTCTTCACAAATCATTACTTAATTACAGGAACGAGCAACAGATGGTGACAAGAAAATTACCTGGGCGCTGATAACAGATGAGAATTTCAACTTTACAGCAGTGCACTGGGCTGATCTCCATAGCCTTCTTTACAACTCCTTACCACAGGAGGTGGTTCTCTGGGGACATTCGTTCAACTCTTTCTGCATTTCTGATGATAAAAGTGCAGTAAAAGTGCAAGCTAAAGTGCTCCAAACTAATGAAACAGTCGAGATAGTTGGCGATTTGCTTGTGGCAGCCGATGGTTGCCTCTCTTCAATACGTAAAACTTTTCTTCCTGACCTTAAACTAAGGTTTGTGAACAAACTTATACTTGTCTGTGCTTTTTTTGGGAAACAAGTTTCAAGAATTTCCAACATCATCTTTTGTTTCTTGAAGTAAGTTGAAAAGATTTATGCTTTCCATGGTAGATATTCGGGTTATTGTGGATGGAGAGGGGTCCTGGATTTTTCAGACAATGAGAATTCAGAAACCATACAGGCACTAAAGAAGGCATACCCTGATCTTGGAAAGTGTAACTATTTTGACATAGGTTCAGAAGGTCATGTTATCCTTTATGAGTTAATCAACCAAAGGATAAATTGGATTTGGTATAAAAATCAACCAGAGCCAGAATTTAAGGTACATTAATATTCTGTTCTCTAATTCTTCATTCAAATTCACGTACTGTGGTTTAACCCGATGAAATGGAAGATTATAAAGTTTTTTTCAGATACTTAGAATATACCCGTGAGATTTAGCCTAATTACAGAAAAAAACACAGTTACTTCAAAATTACAAATACACCTTGACATTTGTTGCTATTTTATAAATTGTACTATCAAGAGGGAGTATTTGTTAGGTAAATACAAACTTCAATGGGGGGTTTTGTAATTTTGAAAGATAACTGGAGTTCTTTGTAATAAGGCTAAACCTTAGTAATTATCCCAGAATTATAATGTTCTTTTTGTTTAACCTCAGGGAAACTCGGTTACCACAAAAGTTAGCAGCGACATGATTGAGAATATGTACGAAGCAGCAGACAAGGTCTGGATCCCTGAATTGGTGAAACTTATTCGAGAAACGAAAGAGCCTTTCTTGAATGCAATATATGATTGTGAGCCACTAGATCAATTGTATTGGGACAAGGTGGTTTTGATTGGAGATGCAGCTCACCCAATAAGTCCTCATGGTGCAAGAAGCACAAACATGTCTATACTAGATGCTGCAGTCGTAGGCAAATGCCTCGAGAAATGGGGAGTGGAGAATCTGAGCTCAGCCCTTAAAGAATATCAGTCTATTAGGCTACCAGTGGCTAGAGAACAAGTTCTGTTTTCAAGAAGAATGGGGCGTATAAAACAACGTTTACCCGTCTCTGATCGTGGGCTCTTTGATCCTATGACAGCGAGTGAAGAAGAAAGCAAAGTGCTGCAGCTAAGGAATATTCCTTATTTCTCTGATATACCAGACATATTGATGTAACAAACAGTGTATACTGTTCTATTCAAGCTTTTGCATTATATGCAGTGAGACCCTTTGGATATGTATGTGTACCAGGAATGTTGGTAACATCTTACATGCTCATGTACACATAACAAGACATTCAAGCTTGAAGTAATAAAATTGGAAGTTCTATAAAAAGATTAGACCGGTTCTCAATAAAGTTAAGTTTATGTTACTATGTTCATATAATGTGTTATAGTTATTGCAGGTGAATTTATTCTGATAATGAAAAGAATCTAAACCAACTGAGAAAGCAGGTATTTGGTTATGCCGTGACGGAAATTAAATGTATAAAGAATTCAAATAACAGCCAAGAATGTCAATTTATAATGACAGGGACTTGAAGATTATTATTGTAATTCCATAATTCATCCCACTTGTACTGTTGCTTTTGTTCCTAGTAATATTTCCTTTTCGCTTAATTTCCTATAGTGCCGGCCAGTCATACGAAAAAAGAGCATCACCAAAATGACATTCTACTGATATGATGTTTGGTATCAATTATTTATAATTTTCGGAAACTAAAAACAACAGAAAAATAAATTCATGGTAAGATTCAAAGAACGCAAATGCATCACATAAACAGGAAATTCATCTAACCCTAACGAGGGCGCCACCAGGGTTAATCCTGAATTTGATTTAGCATCTCGAGCATTTGATAGATTATCATATGAAGATTTCAACTTCGAACATTACTAGCGCAGTCATCCTCGAAATCAGATTTCAAGAGCAAGAGTGAACATGAGACCGTTGAAACCGATTCAAATCGGATCCTGGAGCACCTCTCATCCCCATTTCTCCATTCTCTGATAGTCAAAGATTTTTGCGTGGACGCATATTCATAATAAACCCAAATCCTTAATTTAACATAATCGGTTTCACGCAAAAATCCTTGGCTACAAAGTTAAAAACAGAGAAGAGGGGATCGGAGGAGTTCGGGTCGACGTGGACCGGTTTCAGCAGATTCAGGTTCTCTCTGGTTCTCCGTGCTTTGGTGGATATGAAGAACGCCTTATAATTTGCTATTTTCTAGATATCATCTAAAATCGGAAATATATAAGCCCTTTCGCGACATTGTTGGATCCATTTATTTATTGTTTTAGTTGGACTGAACTGAGCCTCGATTATCTTTAAATTGCAAATATTTTTATAGAGATAAATACATAAACACCCCTAGGTTTGGACTAATTACAAAAAATCAGAAATGTTTCAAAATTACAAAAAAAAAAAAAAATCTTAGATTTGAAGGAATCATAAATTTAGAAATTTAGGGGGTAACTGTAATATTTTTATTTATATATTATAAGGGTTTTGAAATGTTTTTTTCTTACTAAGGAAAATGTAAAACAATTAAAACTCAAGGGTTTTTGTAATTTTCAAAAACCTCACTTTTTTTTTTTTTTGTAATTAGCCCAAACGTCATGATTTTTTTTCTTTTTTTTTTGTAATTATCCCTATTTTATATGACATCAAGCAAATGAATTCTACTAGGGTCTCAAGAAAGAAAAAGGGAGGAAAAGCAAAATTAAAACATAGTTTTTTTTCTTATACTTCCATTTTATTACAAAAGTTAGGTGATAATGTTTAGGGTTAATTACAAAAACTACCCTGAAGTTTAATACAATTAAAAAAAACCTAGTTATCTTTCAAAATTACAAATAATCCAATTGGCGTTTGTTTCGCATTTACATAATGCATCCTCAAGAAAGGGGTATCCGTACTTGTAATACTTTAAAGGGGTATTTGTAATTTTTAAAGATGTTTTTTTTTTTATAATTAGGCTAAATCTCAATGCTAGTTTTTGTAATTATCCCTAATATTTAAGTTCCACTTGTCAATTTTCTTTCTTTTCCGATTCTACCTTTTTGGTCCTTCAGATTGTTGAACTGCACAATGGCAAACATAAAAAAATATATATATATAATTTTCAAGTCCTCATATGACATAATCGTCTAATTGCAATTTGGGACTTAAAGTAATAGATTTCCCTAAATTTGAGTCCCAAATTCTCAAAAATAATGAACTCTTAAATCTGCAGATAATTACTTTATTAGGCACAACATCAATATTATTCATCAAATCAAAAGTACAAACCACAATACATCCTTAACATTGTCGAGGAGTACAACAAAAAGAAAAACTAATACCACAAACAAGATATCAGGGAATCCATTTACACACAGCTCCCAACTTATACATGCTGTTGATGTAGGAAAATAAAATTAAAAAAGCAAGCAGAAAAATTCAACATGGTGAAAAATAAACTTCAACAGGGCTGAGCCAGTTCTCCAATCCCCTTCAAGTTTTCAGTCAAGAAACAAGACATCATCGTTCCAGTTTCGCCTGCCAATTAACAGAAAATCGAAAACTTTAATCGATCGTATAGTATAACATATCCGAGCAGCATGCAAAGAAGCACATCTTTTAGAAGATGCACAAAAGAAGTGCATAGTACATTAGTACTATAGTGCTTTAATGGATAGAAATCTGGTTTCATTATTTTCTTAGGTAACATCATAAAACTATGCACTCTTGGACTGCAATAGACAATTTTTTGCAATAAAAAAAGAATGAAAAAATGAGAAGATGGATTACTTACTTGATCAGCCTGCAGAAGCTAGGAAATCTGATTCTGATGCCTTTTAGATGGACAAAACCGTTGTTGTCCACATAGCCAAGGATTTTTGTGTACTTCTTAATATGAAACGAATACAAAGTCGTTCCTGTGTAGACTCCGTCCACGAAAACCATTAGGTGAAAAGGGTTTTCAGGACTTGAGTCCTCACAGCACAACTTTCTAGTCTTCAATAACTTCACTCCACCAGGTTTTATCCTGATGATTTTCCTGTATTTATCGGGCCGGGCTGGAGGTAGGAAAACCCGGAGTTCCATCTCAACACCTGACTTGTTCACAAAAACAGAACACTGGGCTCCCATTAAGTTTTGAGTGAAAATGAATTTTGGAGAGGCCTCATAAATATATAATCTATTACGACATGGAATATATGAAAAACAAGGTTTTATGTTTTGATCAGAAAAGAACATCCATGAAAGTTAAATTATTTCAAGATTATATAATATTTTCATGATAGGGATTTGAATCTCTCTCATTCCCTGGAAACTGAGAGGAAAACAATGACAGCCCCTTGGTTTTTGTATAATTATCGTGTCAAGCTCAATTCTTTATTGAGGAGAAAATTGACTCATCCAAGGCATTTCCACCCGGACAAAATTACTAGGGAAACCTAAAATTTACATCTTTGTGACATTGGCATAGCCTAATAGACATTGCCAGTTACCTAAAAATCAGGGTATTATAAAATCTTAAGTGATATGGCAGAACTCCAATCAAAATTCAGAAGCACATAATGGAAATTAAAGGATAAAGGAACATCGTGTGAACAAGTTTTCATCTGCAATTACGTAGAAACTCACACACTTCCAGCAGACCAGAACTACGTTATATTATGACAATCTTCTTGTAGGCATCATTCTAATGACTGACATTAACAAGTTACATGGCAATATGACATCCTCAGATAAACACAATAGTAATCACATTCACTTTTCCATAATCTGGAAGCATATTGTTATTTTCTCATTTTACATTTAGGAAGTGTTTGCAAACATTAAAAAAGAAAAAAGTGATTCTTAGCTTTTAGCTGAAAAAAATAACTTTTTAGTGTTTGTCAATGTCAGCTTTTGCTTCTGATTATGCTTCATTTAATCAAAATCTAAAAGCAGGAGGGTTGCTTTAGCTTTTTAATTGTGCTTCTGGCTTGACTACACAAATAAAATACTTTTACAACTTATCCACCAAACACTCTCGCGGAGCTTAATCAATCTTGAGTTTCTATTTGCAAACACTACCAACTTTTGATTCTCAACTACTTGTCCCTTCCTTTGCAATAAATCACTTCCTCCGAAAGCAGAAGTGTTTGCAAACACTCCCTTAAACTCACTCCCTCCTTCCATTTTATCCAGGTAGAATCATACACAGCAAAGGCATGCGGGAATATATTTTTTTTTTTTGGTATCGTTCCGAAACAACCATAATATTTTGTATATTGTTCTGAAATAACCAGAATATATGGATCAATTGAGTAAAGGATAAGAATATATAAGAGTCAGAAGATAGATGTTTTGGCAGGCAACAACCTAATATAATATAAATGGCAAAACTAAAATCAGTTGAGGCAATTGCTGTCATGATAAATTTATGTTCCCAGTAATTATGGGGGTAGTTTTTCCCTTCCCCACAAACAAATGAGGCTACAAATACTTTGTGTACTGATACAAGCCTAAAATCAAACCAAACACCACTAAAAAGTTTTACTCCATGGCTGAAGTTTCGTTTATCTGTAAACGAACCGTAGTCAGCACAAAACCCGTGCAGCCAGGAAAATTCAGCCCTCTATCATCACTTGACCGAGTAATGGAACGTAATCATCTCCGTTTAGTGTTCTATTACGATTTTCCCACAAAGAGAAGGTCTGGAGAAGTGACTAAGAAGCTGAGAGACTCGATATCTGAGATGTTATCTGCTTTTCCAATAGTCACAGGACGATTATTGAGGACGCCTGATGGACGGTGGATGATCAAATGCAATGATGCTGGTTTAAGAATGGTAGAAGCAAGGGTGAAGGGAAGTGTGTTTGAGTGGTTGCAGAATGTTGATAGAGAAAAGGAGCTCAAGCTAGTTCACTGGGAGCAAATGTTTCACAAACCATATTTCTGGTCTACCTTTTATGTTCAGGTATTACAATAATTAGCCTAACCATAATTCTTTTGAGGCTACATCAGATTTTCCAGAAACGGTCACCATCTTCGCTTAGTAAGTGTTCGCAACCCCCCCCCCCCCAAAAAAAAAAAAAAAAAAGAAAAAGGAATTGTTAGCTTTTGGGTGAAAAAGATAGTTTTTAGTGTTTTCAAATGTCAACTCTTCTTTTTGGTCCTTCATATTTAGTGAGAAAAGCAGCAGAACAGGTGCTTTTAGATTTTTGATTCTGCTTCGGGTTCGATGTTTTATACACAAATTAAACACTTGTACAACTTATTCACCAAACACAATCCTTTAACTTATTAACTTTTAGTTTCTATGAGTAAATACTACCACCTTATGACTCTTAACTGCTTTTGTTTCTACTGCGATAAATCATTTCCTCAAAAATCAGAAGTTTTTGCAAACACTCCCTTAATTAGCTACCAAATTGAACTAGTATAAAAAAAAAAAGGAAATAATAGATTATTTTACACTCTTACTGATCTAAATCTTGAATTTGCAAACTTAAGGAGATGTTAGCACTAATTTACGAATGGTGCAGATCACTGAATTTGAAGGTGGTGGATTAGCAATTGGTTTGAGCTGTACTCACCTGCTTTCCGATCCCATCTGCGCCACGATGATGATCAAAGCATGGGCAGACATGACGCTAAGTGGCAAAATTAAATCTCCACCTCTATTCCATCCCCTGCCACTTCAAACACATGAAAACAAAAACACCAACACCACAAAACTTCAATCTTACTTGATCAACCACTACAAATCAGCTATAGAAAATCCATCCCCAATATCACACACAAAACAAACAACTATCACTCTTCAATTCAATCAAAAAATGGTAAGAACTTGCATTGCCATGGCTGGAATCCCAAATCAACACGATCACGAACCAAGCCTAACGCCCTTTCAGGCCCTGGCCGCTATTTTGGACGCGTATTAGCAAGGTAAAGGGAATGAAAACCGCTTTAGTCGACATGTCCATATGTTTAGACATGCGGAAAGTGCTAGATTTGGACAAGGGCTTTTTTGGAAACTGCATGGTGTATAACAGAGTGCTAGGAGATGGACTTAATGAAAACAAAGTATCTAAAGCTGCGGCTTTTATAGAAAAGGCGGTTTCAGAAATGGACGGTGATGAGGTTATGGACTTGATCGAATGGTTGGAACGAGAAAAATGCAAAAACACTCCATGGATGAATGGTTCTCATCTGATTTGTGTCAATTTGGAGAATGTGGACTCATATTCTGCGGTTTTTGAAGGCAATGTAAGCCCAATTCGTGTGTCGTACTATATTGAACCGGCTGTTGGATCAGGGCAGATAGTTATACTTCCATCACCGGGAGGCGATGGGCCGTATAGTAGAGTGGTTGCAGTTACACTTCCAGAAGATGAAGCTGAGAAGCTTCTAGAAGATGCATTGATCCAGAAATTTGCTCCAACCATTTTGGTGGGATTGAAAAAAAGCTCTCTTAGATGGAAAATAACAGGCTCATATTTATGGGACAGATATAATAATAATATCAACAAGTCTATAAAACTGCAAGAGGCACACACAGAAAATCCTTGTTAGTGATTGTTATAAGTGTTCCTTTAAGCAACACAAAGGACACCGATAGAGGATATGACTAGGCTAAAATGAAAGGGTATTTAAGACATTTTTTTCCCTGCTTTAGTAATATATTCCTTCCGCTTCAAGAACAATGCTTAACTGAGAACTGCATCATGTTTTGATCAAGATAGCTCTATTTCAACAATCAAGAACATTAAGCATTATTACAAGTTAACCAGATGGATTACTCACAAGTTACTGAACAAAAAATCAGTATCTCATGAAACAGCCCTAATTTGCAATTAAAATAAATTATTTAGTATCGTACTTTTGTGTATGGCTTCAAATGTGAACTAGTTAGTCCAGGACCACAAGAAATTGCCTTCAGTCTGACCATATCGAAAATTGACTCTCAAAAATCGCAGGATCATCCGATATTTTAGAGTAGATACAATAAAAACATCAGATTTATTAAAAGACAGCATCAGAGTAAATAAACAAAAAAAAAATGATTGCGTTTGCCGGGAGTCGAACCCGGGTCTATTGCTTGGAAGGCAATTATCCTAACCGTTGGACTACAAACGCTTCGTTGGGAAACATTTAGCTCAAATACTTTGTAATCATAAATGAAATGACCGTCATTATCCTCATCAGCAGAATTGTCTCTCTTTTTGTCATGGGCAACAATATTATACGAATTCCTTCTTCGAATTTTAAATTTATTATTCAATAAGTTCCAAAAATCAATTTCGAAGGGAAGCCATTAAATTAATATTTCTAACTTCCGTTTCTATCATGATAAGTGCATGAGGTCATGTTAGTTGGCTTATAGGCGTACCTCCAAATGCATACGACAAGGCCCACAAACTTAATAATGTAAGAATCAATCTTATGTTACCTTCAACAAAACCAAAACAAGTAGTTACCGATACTAACTAGCAAATTTCAAGATTCTATCGCACATTTTTTTTTTTTTTTTGAGGGAACACATTTATTTGTTGTTATTGCTAGATTAAGTTATTGCTTAACTTTCTCTAAAAAAAGTCATTGCTTAAATTATAAGGTTCAAAGTTGAAAAGTTCTTGGATTTAAACCTTTTTATACATATCAATTTCTTTTATTAATATTTTTTTTAAAGGATTAATATTTCGTGTTTTAGTGTTATAAATGATGTAATTATTTGTACAGTTTGAAATTTGATTGTAATGTGGGTAGAAGAAATAAAATAAAAGATAAAGCAAAGAAAAATGGTAATTATCGATAGTTGTCAGAAACTCAGAATAGCAAAGAAAGCCCTATATCTATTCCGATTGCAACGTAATATTCTTCTATACAAATTTTGTCCTATCCATCATCCAATCAACAATTTGATTTTGTGTCGATCAAAACTTGAAGTGGATGGGAAAACCATTATAATAGTCACGTATATATTAGTCCCTTAAAAATTATCGACTTCTGTAATTAACATGTAAGGATATTGGAATAAATTCAATTCCTTGATCTAAAATTCTAAGCCAGCTTTAACCTTGGGGGATTTAGATAAGAAGATTGCATTACAAGATTTATTTTGTTCTTCTTCTATAATTCTTCCACCAACAGGCATTTTTTTTCTCACCGATGTCAATGGGCCTAGTGGTCTCATTTCCCTCCTTAGAGGTCAAAGGTTCAATTCCATTTGTGTGTTTGGAAAAAGTAAAAAAAAAAAAAAAGCATTTTTATTTTTTAAAGAGATTTTTTTTTAAAAAAATTGTATTTTCTGAATTGTTCACTTCGACCCTAGTACCTTGTTTAAAGTTTGAATTTTAATATCAAATTTGAAAAGAATTAGCTTACAACATCATGAATTTCAAAAAAAAAAAAAAAAGCATCAAAAGATCATGAATATCTTCTCTGTGTTAATAAGGTAAAGATTCCCAAATGTCAGTTAAATTATACACAAAAAATTGCTGACTCCCAGAAACCAAAACTTTTATGTCACGCATTCAGACAATATCGGGTTCACAATTTAAGGATGCAATATGTAATTACGGAAAGTTTTGGGAATCCCACAAGTATTTTCTTTAATATTATTCACTGAGATTTTACTAAGCTAATGATATAATTTAATGATGGAAGTAAAGTAAGTGCACATGGACATGGTACACATAATAAGTAGGAGGCGTGAATTCCTAAATAAAAGTATTTAACTTATTATTTAAAATAGATGCGTTGACTTTGGACCGACAAATCTTCTTAGGATTCAATGGGATTTTAGTACACATTGGGGTTTTTGATTTGGGGAGGATGATTATAGATCCATATTATGGAAATGTCAGGTTTTTAGAGCTAATTAGATGCTAAACAAGTGGACTTGATCGTGTCTATTTTGATTTTTTTTTTTATTTTGTAAAAATCATATGCATATGTCATTATTGGACACTTATCATAATTAAAGGAGAGTTGGATATTATCTAGTTGGGTATCATCTCATTTCCCAATTTTTAGATCATCATTTTTCGGGTAAATGCTTGTGGATGTTACAATAAATGAACCTTAATTTTATTTTTATAAGTTTAAATAAATAAATTCAAAAATTGAATTGCTAATGGTGGCGATTCATAGATCATACACGGACTCTGATTCATTAAATGTGTCATTATGTTGCATTGACACTTGATTTGTGGTAGTGTTGGTATGTGTAAATATATACTTGCATTTAGAGGCTTATTTTGATATATATATATATATATATATATATAGGATATGGATTAAATAGGTCTTTCTACTTGGGGTGAGTCCATGGGGACACATCCTAACCATAGATAAACAATTTTGGGTGGTCCAGATTTTTAGGGTTTTTTTATGTTTATTTTTTTGTTTCAGCAATTAAAAATGGTAGGGTGGTAATTTGACACTTTAGAATCAGTTACTAAGATTTCATTCCCTCTTTCACGCAATTTCACCCACTCTTCACGCATACTCTCTCTCCAGCGTTTCAGTTTCAAAAACATTTCTATGTTGCTTATGTAGTTAATGTATCTGTGATGCATGTGTAGTGTATATTCGTTGTTTATGTAGTATATGTTTATCGCTTATGTAGTATTGGTTTGTTGCTTATGACTTGCTTATGTAGTTAATGTATTCGTGGTGCATACATAGTGTATATTTGTTGCTTATCTAATATAAACTTGTTGCTTATGTAGTATGAGTTTGTTGCTTATGACTTGCTTATGTAGTTAATGTATCTGTGGTGCATACGTAGTGTATATTCGTTGCTTATGTAGTATAGGCTTGTTGCTTATGTAGTATGGGTTTGTTGCTATGACTTGCTTATGTAACTAATGTATTCGTGGTGCATACGTAGTGTATATTTGTTGCTCATGTAGTATAGGATTGTTGCTTATGTAGTATGGATTTGTTGCTTATGACTTGCTTATGTAGTTAATGGTATATAAAAACACAAATGACACATCTACACAAGCAACAAATTACATCTTCATAAGCAAACTTCGAACTGAAGTCAAGCTCTAGCAACTATGACAAATTATCTGCAACTTTTTTCACACAATAGTGCGTTGAAGAAGAAGGATGAATGATTTCTCACAGTAGTGAGTTGAAGAAGAAGGAGGAGGATTAAGGAAAATGAGATTTGTTCACGATGAATTTGATGTGAGATTTGGATAGATTGTGTGATCATAATGTGAACAGAATCCCATGAATATTGGGTAATTTTGTAGGATGACTAATTTACCCCTTTCTCTAAATACCAACATTTAATCTGAATTTTTAGCTCTAAAATCACAACCATTGAAAAATATAGATATGTGGCTAGGATTGGTACCCTATGAGGTGGTCTCATATAACCCTCTCCCTATATATATATATATAGGATATGGATCAAATAGGTGCTCCTACTTGGGGTAAATCCATGGGGACACTTCCTAACCATAGATCAATAATTTTGGGTGGTCCAGATTTTTAGGGCTTTTTTATGTTTATTTTTTCGTTTCAGCAATTAAAAAGAGTGGAGTGGTAATTTGACACTTTAGAATCAGTTACTAAGATTTCATTCCCTGTTTCACGCGATTTCACCCACTCTTCACGCACACTCTCTCTCCAGCGTTTCAATTTCAAAAAAAAATCTCTGTTGCTTATGTAGTATAGGGTTGTTGCTTATGACTTGCTTATGTAGTTAATGTATCTGTGATGCATGTGTAGTGTATATTCATTGCTTATGTAGTATAGGTAGAGCTGGCAAAATTGGTCCGGCCCGATGGCCCGGCCCAGCCAGCCCATAGATAGGGCTGGGCTGGGCCTTGTTTTTTAAGACCCGAAAAAAATCGATCCAGGAGGCCCGACGGGCTAGTCGGGCTCGGGTCAAAAAAGCCCGTTTTTTTCGGGCTGGCCCGAGCCCGATATTATTTCAATTAAAAAAAAATCTGCAAACCTTTTCCTTGGTTCCGTCCTGCAAGTCAGCAACAGCAAGCGCAATAGTTTAAACCCCTACCCACTGACCACTAAAACAATTTTAACCCTCAACTCAAGCCCCACTTTCTCAATTTTACAAACAAAACCAAAATAAACCCCTACCCACTGACCACTGAAACAATTTAAACCCTCACTTTGTCAATTTACTTTATCAACATTGCAGACTCCACAGTATTTCCCACATGAACATTACTCATTCATTTTCATGTGTGTATATACACGTGTAAATATATATATATATATATATATATATATATATAAGCTGATGGTGAAGAGGTTTGGTTTGTTTGATTAGTCATTTAATTTTTTTTATTAACTTTTTTTTACAATATTTCACTTGGGCCAGTTTGGCCCGATGGCCCGCAGCCCGCAGCTGGGCTGGGCTGGGCCATGAAATCTCTAGGCCCGATGAAATTAGGCCCGACCCGATCCAACCCGATTTTCTAAACTGGCCCGTTGGGCTTGGGCCGGGCCGGCCCATTGCCAGCTCTAAGTATAGGCTTATCGCTTATGTAGTATGAGTTTGTTGCTTATGACTTGCATGTAGTTAATGTATTAAGTGGTGCATACGTAGTGTATATTCGTTGCTTATGTAATATGACTTGTTGCTTATGTAGTATGAGTTTGTTGCTTATGACTTGCATGTAGTTAATGTATCCATGGTGCATGCGTAGTGTATATTCGTTCTTATGTAGTCTGGACTTTTGCTTATGTAGTATGGGTTTGTTGGTATGACTTGCTTATGTAGTTAATGTATTAAGTGGTGCATACGTAGTGTATATTCGTTGCTTATATAATATCGGATTGTTGCTTATGTAGTATGAATTTGTTGCTTATGACTTACTTATGTAGTTAATGGTATATAAAAGCACTATGACACATCTACACAAGCAACAAATTACATCTTCATAAGCAAACTTCGAATCAAGTCAAGCTCTAAAGAACTATGGCAAATTATGCGCAACATTTTTCACACAATAGTGCGTTGAAAAAGAATGATGAATGATTTCTCACAGTAGTGCGTTGAAGAAGAAGAAAGATGAGATTTGTTCACGTTGAATTTGATGTGAGATTTGCATAGATTGTGTGATCATAATGTGAATAGAATCCCATGAATATTGGGTAATTCTGTAGGATGTCTAATTTACCCCATTCTCTAATTACCAACATTTAATCTGAATTTTTAACTCTAAAATCACAACCATTGAAAATCTAGATATGTGGCGAGGATTGGTCCCTATGGACTTACCCTATGAGGTGGTCTCATATAACCCTCTCCCTATATATATATATATATATATATATATATAGGAGGAGGATCAAGTGAGACCATGTCTCTAGGTGAGACACAATGGACTAATCTTAACCATCCCCCACTATTAATCAATGGGTATGATTTAATGGATAAAAAATATATTAAAATATTAATTTAATCAATATAAGGGTAGTAGGGTAAAATAATATAACAAGTTAGTTACAAAAATGGAATCAAATCTCTTTCTCTCTCATACATCTCTCAATTTCCCCAATCTCACGTCTCTCTCTCTCTCTCTCTCATTCCTACATTAACATAAATAAAGAAACTGTGAAGAACTCGAAAATTACAGTTCATGAAAACTACAGAGAAAAAACAAGAAAAATCGGTGCAATATTACAGAGAAATAACGAACAGTGAGTTCGAAAACTAAATATGCAACAAAAATCAACTAAATATGCATTATCTTAAAACTATCTATGCAGCGTAAAAAAAACTAATATGTAGTACAATATATCCAACTATGCAAGACGTCATAAACTATGCAACAAAATCCACTAACTATGTATTATCTAGAAACTATCTATGCATTGTGGAATAACTAAATATGCAGTACATTATGTAACATCCCATTTTTATAATTTCCAAAAGCAACATCCCATTTTCATAACTAAATATACATTATATTGAACCTATTTATGCAGTGTAGTATAACTACATATGCAGTACGTTATATTCAATTATGTCTTGTTTTCGTAAAACAATGCCAACAAAATAACTAAATATGCATTATTTGATGTCTAATTATGCAGTAGAAGAACCTTAACTATGCTGTAAAATAAAAATATTTGGAAAGAAAATAGGTTCCTTAAATTCCGCCACAAAATCCGACAGTGTCAATTTCAGCCCATAAAATCCGCTGGGACCACTAATTTGAATTACAAAATTACAATCTTACCCTTAAAATCAGCGAAAATTAGGAAATAATTAAAAAACTGAATTAATCACATCCCTTCATTTTTTAAGATCAATGGGTAAGATGAGTCCACACTGTCTCACCTAGGGAGGGTGGTCTCATTTGAACCAAATCCTATATACATATATATATATATATATATATATATATATATATATATATATATATATATGAGGGGATCCTGTGAGACCACCCTCCTAAAGTTAGTTAATAGGACCAAATCTACATCATCCAAATAGTGAATCAATGGCCAAGATATATTACAATATATACAGCATTTCATAAGTAAGTATACAACAAAAAGGGTAAAATAGGAATCCATGAAATTAAATATAGTAACCGCTTCCTAAAAATTAGGGGCATGATCTTGTATTGATCACGTCCCCATAATCAAGCGATTCACCTTTCATTTCTCTCCCTTCCCATTCGAACATGCAAATTATTCAAATATGACAACAAAATCATGCAACAATTAATGAAAAGTATACAATTACACTAAACTAACTATACATTAAAACATTACTAAGTATACATAAATAATTAACTAAGTATACAATTACACTAAACTACCTGTACATTAAAACATTACTAAGTATACAGAAATATTTAACTAAGTATACAATTACATTGAACTAACTATACATTAAAATATTACTAAGTATACATAAACATTTAACGAAGTATACAATTACACTGAACTAAATACACAATTCCACTGAATTACTTATATAATTAAGTATACAATTTCATTGAACTAAGTATACAAATCCACAGAACTAAGTATACAAATTCACTAAACTACTTACTACACTACTTATATAACTAAGAATACGATTCCACTGAACCAAATATATAAATCCACTGAACTAAATATACAATAAAACATGACTAAGTATACAAGTCCACTGAACTAAGTATACAATAAAATGACTGTTCACAAATATGGCGGAAAGAAGTATCAATTTTGAAAAAAACGCTTGAAGTTGATGATTTTTCCTCCCTAAAAATCGGGTAACTGAAAAGGTAGGATTATGTTTTCTTAAAAATAGCTAATACCCGTCCAATTAACATAACTGATTAAATATAGAAATATAATTATACCCTTATAAGCCTAAATTAACTAAAATAATCTACACCATCCAAAATTTTAAATCAAGAGTCCATACGTGTTTTTATGGACTAACCTAAAGGGATTGGTCTCATTTGAACCAATCCCTATATATATTTGATTCATTTGCACGTATATTTAGTGTATTTTATTTGGTATCCTTAGAAGGACATGATATTGCGTATTCTTGTAGTTTTTATAGGAAACAGAGCTAAATTGAGAAGATATCAATTGGACGGCCCGGACAAGATATCAATAGTGGTTGGTCATCATATTCTTGATCATCTGTGGTATGATGAGTAGATGCAAGATGAGGTAGATTTTCCAGTCAAATCACGATACCCACTGAGTGTAGACGGAAATGAAAGGGGCGATATGTTGAAATGTGGATGCTCGGATGTGAACTGATCATGATCATCATATGGAACTCCCATAACACCATAATCTATTTGTAATAGAGATGTAAATGGCATCCATTGCGATGTGTTGTGCCCAGTCTGTACTGGTTGAAGGACATCATAAGCAAGAGTGGATGTAGACGGATCTCGTCATATACACTTTAAAAGTTATCAACTACAATAGTTTTATTTTTTTTCCTAATATAATTTTTTTAAGAATTTTGTAAAATTCTCACCATGGTGCATATGAGGTGTATAAGTAGAAGGTCCATGTATATCAATAGGAGGAGCTGTGTCCGATGGAGGAACATCATGAAAAACGAAAGCACCAACTGTAAATGGTTGTGACTGATGATGTCGTCTTCTGTCGCATGTCCTACGATATGTAATTTCTCTCATGGATCTCTTGGTAGGTATATCATCTGATGGCAGATATGTGTGGTATAAGCCTTTACAATATATGCTCAATGTCATCGTTAACATCCCTAGCAACATGTCATAAATATGCAAATGACTAAACGTCCTCGAATAACGCATGAGCTGAACTAAGCCTAAGTTGTTCCATCCATGTAAACTGAAAAATACAAATAACATGCACATTATTTTTTTTGTCATGATGCTCATATTTTACTATAAGAAATCAAGTTAGAAAGAAGTAAGTATACTATGGCATCATGTACTGCTGTGTCTGATGGCTGAAACCCAGGCTGTTAAGGTAAGTGACTAGGCGATATCAATCATCTTGTAATATCGGACCACTCCATACATCCTCGACCGTATTATCATCTCCTACAAGCACCTCAACATCAAGTAGATGTGAATGTCTCTGATCCCATAGCTGGACCCATGCTCGATGGAAATGTTCTCAATCAATGTCGTCCTAGCCTCTAACTAATGTCATGTAACTCCATATGTGTATGGTATATATGTTTAGGAATACCTAGTGTACAACCAAATTGTCTGACCACTCGATGTGGATGGTATATCTTCACAATTGCATAACTGATAAGTAGACATCACAATAATCAATGCGTAGTCAGGAAACGAGGTCAAGATCGACAGTATCTGGCGAACTCAATCATAAGGATCGCATAAAAACTGCCAAAAAATATCCATCCATCAAAATGTGGTGTGTGTGTTGAATAATAGTAACGAATAATTTAAATGGGTATTACCTGATCAGGTAATAGCCGGTCAAAAATGTCTTTGTATATATATATGTATAGAATTTCCGGTGGTGCGAGTATAGCTGTGATATTGTATTTGCCTGGCCTCGTACAGTGATAACCACGATACTATACCATCAACACCTACAAATGTAACATGTAGAATCATGTGACATATATTCTAGGGCACTATAATATTCATCTGAGACCATGCCTAAATCTACAAAAAGAATATTGTTATTACCAACATAAACTATAAATGCATCACATAAACTGCATAATTATAAAGATACACCTGTGAAAGCCCAATTGTCCACCCACTATCTTTTTTTCCTTATGTGCAACATTGCAAAGCTCACAGTACATAATACTAAAATTGTGCTGCCCAAACTGAAACGCCCAACTACTCTAACATTCTCAGATGCTTTGCAGTATAGCAACGAGACATTATTCCCGGAGGAGTCGACATCATAGGACACCCAAATAAGAGCATTACACACCCACATGCATACTGTTCAACCTAGTCCTCAAGAATATAATTTGTGATTTGAATACCTATCAAACACTTTTTAATGACTACGTAGAATATCTGTAACCTCCCCCTCATCTACTGCTTAGTCGGCACAAACCCTAGGTAGGGTGCACAAAAAACACGCCACTCGTCACATGTACTATAAAGATCACGACCAACTGCATCGTCCCCATCTACGGGTAAACCCTATATAATGGCCACGTCTCAGAGTGTCACTGTAGTTTCTCCAATAGGCAAATGGAATGTGTGTGTCACGGGGTGCCATCGCTCCACTATTGCAGTAATAAAGTTGATGATCATTGACCATGGCACCACACCGTGCAACACCATAAAATTAAAGCCCATATCATACAAAATATCCAATACACAGGGATGCAACCGATTGTCTGCACCCGACCTAAAACTCCAAAAGAGATCGCATCCCTGACGAGTCAATAGTACCTTATCAACTTGCCCTAAATATACAATCTTAGATCGATGAGTCCCCTGTGCGGTCAAAACAAAGCCACCTTCTGGTACACCTGTGTATAATCCATCATGTGGAGTGGAAATGTACAATCAATAAGAAAGTCAACATGGAAAATAGACAGAAGACATTGAAAATAAAAAGACAGATGGCATAGAAAATAAATAAGACAACATATATGATACATAAAAAAGACAGAAAGCATGTAACAACTCAAAAATTACCTACCCCAAATTTTTATTAGAATCATTGTTTCTATCAAAAAGCAAACTAAATAACCACGAATTACACATTCCTAGTTTTTATTACAATTATCATTTCCTAGATACAACACAACAAACTCAATATGATGGGATGAAGATCCGCACTGTGAAGTTTCTGCACTTTTGCGTGCATGATATTGTTGCCTCGCACGAGTTTGTGTACGATAAATCTCATTACGAATTCTTGATATTGTATCTAGGGATGACAATGGGATGAGTAGATGCGGGTACTATCCGCCTGCACTTAATGGAACGGGTATGGATACTCTTTATTGAATTTGAGACGGGTATGAGATGAGAAATTACTACCCATTTATAAACGGGTAGGGTATGATTTTACCCCTCGGATACCCACCACTACCCGAACTCGTTTACCCTTTAGTAACTTTCATTAATTTTTTTCATATGACATTATACATTTCTTCATAGAAGCCCAACATAAATTTTTATTTTATACAAAGAAGATATAAAGTTGTCATTTATTTTGAATTTGTGATCATATCAACTCTGATTATCTTTGCCAAGCTTGATAAAACTACTAAATGATGTACCAATGTTGATTCTACAATTTTAAGGAATGTATTGTGATCTTTTGATTTAGTTGATAAATGATGGTAGTCTTTAGTGACTTACAAAATAAAATGGTTAATTTTTATATTTATTAAGAATTTAACATATTAGCATCTTCTTATATAATAATTAGTTTTTGGTAGGGTGTCCATTTAATAGTTATCTAAATATTCATATAATTATAAGTTTTTATATAAAATAAATGGGTATTAGGCGGGTACGGGTAGTACTCGGGTATCGGGAAATAGATTTAGGATGGGTACGAGTAATAGATATAGTTTCTTAATCGGGTTTGGGACAGGTACGGATAATATAAATATTATAGGATTCGGGTATGGATAGCCTTAAATGGGTGGGTAACCTACCCATTGCCATCCCTAGACTTGTATACCCCCCCTGACGTCTGATAGCATGACGCTTGGAATTGTGTTGCAATTAGAAAGGTGGATCATCCCATTCATCATCGTCGGGCATTATTTCAAAATGTCCCGAAGAGTATGTCCTGAAATAAGTGCTAGTGCTATAATATTGTTTCATAAAAATTGTTGGATCAACCGTAAAATACCTACAAGCTTGCATTACATGAGAGCATGGTATTCCATCATTCTTCAATTGACCGCATGAATACTCTTGGGTAGATAGCTTCACTTTGAAGGTACGTAGACGTCGGGATCCCAACACTTGTGTGATGACACTAGCAATTTGTTCAGTATAATCATACATCTGCAACATATGTTGTAATCCAAGGCGCTGCATTTTGTCAAACCTATGGTGTATGTCACTCCTAGGTAAACAAACCTTAATTGGGGGATTAGTAATATCTCAAGCGGTATGTATTTTGAATCATGACTATTTTTTTACAATTAGGCTAAATCTCATTTAGTTTTTTTTTTTTAATTTACCTATAAAAATCAGTTCAAAAGTAAATAAAGTTACAGAAACTGGAACAAGTGAAGCTGAAGTACTAAGCACAAAGGCGTAGGGCGTTAATTTAAGACCTTTCAAAAAAAAAAAAATTGAAGTAATTAAAACCTTCAAAATTTAGTATCTTTCTTTAATGGATAGACATTTAAGATCCAAATTTATTTCACGAATAGTGGGACTTTGCAACAAACAAGAAAATCAAGAAAAAACTATGCAACACAACTTCTAGAAGGGAGACAGGCCCAGCTTGTATCGATCAGCATGATTTTACATAATATTAGACACACCTGTACGTATCATTTCCAAATTGTTTTAGGCCTTTTTCTTTCTTATATGAACCAATTTTCTGTATTTTATTGAAGGTACCACCATTAAATGTATTTGACTAATGAGCTTTGACAATACTTCCTTGTAGATTTATCAACTTCTTGTTTGACCTGATCCCACCATCTTTTCTTTCTTAATTTCTTTCTCTATCTTTTTTTTTTGTTTTTAAAAAAAGGGGGTTAGCAAGTGGAAAATATACTACTGATTCATATTTTTCTAAGATGTTTTGTTTTTATTTGCATATGTGGATGTTGTTTTCTTCTAGAGGATAAAAACTTCTGTTTATTATAATCTTTTTGCATGTTTTCTTTTCCCTTCACTTCTCATATCCAACTTCTTTTCTCAAGAAGATGCTCTGAACTAAAAGACAATTGTGATGTGCACATGCTCATAAGCTATGAGTCATAACTAGGGAGACACTCTCAAATTTATCTACTACTATAAAATAAATTTCTTCCAAAAAACTTAAATTAAAAGAGAAAAGAGTATATCTCCTGTTAGATGGTCTAACAGATTTAAGTCCGTTAGACGGATCCCCAACATCTAATCCGGATCTTTTAAAAAAAAGAAAACGAGATTTGCTCTAAATCTCCTTCCTCTTTTCTCATTTTCTTTGGAGTCTCTCTCTCTCTCTCTCTCTCTCTCTCTCTCTCAAAGGTCTTCCCTATTTCATTCTTTTTTTCTTCCATCAGAATCGGGAATTTTCATTACCAATCAGCCCTCTGCTATCTTCAAATTAACCGATCTGTCAAAATTATTTTTTCTCGTGTGGAACTCAATAATTAGTTAATTACTGTGTGTTAGTCAACAAATGAGTACATGAAGAAGCCCATTCAAATGCATTTGCTTAGAAGAATTCTTATAGATGGGGGGCTTAGGAAGATTTCATTTAAGTTACTAAAAAAACTACTAATATTTCTAAGAGAAATTAGTAATATTTTTCAGAGGAAAAACTAATATTTTTTTAGCGCAATGACACTATGGCACTGCCTTGAAATATTACAAAAATGCCACCGGATTTTGGTTTAGGATATGTCTGACGGATTTTAACACATCAGACAGTCTGACACAAGTTTTTGTCAAGAGAGAATGGTTCTCAATAACATCATATATGATACTAGTCGTAGTAGTAGTAGTAATAAAATTTAATACCATAGTGATTTGGAGCGGACCTAACTAATCTCCTATTTCATTAATTCTCTATTTCATCTGGTGTTTCAATACACTAGATAATTGATAAGAGTACGATATGATATTAGTGGCCTATGACCTACGATGAGCTAGTACGATCTAATAATAGTTCATGATTTTCCAATTATCAAAATTCAAAAAAGGCGTCAAAATTTCTCAAAATAATCAATAACACAACTTGGGGAGAAAAACTTCACACCATTTGCATTGAAGGATATGATATCAGTGGCCTATGCCTATTCAAGTACAAAGGAAATCAATATGCTCTTTTTTGGCAGACAAAGAAATCAAAACTTATACAATAGTATAATAAAGCTTACCATGTGACACCACATTTATTTTATATATCCAGTTGGCTTTCATATCATGCTGAGAATTTGAGAATATTTTTCTGATCTTGAACAGAGCATATCCCTACTAAATCGAGACGGTGCATTTTCTCAAATTATTGGAAAGACACTGAGATTTTTGCATCATTTGAGGATACCAAATCATACATTAATTTCAGTATTGTTATTTATTTATTCTTTTGTTTGTTTAAATCAAAAGGAACAGTCGACGAAATTAACAAACCATATTCTATATGTACGGTTTTACCATTTGAGTTAAAAAAAACACCCATGTCGAAAAAACAGATTGTTGCTACAGCAATCAATAAATATGTTTTACTTAACCATAAATTAAGGTGTAATTTAAAAACATTGTGGAAGAATATATTTTCAGATAAAACCGAGCATTGCAAAGGGAAAGAAACAAAAGAAGTTAGGTGAAATGCAAACCTATAAAGAAAGCAAAAACGTATGAAATAATAATGGGAGATGGGTAATTTAAAAGGTAAAAGACATTTGGTGGTATAATGAGCAACTTGTTTGAATTTCCGCCTTTTAATTATTAACACAAAATAATATTATTCATGAATCAAAAATGAATTTCATGACATCAATCCTTACATCACCCACTAAATTTGTAAATGCCATGTTGACCTTTACTACTTCATATGATGTATTTAATTTCATCATATTATTCAAAGAAAGAAATCCCTCCAAAATCAAGCCCACATACAGACAGATAAGATTAAAATAGTATATTTCCTCTACATTACCAAAACTAACTATAAAAAAGAGCCCAAGACAGAAACAGACCATAAAAAAAGATACCTGTTTTTTCAAGCTTCATCTCTAGCATGGAAGTTTTCCAGTGCATTTTCTAAGGGACTATTTTTCGACATCATAATGGAAGGTGGTGATATATTCAGGGTTAGTAGCGCGCGTTTAAGTAGTTCGAATATATGGCGAAACACCGGCATGGAAGCTTTTTCAAGATCATCTGTAGAGGCAGACGATGAAGAAGCGTTAAAATGGGCCGCGTTGGAAAAACTTCCGACAAATCTTCGTATCAGGAGAGGCATTCTTACAGAAGAAGAGGGTAAACCGCGTGAAGTCGATATAAAGAATCTCGGATTAGTCGAAAGAAAGAATCTTGTTGAGAGGCTATTGAAAATTGCAGAGGAAGGCAATGAGAAGTTTTTGCTAAAACTGAAGGAACGTATTCAGAGGTAAAATTCGGACAATAAAGTTTTTCGTGGATTCAGATTTCCTGTTCCACTTTCCTGGATGAATGACATGTGTCGATTTATTAAAACAATCAATGATCCATGTATATCTCAACGACACGTGTTATTCATCCAGTCTTGTCCTGTTTTCATTGGTTGATTGTTTGTATTTAGTTTAACTGTGGTTAAGAAAATTGATACAGGGTTGGCCTTGATCTTCCGACGATTGAAGTTCGATTCGAGCACTTAAATGTCGATGCAGATGCTTATGTTGGCGGTAGAGCTTTGCCTACAGTATTCAACTTTACTGTTAATATATTGGAGGTGATTCATCTCATTCAGACATCATAAGATAAAAGAAAACAAATGTTGGTCTGAATTTCTGACCTTTATGCTGCCTTTATTTCTTATGCATAGGGTATCTTGAGTTATCTTCATATTCTTCCAAACCGGAAGAAACCATTTCCAATTCTGCATGATGTCAGTGGAATTATCAAACCTGGAAGGTGAGCAAAGAGTAATGTAAACTCATCATATTTAAACATTTTCTTTCCTGTTATTTTCTTGGTCCAAAAGCTGCAGTTCATCTTTTCCTAATTGCATAAACTACCCTTGAGATTTGACTTAATTACAGAACAACTCAATTCTTTTCAAAATTACAAACACCACCTTAGGATTTCTATTTACTTAACAAATACCCCTATTGATGGTGAAATTTGTAAAATAGAAATAAATATCTAAGCATATTTTGTAATTTTGGGTTTTTTTGTTAATTAGACTAAACCTTAAGGGTATTTTTTGCAATTATCTCTTAATTTAATAATACTCTGTTTTGCAGAATGACACTGCTTCTAGGGCCCCCAAGTTCTGGAAAAACAACATTACTCCTAGCTTTGGCTGGAAAACTTGATCCTGAGTTAAAAGTGAGTAAACAGAAATTCAAGTACAAGTGCTGATTTCTTGAGAGATTTATCTTAAATAACATAATATTGAATCAGAAAGACAAGAAAATTAATTCCATCATATTCAGGTATCAGGAAGAGTAACTTACAATGGACACGAGATGATAGATTTTGTACCACAAAGGACATCGGCTTACATAAGTCAGCATGATCTGCACATAGGAGAATTGACAGTTAGAGAAACATTGGCATTTTCAAGTAGATGTCAAGGAGTTGGAGCTCGTTATGGTGATTAAGAATCCTGTTTTATTCGGCAACATATGTCATAATCATAAACATTAGTATTTACATTAGTTGGTTTTGTTTGGGGTTTGCAGATATGCTGGCTGAATTGTCAAGGAGAGAAAAGGAAGCAAATATTAAACCAGACCCTGATCTTGATGTTTTCATGAAGGTTAATAATATGAGTTTAAGACCAAATTTCTTTTCATGTTTGTAATAAGCCATGAAATTCATCTTCTTGTCTTTTTGGCTATTCATTCTACAGGCAGCATATATTGGAGGCCAAGAAGCAAGTGTCGTGACGGATTACATCATTAAGGTAACAACTCAAAAGTATCAAAATACTGATAGCACTTATATCAATTATCAAAGATATGCATGAAAATCACTTGTTATTTTCAACAATCTTCAAATTAACAGATCTTGGGGCTTGAAGTATGTGCCGATACTTTAGTTGGTGATGAAATGGTTCGAGGAATTTCTGGAGGACAACGAAAGAGACTCACAACAGGTACTATGATAAAAAAGGGATAATTACAAAAACCTCCCTAAGGTTCGGGCTAATTACAAAAACTCCAGAGGTTTCTGAAAATTATAAAAGAAAACCCTTGAGGTTTGATACCTCTTACATTTTCCCCTTCATAAGCAGCCCATCCTGATACTTATAGAAATATTATAGTTACCCCCTTAAATTTAAGACATAATCAAACAAACCTGAGGGGGCTTTTAGTAATTTTGAAACATCTTTGGATTTTTTTGTAATTAGCCCAAACCTGGGTTTTTTTATGTAATATCCCAAAAAAATGTTGCAATTCAAGGCAAAATTTCTTGAGCACTTAAATGTACTTAATTCAAATGTAATTCAGGGAAATGATGGTTGGACCAGCAAGAGCACTGTTTATGGATGAGATATCAACTGGTTTGGATAGTTCGACAACTTTCCAAATCGTGAACTCAATAAGGCAATCAATCCACATTTTACAAGGAACTGCTATAATCTCACTTCTGCAGCCCGCACCAGAAACGTATGACTTATTTGATGACATAATTCTTTTATCAGACGGTCAGATTGTGTATCAAGGTCCCCGCGAAAATGTACTAGAATTCTTTGAATATATGGGCTTCAGATGTCCTGAGAGAAAAGGAGTAGCCGATTTTTTGCAAGAAGTAAACCTTAAATGCTTTCTATCATTTTTCCTTTTTTACTTTCCTTAAAGAATCTGGAACACAATTCAAACTTCTTTGTCATGGGAAATTTTAGGTGACATCGAAGAAAGATCAAGAACAGTACTGGATAAACAAAGATGAGCCTTACAGTTATGTTTCTGTGAAGGAGTTTTCTGAAGCATTTCAGTCATTCCATGTGGGACGAAAGCTTGGCGATGAGCTTGCTGTTCCTTTTCCCAAGGGAAAAAGCCACCCTGCTGCACTAACCAAAAATAAATACGGCGTTAGCAAAAAAGAACTTCTAAAAGCCTGTGTAGCTAGAGAATTCTTGCTGATGAAGAGAAACTCATTCGTGTACATATTCAAGATGATACAAGTAAGATTCAGCCACAAAAGTTATGCTAATATCTATGGTTCTCTACTAAGAGACTGTTTGCAAACACTTGAGAAAAGTGATTGTCAGCTTTTGGCTGGAAAAAATATAGTTTTTTTGGTATTTTCAAATGACAATTTTTAGAATTTTCTGCTTTCAATTTCTGATTTTGCTTCTTGTTTGACATTTACACAACTTTTGCACACAGATAAAGCACTTTTACAACTTATTCATAAAAAATTCTCTAACTACTATTCTTTTCGCTTTCCAGCTTATCCTTATGGCTAGCATATCGATGACAGTATTTCTAAAAACCGAAATGCCTAAGAAAACAGTGACGGATGGTGGGATTTACATGGGTGCTCTCTTTTACGCCCTGATAATGATAATGTTCAATGGATTCTCAGAGCTTGCCCTCAGTATTTTAAAACTTCCAGTCTTTTACAAGCAAAGGGACCTTCTGTTTTTTCCTCCATGGGCATATTCTTTGCCAGCATGGATCCTCAAAATTCCAATCACGCTTGTCGAAGTTGCAGTTTGGGTAGGTATGACTTATTATGCCACGGGATATGATTCCGATGCAGGAAGGTAATTAATATTCATTCTACTTTACCACAATGCACATCAATATATATAAGTATGCAGATTCTTGATCTCTCTGTTCTTACAATGACAGATTTTTCAAACATTTGCTTCTGCTTATATGTGTCAATCAAATGGCTTCTGCACTTTTTCGTCTCATGGGGGCACTAGGAAGAAACATCATAGTTGCAAATACATTTGGATCATGCGCATTACTCACAGTTCTTGTCTTAGGTGGATTTATTCTATCAAGAGGTATCAAAATAATTTACTTAGAGAAATCTATAATTTACTATTTGTGTTGGTCAAAATCTGATGAGCTTATAACTACTTCTTTATCAGATGATATTAGAAAATGGTGGATATGGGGTTATTGGATCTCACCGTTGATGTATGGACAGAACGCCATAGCGGTGAATGAGTTTCTTGGAAAGAGTTGGAACCATGTAAGAATCTTTTGTATATTTTGAGGTTTATCATGGAGGAGGCTAGGAGATGAATTAAGTAAAGTTAACATCAATGATTTATATGTTTGTTACAGGTTCCTCCTAACTCGACAGAACCAGTCGGGTTGACAATCTTAAAGTCTCGAGGAATTTTTCCAGAACCACATTGGTACTGGATTGGTGTAGGAGCAATTGTTGGATATGTATTTCTATTCAATTTCCTAGTGACCTTGGCTCTAACTTATCTCAACCGTAAGTATTCTTTTAAACAAATATTTATATTAGGGATAATTACAAAAACCCCATCAAAGTTTGGGCTATTTAAAAAAATATCCAGAGTTGTTTCAAAATTACAAAATACCCCCCAGGTTTGATTACGTATTAAATTTAAGGGGGCACCTATAATATTTCTATAAATGTCAGGGGATTTCTGAGATGTTCTTTGTTTATGAAGTGGGAAATTGTAGACGGAATCAGACCTCAAGGAGTTCAAAAATCTCTGGATTTTTTTGTAATTAGACCAAAACTCAAGGTTTTCTTTGTAATTATCCCTTTGTATTATTCAGTTTCGTTTTATTAGATAAAAATTGAGAAGCATTTGTATATTTGATGCAGCATTTGGGAAACCCCAAGCTATTCTATCAGAAGAAACATTATCAGAGAGGATTGCCAGCAAAAGAGGCGAGCATGTTGAACTGTCGTCCGTAGGAAGCAGAACTTCTGGTAAGTCATTAACCTCTCGTAATTCACAAGTAATCAAAAGTTGTGACAATTAAATGAAATGGTAAACATATGCAGGAAGATACGATGATGTTCACAGGAGCGTATCATCAAGAACTATGTCGTCAAGAGTGGGCGTTATTAGTAACGCTGATCCAAATAGGAAGAGAGGAATGATTTTACCTTTCGAACCTCTTTCAATCACGTTCGATGACATCCGTTATGCAGTGGATATGCCACAGGTACTTTCGGTTTCTTGTGACGATTTGAGTTCACTTACTATCAACTGACAATTGACTAAAGCGGGTTTATTATACGCTTGCAGGAAATGAAAGCTCATGGCGTTCAAGAGGACCGACTGGAGCTTTTGAAAGGCGTCAGTGGTGCTTTCAGGCCGGGAGTTTTGACGGCCCTGATGGGCATTAGTGGGGCAGGAAAGACTACGCTGATGGACGTATTGGCGGGTAGAAAAACTGGAGGATATATTAACGGGACAATCACGATATCAGGGTACCCAAAGAAGCAAGAAACGTCACACAGATAGCAGGATATTGTGAGCAAACTGACATCCACTCTCCTCATGTTACGGTTTATGAGTCCTTACAATTTTCTGCATGGCTTCGCTTGCCTCCTGAAGTCGACACTGCAACACGAAAGGTGCTTTCTGCTTATCAAATATATATTTGAAACAAAAAAAAAAAATGAATGGTAAATTACAAAAACTACCCCTGAGGTTCAGCTTAATTAGAAAAAACCCCAATTATCTTTCAAAATTATAAATACCCCCACTTGAGGTTTCTATTTATTTACCTCTCTTGAGGGTGCAATTTGTTAAATAGAAACAAACGTCAAGGAGGTATTTCTGATTATGAAATATCTCTGGATCTTAAGGGTATTTAATATTAACCTAAAATGACCGAGAAGTTTTACTGACTCGAAACCAATAAATGAAATGCAGATGTTCATCGAAGAGGTTATGGAACTAGTCGAGCTTACTCCATTGAAAGAAGCACTCGTAGGCTTGCCCGGTGTGAACGGTCTTTCAACTGAGCAACGAAAACGGCTAACTATTGCGGTCGAACTTGTGGCCAACCCGTCTATCATATTCATGGATGAGCCAACATCAGGGCTTGATGCTAGAGCAGCTGCAATTGTAATGAGAACTGTGAGAAACACTGTGGATACAGGTCGAACTGTGGTGTGCACAATCCATCAACCAAGCATTGACATTTTTGATGCTTTTGATGAGGTATGTACCTCGTCTACGTTCCCTTTGATTTGTCTTCTACACCAAAGAAAACCAATTAAAGTGTTAGAAATAATTGCAGCTACTACTACTCAAACGAGGAGGTGAAGAAATATATGTAGGTCCTTTAGGCCGGCATTCTTCTCAGCTCATTAAGTATTTTGAGGTGAGATAATTAGTTATTACAGCGCGAAATTTGAAAATCCAAAACTCTATGCTAAGTACAAATATACATTTTTTTACACAGGGGATTGATGGAATCAGTAAAATTAAAGACGGTTATAATCCAGCAACGTGGATGCTGGAAGTAACTTCGTCAGGACAAGAAGAAGTTCTTGGTGTTGATTTTGCTGAACTATATAAAAACTCTGAGCTTTACAGGTAAGACTGAAAAATATGTTTGATCGATTATCCCTCTCACAAGAATAAAACCAACACAATATCTAGACTAGTGGAACTTAAAACACAATGCTTGTTACACAATTAATTCATGTTTAGGGATAAATACAAAAATCCCCAAGGTTTGGACTAATTAAAAAAAATCCAGATATGTTTTTAAATTACAAAAAGTCCCCTCATGTTTGATTCTGACTTAAATTGAGGGGTTAACTATAATATATCTATAAATATCAGGGGGGTTTTGAAATGTTTTTCCATGTCATGAAGAGGAATGAATCAAACCTTAAGGTTTCTTTATTTGCAATTTTCAAAAATCTCTTGATTTTTTTGTAATTAGTCTGAACCTCATGGTGTTTTTTTCTTTTTTTCTTTTTTTGTAATTATCCCTAATCTTTATGGAAATGTTTGCAAAACTACACATGATTAAATAACTTTTTTTAAAACTCTTTGGTGAATAATTCAGGAGAAACAAAGCTTTGATCAAGGAACTGAGTGTACCTGCACCAGGCTCGAGAGATCTACACTTCCCAAAACGTTATTCTCAATCTTTCTGGACTCAATGCATGGCTTGCCTATGGAAACAACATTGGTCATACTGGAGAAACCCACCGTACACTGCAGTGAGATTGCTATTTACAACATTCATTGCAGTAATGTTCGGAACTATTTTCTGGGATCTTGGTTCAAAAAGGTTAGTCAATAGATTAGAACCAACATCACCTAGACTATTCTGGCATGCTTTATGAAACAGATAACCCTTATGTCTGTATGCATGATTTTGTAGGAGAAAACAGCAAGATATCTTCAATGCAATGGGTTCAATGTATGCTGCTGTTCTATTTCTTGGCGTACAAAATGCTACATCAGTTCAACCAGTTGTTGCTATTGAGAGAACGGTTTTCTACAGAGAACGAGCAGCAGGGATGTATTCGGCTTTGCCATATGCCTTCGGACAGGTAGCATCAAAAATCTATGCAAGATGATTAGAATATAAAATAGGAAAATTACAAAAACTACCCCGAGGTTTGGGCTAACTACAAAAAAACCCACAGGTTTTTGAAAATTACAAAAAAAAAAAAAAAAAACGTGAGGTTTGATTATGTATTACTCTTTACCCCCTTCATAAGCAAGAGCATTCCAAACACCCCCTTATATTTGTAAAAATATTTCAATTACCCCTTACATTTAACACATAATCAAACCTCAAGGGGTGTTTTGTAATTTTCAAACAATTCTGGGTTTTTCTGTAATTAACCCAAACATCAGGGGTAGTTTTTGTAATTATCCCTACTATAAGATAACAATAACATAGTATTCTTACCAACTCCTTTGTCCTGCAGGCTGTGGTCGAACTCCCCAACCTTCTCGTTCAAACGCTTATATACGGTGTCATAGTATATGCAATGATTGGATTTGAGTGGACAGTAGCCAAGTTCTTTTGGTATCTTTTCTTCATGTATTTCACCTTGTTGTACTTCACATTATACGGGATGATGACAGTGGCTGTAACACCAAATCATAATATAGCCGCTATAATTTCATCGGCATTCTATGCGTTATGGAACCTTTTCTCTGGATTCATCATTCCAAAGACAGTAAGTAGTACCGAAAAATTTCACTCAAATGTATTAGGAAAAGAAATCATGTGGGCTTAACAATTCTAATTTTTTTTTGTTTCGGTAACAGAGAATCCCAGTGTGGTGGAGATGGTACTATTACACTTGTCCCATTTCTTGGACACTTTACGGATTGGTTGCTTCACAGTTTGGAGACGTAGAAGCTGAGCTTGACACTAATGAAACGGTCAAAGAATTCGTAAGAAATTATTTCGATTTTAGACATGACTTTGTTGGATACGTTGCGGTAATTATTGCTGGAATAGCTGTTCTCTTCGGATTCATTTTTGTTCTCTCTATCAGGGCATTTAACTTCCAAAAAGATAGATAAAAGAAACTATATATAGAATAATGTAAATTGTTAGTAATTTGCTTCTGTTTCTTTTGTAATGTTTCTTTTCATTTTATGTTTTATAAGCTTGGGGGATGATTCCCAAGTCTCTGTTTCTCTGTTGAGGATCAGGTTACTTCCGAAATCACACAAGCTAAATATTACACTACTTCTTATGGAAAACACAAAACAGAGCAAAAAAATTCTTTTAAGGCTTTCTCACATATTCCTCGCGCAAATTTCAAGATAGAAAAGTATTATCATAAAATTCTAGTCCCATTAGCCGAATGTAATAAAAATTTAAGTACTTGAGTGTGGGATTGCATGTAAATTTAGGCTAAAAAGTTGCACAACTTGTCTATACTGACTGGTAAAAAGCAAAGTGACTAGTAAGAAGATATCATAAGAACACAATTTTGCACTGATATACAGTATAGATAGTTATGCTAATACTGTTTGAAATTCACATTTGCACTGCACAAACTGAGAATTAAGAGTGTCAAAAATTACAATTGGGCAACGGATAACTTTGATCTCTAAGATTAACCCAAGACTCAAAAAAATAAAGCAAATAAGACAGCAGATCACACTGCAAGTAAGAATAGAAGTAGATCAAGATGCTTACCATTTCAACCAAATAAAAAGAAAATGGACAGCGTAACAGCATTGCAGGTCCTGCAGTACTATATACCAGAATAAAAACAGCAGCCGAAGAAGAAAAGACAAAGGAATAAAACGAATTTCTGTCAATTCATTAACGGGTGGGTTCATTTTATTTTAGAAGAAGAAGAAGAAACAAAAGAATAAAGCGAATTTAAATCAATTCATGTTTTCAAAAAAAAAAAATTTTAAATCAATTCATTAAGGGATAGTTTCGTCTTACAGTGAATTTCTGTCGATTTATTTTCAGAGGTTATAAATATAATTACATAGGGGTCGGGTGTGATGTGTTGGACTATATAAAATGAATACATATAAATTGTACAATATATAAAGACCCACATGAGAGAAAGATTGTCCTCGTTTTTATTTATTGTCATGACATATAAGATGATTAGAGAAAATTGCATTCGCTAGAAAAGGTCAGACGAGGTTAGTGTCATTCGCGGAATCAAAATTTTATAACCGGCATTCGCTTAGCAAGAATTTTAGATTCACGTAAATGTGTGCCAAGCCTCGTAACAACTAACCCCGTACCATTACACAATGCTATAAAATAGTCTATGTTCCTCAGGATCATAACAAGAGTCTCAACATTCAAATGCAATTCATGATTAAACGTCAGAACATCTTATTTTGTTTGTTATTAACTATAAATATTAGTTTTCACGAAATATGAAAACACAATAATATTATATTAAATTTATTATATTTAATTATAATAATATCGTAAGAAATAAGGAGTTTTTTATATTATAGTCTTTAAAGACTATTTTTCAACAACAAAAAAAAACAAATTGTTGTCTAACAAATTTTTATATGCAATTACATTTGTATTTTAAACGAATTCATTATCAAAAGATAAAAATATTCATTAACTTATCAAAACCCAAAATATAGATGAAAAATATGCAAATTATAATTTTATACATTTTAACTGTTTAAATTAAACAAAATTAACGAAAACATATCCCATATTGAAAGAAATGCCCATTGGCTAAAAAAACACAAATAAAACCAGTCCACTTCACGGAGCCCAATTGAGTTACCTAGGTGATGTATGGTTGTGTTTCCAACCACCTTTTTCACTTTCCAACTATTTCGGAAAATGGGTTTATGTTTGTTTTCAAAAGTTTTTCATTAAAATGAAGTCATTTCCAATTTTCACTTTTTATGGAAAATATTCTTTGGAAACACAACCAAACATTTTTTCATTCCAATTACGCAAACCTGCAGGTAAAAATACACTACAATCACGCAAACCTATGTCAAAAATAGAAATTATAACAAACCAAACATATTCTCATTTTCAAACGAAATTGCATAACAAACCAAACATATTTTCAATTCTCACACAAAAACCAATAAAGTTTAAAAATTCATTTTCCAACACTAAAAACTGGAAATTGGACTTGGAAACACATCCATAGATCCCCTAGAGTCCTATTAAATGGAAGTTCATATCTCATTCAAGGAAATTGTCTTACACATGTACCATCAACATATTGAAAATTGAGACACGTTTCATTACCACCAATAGTGAAAAAGATGGGAAAAAAAAAAACACAACAAATCAGAAAAATACGACATTAAAATATTAGGGTTTTCCAGCCGCTCATTACTCTCAAAACATCAATTCTTAATTGATAATCTTCACTTCGGCCGTATCCAAAAAATTTGATCTTCACGAGCCAAAAATGATATCGGATCTTCATAGTCCATATGTTTCCGCTCACCGCTATAGAGCAATCTCTTCATTTTTGACATGTTCGCGTGAACAAATTTATAGATTTATGGTAATTTTTTCTGTTTTTTTTTTTTCGTTTTCCAAATTTAATCGTTTCGTTCTATAGTTGATTTTTGGGCGATATTTGTATTTCATTTCACATTTAAAAATATTTTCTATTTTTTTGAAATTTATTCATTCAAAATTGATTTTTGTTTCATTTCGTTCTATAGTCGATTTCTAGGCAATACTGTATTTCATTTCAAATTTAAAAACTGTATTTTGTTTGAAATTTATTCTTCCAAATTTAGTTTTTTTTGTTCCATTCGATAGTCAATTTTCGGCAATATTTGTATTTTATTTCAAATTTATTTTTTTTTTAATTTTTTGAATTTTATTCTTCCAAAATAGTATATTTGTTTACTTATAAAGAATTTATGAGAAAACTAAGGAAACATTATTTATATTAATTTTTAGATTCATCAGTACTTGGCATGATTTATTGTAATAATGTATATATGGATTGGATCAAATGAGCCAGCCCCCTTATCTTGAGACCGTAAGGACTAATCACAACTACTAACATCAAATGGTCAATAGATAAGATTAGAATTAATATTAATAGAAGAAATCTCCTTCATATCATTCACGTTCCATACATATATCAGTCCCATAAAAATAGCTATCGACCACACAATCAAATCTCTCTCTCTCTCTCTCTCTCTCTCTCTCTCTCTCTCTCTCTCTCTCACACACACACACACACACACACACACACACACACAAACATAATTATTATGAATTTACTGCATATTCAGAATAAGTATACTACGTACATAGTTATGAGACACTGCGTAGTTAGTTGTTGCTTAATGCTTATAATATACTACATAATCATATTTTGTTTGGTGCACAGAGAGTAATGAGGTAATGCAAATTTAACTGTTGTTTGATGCATACATAGTTATGAGACGATGCATAATGAATTTTTGTTTGATGCATATGCAAGTATGAGACAATGCATAGTTTGTTGTTGTTGATGCACATTTACTTGTTGTTTGATGCATATGTAACTGTAACACACTGCATATTTAGTTACTGTTTGATACATATACAATTACGAGACAATGCACAGTTAGTTGTTGTATGATGCACAATTATTTGGTTTTTTTTTTTGACATCACAATTATTTGTTGTTTGATGCATATATAACTATAACACAATGTATAGTTAGTTATTGTATGATGCTTGGTATAATGCATACTTGGTTTGAATAAAATGCATACTTAGAATACATATTTTATTTATATAGTGGAAACTTATTGCATAATAATATTTATTTTGCTGCATACATAAATAGAACATAATGCATATATAAAGAATCAATGTAATGCATATTTGAAAATAGAAAATAACCTTAATCGCGAGAGTTTTCATATCAGGTATCCAGTCCCTTAAATCACGATCTATGAATAGTCACATTCCAAAATAAACTGTCAATAGTAAAAGTTCCAAAGTGCCTTTAATGAAAGGAAATAAATAAATAAATAAAAAAAAAGAAAAATATACCACGAGCTTGTAGCTCAAGTAGTATCACTCACCCTTTCTAAGGGTGTTGACCTGTGTTCGAACCCGATATCTTTCAGTTTCTTTGAAATTTATCCTCTCCACTCCAACCAATACTTTCCAAACTTATTAAAAAAATGAAAAAATATGATCCATTGATTTTACTAAATAAATGGTTGTGATTATTCCTTATATTATGGTCTCATGGTAAGGGGGTTGTATCATTAATCCTATCCCTATATATATATATATATATATGTGTGTGTGTGTGTGTGTGTGTGTGTGTGTGTGTGTCAATTAAATTCCAAAATTGTTCAAAAAATTAAATCTTAAAATCGCTTGACAAGTAATAATTATATATATATATATGTATTGGTTCAAACGAGACTAATCCCTTTAGGTTAGTCCATAAGAACACTTATGGATTCTTGATTTAAAATTTTGGATGGTGTAGATCATTTTAGTTAATTTAGGCTTATAAAGGTATAACTGTTCTTTTATATTTAATCAGTTTTGTTAATTGGACGGTTATTAGCTATTTTTAAGGAAACATAATCCTACCTTTTCAGTTACTCAATTTTAAGGGAGGAAAAATCATCAACTTCAAGCGTTTTTTTCAAAATTGATACTTCTTTACGCCATATTTGTGAACAGTCGTTTTATTGTATACTTAGTTCAGTGGACTTGTATACTTAGTCATGTTTTATTGTATATTTAGTTCAGTGGATTTATATACTTGGTTCAGTGGAATCATATTCTTAGTTATATAAGTAGTTTAGTAAGTAGTTTAGTGAATTTGTATACTTAGTTTTGTGGATTTGTATACTTAGTTCAATAGAATTGTATGCTTAGTTATATAAGTAATTCAGTGGATTTGTGTATTTAGTTTAGTGTAATTGTATACTTAGTTAAATGTTTCTGTATACTTAGTAATATTTTAATGTATAGATAGTTCAATGTAATTGCATACTAAGTTAATTATTTTTGTATACTTAGTAATGTTTTAATGTACAAGTAGTTTAGTGTAATTGTATACTTAGTTAATTGTTTATGTATACTTAGTAATATTTTAATGTATAGTTAGTTTAGTGTAATTGTATACTTTTCATTAATTGTTGCATGATTCGGTTGCCATATTTGAATAATTTGCAGGTTCGAATGGGAAGGGAGAGAAAGGAAAGGTGAATCGCTTGATTATGGGGACGTGATCAATACAAGATCACGTCCCTAATTTTTAGGAAGCAGTTACTATATATAATTTGCTAGATTCCTATTTTACCCCCTACAATGTATATTTTCATATGAAAAGCTGTATAGAGTTATTTAGATCTTGGCTATTGATTTATGTTTTTGATGGTGTAGATTTGGTCCTATTATCTTACCTAGGAGGGTGGTCTCACATGATCTCCTCCCTATATATATATATATATATATATATATATATAAGGATGGATCATGCAAGGCCAATATGAAAAGGGCTATTTGCACTCCCATTGTTTTTTTATAAACACATTCATTTACTTATATGTTTCTCCATCTTATTTTACAAGGTCACCAAATTACTTAATACACCCTCTTATAATTTACATTTTACTCTTCTAGCAAAAAACCCAATTTTGCATCCTTCTAACATACATCCACCACTAAAAATCTCTTCCCCTCTCCACATTTCTCACACCCCCTTCTCACATGGGCATTTTTCTTATGAATATAAATATCATGCAAATATTGACTTACTTTATGAGGAGTGGAAGAAATGGGAAAAATGATTCGATGGAAGGAATGGCGGAGACGCCGGCGGCGCAACCTAGAGCTTGATAGGTGTGAGTTTTGCATGTATTTTGGGGCATATTTATGGCTATAATTGTGTTTAAACATACAATAACTCATATGAAATGATATATATTTGCTATTCGTGGAAAAGGTTTTACGCTTTGCTCGTTTTGTAGGAATTTAACGATATTTGGCGGTGCAATCTATAGCTTGATAGGTGTGAGTTTTGCATGTATTTTGGGGCATATTTATGGCTATAATTGTGTTTAAACATACAATAACTCATATGAAATGATATATATTCGTTATTCGTGGAAAAGGTTTTACGCTTTGCTCGATTTGTAGGAATTTAACGATATTTGGAGTGATTTTATGACAAACACGAGCATTGCGACCTAGAATTATCAAAGAATCAAACACATACACCCAAGTGAAAGTCAATCAATGAGAAGTCGGATAAACCGGGCAAAGATAAAAGAAAATACGGAGTAGAGCTGACTGTGCAGGGGTGCACGCCCAGGCCGTGCATGAAGAGCACGACCTGTGCGCCACAACCACTGCAGAAAAATCACTATGGTAGCACGTACGGGCTGCCCTTGCGTACCTAAAGAACTTGAGCATTTCTACAACATCACGCACGGATAACCCGTGCGTGGGACGCACGACCCGCGTGGTTGGTAAAAAGCAGGGAAATGCCTACGGCATGGCGCACGGGTAACCCGTGCATGAGGCGCACGACCCATGCGTCTGTGCTGGAATATCACAAACTGACAGCACTTTGCCCTAGACTTTTGAAAATGTATAAAAGGACTTTTGGGGGCGCACACCAGGGATATTCTGACATTCTTGGACCTAGAACACAAGACAAAACTCTACTATTTCAAGGAAGAATCGAGTCGCATCGGAGCTTGAGGATCGAAGACATATCGAGAGATTATCGACTATCCTAAGTTTTTCTTGCTTCTTTTGTATCTTAATCTTTCATTTGAGCTTAGTATGACATTGAACAATTTGTCTATGAGTTGTTTGAATATCATGTGTAGCTAATCTTCTTGTGATTTCCGGGTGTTGGAAGTAGATTAATTGAATTCTTGTTGGATGTTTTAATCTTAAAGCCTATTTGAGTACTTTATGATTATTCTTGTTTTATCACTTGGCCAATGATTTAACATGTTTTATATATTGATTCATAATTCGGGTGATGAGTTTCAATATTAGATCTAGGGTACTTGACGTAAATATTTGCATAATCGAGAGGTTTGTGACTATTTGCGAGAATATTTGATCTTTTGTGCTTTTGGGAGTTGTGTATCTATTGTTGAGTAGAGATGCTAGCATAGATATTTTGATCTACACTTTATATACATCTCGAGAGGGGGGATAAAATACCTTTGTATCGTCTTATAGGAATATTGATAATAACTTCGGCTTTTATTAAATCGGACAACAAGAGAGATATTAATCGAAACCATAACTCGGAAATCCATTTTATTCCATTGATTCTTCCTTTATTATTATTATCTTTACCTTGTGTTTTTTTGTAGTCTAGTTTGTCTTAATCTCAAAACAATCATCCAATTTCGATCGTCTAAATAAAAATAAGGCTATTTTAGTTCAATACTTAGTGCACTAATTTATTAGTCTCCGTGGATACGACCTTGCTTACCATATTCTATAAACTACACCGTACACTTGTGGTGAAGCTAAAAATAAGGCGAACAAGTTTTTGGCACCGTTGCCGAGGACTAATACAATTTTTGGTGCTAATATTGCGATAGATATAATTATTTTTAATTGAGACATTTTCTTTCTTTCTTTATATTTTGTTTGATTTTACTCCTACATTATTTGACTTGTTTCTTTAGTTTGGTCTAGGTAGTGCATGAACACCCGCTCTAGGCAAGGATACTTAATACCGCTCATACTGGAAGTTGAGGCTTTCGTGAGGAGGATCAGTGCAACTACTAGACGGGCTGAAAGACAACAGAATCCGACTATGGGGGATTTAGAAGGAGAAAATAGGGTAACAATGAGATCAACGGGATCAACGAGTTACCAATACCGGTCCAACAGCAAGCCATCCGTGATTAATTTCGACTACAAATGAATCGTAATTACGATGGTATTGCTCATATTCCGATAAATGCCAACAACTTCGAGCTTAAGCCGCCATTGATAAACATGGTGCAACAAAATCAGTTTGGGGGTTTCGCAACCGAGGATCCCAATTCTCATCTTGCACATTTTATCCAAATTTGCAACAAGATAAAAATGAATGGAGTTTCGGATGACGCCATAAGATTACGCCTATTCCCTTTCTCTTTGAGGGATAAGGCAAGGAATTGGTTGGGTACTTTGACGCAAGGAAGTGTGAGCACATAGGACGAGTTGAGCCAAAAGTTTTTGTTTAAATTCTTTCCACCAAGCAAAAATTTACAGCTCAAAAGTGAAATTACTCAATTCCGACAGTTTGACTCCGAGCCTTTGTACAAGGCTTGGGAACGATTCTGGGATTTGCTAAGAAGATGTCCACAACACGGTTTTCCAGAGGATCAATAATTGTGTTTCTTTTACAATGGTTTTATGGGGCAAATGAGGTATTTTGTTGATGTCGCAGTGGGATGAGCATTATTGGCGAGGTTTCCGCAAGACGCCCTTAATCTTCTTGAAGAAATGGCCATGAACAGTTATCAATGGCCATCTGAGAGGTCCAATATACAACGGGTAGCTGAATTTTCAGATTCAGACCCAATTAAGGTGTTGACGGCTCAAATGGCGGCATTGACAAATCATTTAAGTGTTCTTACGAAAGGGGCCGAAGCAAACACAAGCACGAGTAGTGAAGTTCCTCTATATCCGATGGAGGAGGTCAATTATGTGAATAACTGGAATTTCAATAATTTCGGGAACAATTCAACTCCAACACACTACCACCCGGGATTGAGAAACCATGAAATTTTTTCATATGCTAATACCAAGAATGTGATGCAACCACCACCATGATTTAATGCATCAAATGGTGGTACTAATGCGGAAAGAAGAAATGGACGGAAATTGAAACTGTCAACGTGACGGAAGAATGTAGCGCCCTCATCCAAAAAAAATTACCACAAAAGCTGAAAGATCCGTTCACTATCCCTTGTACAATAGGCGATATTTTCTTTGATAACGCGCTATGTGATTTGGGATCAAGTATTAACTTAACGCCCTTGTCCATTTTCAGAAGGCTTGGACTCGGAGAGGTGAAACCATCCATGGTCACCTTACAACTCGCTGATAGATCACTCGTTCATCCAACGAGGATAATAGAAGACATTCTCATAAAGGTCGATAAATTCATATTCCCCGTGGATTTTCTAGTGCTAGATACGGATGAGGATGTAAGTCCAAGCGGCTACGATAATCTAGAGGGGGGGTGAATAGATTATCTCCATCTTTTTCGATATTACCCTCTTTTTCGAATCGAATGCTCAAAGACAATAATAAAGGTGCGGAATGTAAACAACACACATCGATTTATAGAGGTTCAACCCACCTAGGGCCTAATCCTCTACCACCCCAGTATATCTGGGATGGATTTCAAAAAGAAAAAAGATTTTATTAATTTACCAAAAATTAATACAACACCAACTTACAACAATACCTTGAAGAGCACCACACTCTTCCTCAACACCACCTTTGAAATTACCACAATCTCACTTGAAGATTACCACAATCTCCAACGGCACCTTGTGAAGATTACCACAATCTTCAACCTTGAATAATACCAAATTCTTCAACACCTCAACAAGAAGATTACCACAATCTTCTCACACTTAACACCTAGATCACCCAAGTGTGTTCTTACCACAAGAACACTCACAAGGATATCTTGTGTTGAATGATTACCCAAAAATCCAAGATTACAACTCGATAATGAATTATACAATTGAGTGCAAGTGTAATCAAGAATAGCCTAGACCTCAAGGATGTGAAAGTGATAAGCTAGGGAAATTTACAACAAGAATAATAACAATGAAAGACCAAGTGTATTCTTGAGTGTATCTTGTTGTGTTGTAGTTTTTCTCTTGTAGTTGTGTTTCAAATATTCCTCTATTTATAGGAGATGATTGATACTTGATAGGCTCCTCTTGGAATCGATATCTACATAAAAATTGCAATTAAAATCAAGATTATAGTCAAGTTAGAAATCAATCCCACAATTTAGGGAAAAGTCGTCACGCACAACAGCTTAGAATTTTCTTTGTCAAACCATAGAGGCGACCGGCCGCACGAAATAGACGTTTGAAAAAAACACAACAAAATAACACAGGCGGACCGGGTCGACATACACCTCGACCGGCCGACGTCCACCCCAACCGTTGCCCTCTTTCAAAAATCGAAACAGAAGTTTGCAAATTTGAACCAACCTTTAGGTACGGCCGCCCTATAGGTCGACCCACGATGTCACTCTCTCTATAGGGTGACCGGTCACCCTCACCATTTTCTCGCAAACATGAAGATTTACATTTTGCACAAACGTTCGTGTATGGGTTGCCCTATACGGCGACCGGTTGACCTCAAAACAAAAGTGTTGTCCAATTTTATATCGAAAATAAACTTCAAGAAATACTCCGAAAAATAGTGAAAACATTTTAGACCGATCGAGTATTTAGACAACATTTGAAAACATAGTTTGGATGTAAAAACCCATTGATACAAAATCATTAAATGTGTTGTCCAATTTTTGTCGAAAATAAAACTTGAAGAAATACTCCGGAAAATATTAAAACCATTTTAAATCATTTAGGAGTATTTGGACAACCTTTAAAACCATTGTTTTGATATAAAAACAAAATCATCAAAATCATGATAAAACCATTTATCAAACAGAGGATTGCAACATACCTCTCATACTTGGGCGTCCATTCTTGGCGACCGCAGAAGCACTAATAGATGTGAAGAAATGAGAGATCACATTACAAGTTAATGATGAACGTGTTTCCTTTTCAATTTTTCAGACTGTAAAAACAACAACAATTGCTAATTCCTGTACTCAAGCTAATAGCTTGAATGATTTTGTGCATTCTAAAGATAACATGCAGGGATTATCAAAGAAGAAGAAGGAAAATCACAGAAAGACTGATATTGAACTGGAAGCGTGGACGTATCGCTGCTCGCACGATGAAAAAAAGAAAATATTGACAGTTGACAAATGCGAGACACCTCCTTTAGCAATGTTCAAGGGAGGCACGAAGCCAAGTGTGTTGGATTGGCAAGGAAAACGACATGACAAGGTGACACACGTCTCCTCACGGGAACAGTGATCAGAAATTTTCCAGGCGTCAAGCTATAGACGTTAAATATAGCGCTTGTTGGAGGCAACCCAACGTTTTGTAGTGTGATTTTTTTTATTATTTTATTTTATTTTATTTTATTTTTGTGTGTTTCCTTTTTTTTAAAAAAAACCTAATTTTTGCTGAACAGGTATGCACGGGCAACCCGTGCGGATTCCGCACAACCCGTGCATACCTGAAGGGGTGTTGATGTTGCTACGGCATCACGCATGGGTAACCCGTGCGTGGGGCGCATGACCTGTGCGTGTCCGAGGGAAAACTTGAGCGGGCTACGGCATCGGCCATGGGTAACCCGTGCGCTATTCAGTAGAGGCGTTAATAAGGGCAGTTCATACTCAAACTCCTCACAATTTCTTCACACACATAAGCAAGAAATCGCCACTCTCTTCCAAATTGCTCAAAGTTCTATTTTTTCATCAAAACTCTCTCTTATAATTCATTCTCCTATCGTCGTTCACGTTTAATTTACATTAATTTGGAGTTTGGATTGGAGAAATTGTTGGAATTGCACCTAGGGCTCAAAAGTTCATCCTTTGCTAAAATTCGAGAATTTCGGTAAGAACTTCACGTTTTCATTCGAATTTCTAGTAATTTATGTTTGAAGGAACATATTGGGTGCATGTTTTGATAATTTTGCTATGTTTTACTTGAATATTACTTTGTGGCAATTTATCAAACACATTGTGAGCATGTTGAATTAGGGCAATATTGAGTTGAATTGATGATGAATTTCGCATGTGCTATTATGGTTAGGGTGTTAAGACTATGATCCTCTACAATTATGTGAATGTTTGATAGTTTGGAGCTAGATTGTTGCTTAAATTGATAAAGGAGAGTCATTATACCCTATTTGTTTAGTTTGGCTTAAATTCATTATATTATTGCTTGTAATTGGTCTAGTTTGGGATGCTAATATATGTTGTTACCAGGTACAAACTCATACTATGGCTAAAAGAAGAAATCCTCAAGGGGGAAGAAGACGTCCTCGAGCGGCGGCACAGCAAAAGGACGCACCGCAGGAGGTGGACCCAATAGCCCCGCGACATATGGGGTTGTATTGATGGAAGCAAGTGACCTTGAATGGTGGAATAGATTAGTTACCCATCCGATGACTACTTCACGATATGCTGACGACGAATGTACCTAAAGTCTTGGTATACATGACGATGTGTGGCGTCTATTTGCAAAAGTCGGGTGGACCAATTTTATGAGGAGAAGGTGGCTTACATACAAGCGATTCACACTGGGATTTCTAAGCACCTTGGAAATAAACAAGAAAGGTGGAGCCTATGAAATACGTTTTCAGTTGGGTAATGTACGTAGACACATGTCTATTGCCCAACTGAACACAATTTTCGAAGTTCCCACCAACGCGCGCTTCAGACCGCTGAACCAATACATCCAGTATGACTTCTGGCGAATGCTCGTACAAACGCCGGAAATGGGACCTATGTTATACGAGGCAAGAACTGCCAAATCTTCTTCGGTCCTAAATCCGGTCTTAGGTATATACAAAGAGTCACTTCATCCTCCATTTTTGCACGAGAAAATATTGGGGGGATGACCGTTAGGGAGCTATATTTGCTGTGATGTATGCTGACAAATACACCTTATAATACAACCGCCTACTTCGCTGAACAAGTTGAACATCTAGCCAAGCGGGGTGGTGGTGCTATCTCTATAGGGGGTTTGATCACCCCTATTGCCCGACACTTTAATATTGATTTTAGAGGCTTGGAGCCAATACCGGGCAACACAAGGGTTAACATGGCATCTTTGCGCCACATGAAGTTTATTGCAGATGAAGATGGCATGTTCTTTTTCCAACAAAGGCAAGGAGATGCATTTCCATTGCCGAACCCTAGATACACCATCGTGGATACTCTTGATGACACGACTAATTTCCTGCTTAACTCTGAAGCACATATCAGAGTTATTGAGGCTATAATTCGAGAAAGAGGCGAAGAATTGAAGGGTTCCCTGATGAGGAGGATGTGGTGGCCGAACACCCCGGACCCTCACATGGCGGCGAGCAACAACGAGGGCATGATTTTCATGACATGTTATATGCCTTTGGGGAAGACATGCGACAGCATAGGGATGATTTTCAAGGCAATACATATATCGAGTCTATAAGAGTAAGAATAACACAAGTAAACGTACCTCGATAATTTATGCCTTTCTTGACAAATACTGACGTAAATGGCCATTTGTGAAAATATGTAATTCCTACACAATTTTTAAAACAAATCTAGCACAAATCATAATGATAAAAGTGTAGGCTAAGAGATATCACAAGTAAGCTCATGCCATAAAAAATTCATAAGAGATGATAACACTCTTTAGTCTTAAAAAAATGCACAAGAGTTTTAACAACATCATATAAGGTCTTCTTTTAAAAAAACTTTAAAAGCACAAATATATATTGAAGACCTTAATTAAAAAAAATAAATACTTGAAAACTCATTTTGAAATTAAGACACAAATAAATGCATGCATAATAACAAAATAAAATGCATATTTAACTAGGGAGATACGTGTTACCAATTACGCCATTTCAATGGGTTGTGCCGTTCCCATTGTTGATGATATCTTCCCCTTGAGAAGTCACTTTGTTGATGATGACTTCTTTGATTACTCCATTTCCAAGGTTTGTTGCCTTCCCATTGTTGAAAGTCTCTTCTTCTTTGAAAATCATCTTGTTGATGATGTCTTTGCCATTTCCAAGGATTGTGTTCTTCCCATTTTTGATTATATCCGCTTCTTGGAAATTGGCTTTGTCGAAAATAGTTTCTCCTTCTTTGATCAAATGAAATGGTCATTTGATGTCTTCTTGGCGGTATAAATTTTCTTCGATCATTATTTCGCCGGGTACCTAATATGACATTGTTTTGTGGTACCCTCATGTGTTTGGGTCCTTTGGGATTAGTCTTGAGACTTTTAGGTCTCCAACAATAATTAGAGCTATTTCTAGCCCGATAAGTATTTACCGTATGACCCTTTTTACCGCAATAAGAACATGTAATAATTCTAGTAGCATAATAACCAACGTGCTTAGAGACTTGATTCTTTTTCATGTGATTGACACCCTTAGGCTTATGATCAAGTTCTAGTTTCGAATTATCACAACAATCAACAATATTGGTCATTCTATCGGCACTCAAGTTGGATTTAGATAAATCATTTTTCAAGCAATTTATATCCTCAACAAGAGTACTATTTTCTTTCTCAAGGTTTCTAACCTTGTCAAGAGTGGTGGTGTGAGCACATGATAGTGATTCATAAGAAGTAAATAAACTATCCTTATCATTTTTTAAAACAATGAATTCCTTTTTCAAATATTTGTATTTAACAAGTAAGTTTTGGAATTCATCTTGTAGTTCATCAAAATCACTATAATCATTATCATAGGAAGTAGAGGGTTTAGAACTTACCTCATTTTCTTCTTCGATGCCTATGAGGCATTGTTCAACTTCTTCATCATGGGAGGTTGTAGAAGGCTCATCCCATGTTGTTGGATTTGATGTTGTATCCATTTGTGAAGTAGATGCTTTTGAGTTGCTCCTTTCATTTGCATACACTTCATAGATGGATTCTAATTTTTGCCATACTTCATGTGCCGATCGAATACCTACAACATGATTAAATTCCAAAGTAGTAAGTGAACAATACAAAATACTAAGAGCTTTACCATTTAAGGAGATGATTCTCTTCTCTTCATCATTGAGCTCTTTGAAGCCTTTAGAGGTGTGTGGTGTATTCTTCGTCGAAATGGATTCTCCATTGATGACGGTGTTCCAAATATCGAACCCGCAACTTTGTAAACAAGATTCCATTCTTTCTTTCCAAAATGTAAAATTTTTGGAATCAAATAGTGGTGGCTTGGTGGTGGATGTGCTTTAGTAAGATGAGCTTCGTTCGAGCCGACGATCGTTCCTCTTCACTCGCGATGTGAAACGAGCTTTCCAAAGAGTTTGGCTCGATACAACTTGTAAGTCCAAGCGGCTACGATAATCTAGAGGGGGGGTGAATAGATTATCTCCATCTTTTCGATTTTGCCCTCTTTTTCGAACCGAATGCTCAAAGACAATGATAAAGGTTCTCAATGTAAACAACACACACGCCAATTTATAGAGGTTCAACCCACCTAGGGGCCTAATCCTCTACCACCCCAAGATATCCGGATGGATTTCAAAAAGAAAAAGACTTTATTAATTTACCACAAATTAATACAACACCAACTTACAACAACACCTTGAAGAGCACCACACTCTTCTTCAACACCACCTTTGAGATTACCACAATCTCACTTGAAGATCACCACAATCTCCAACGGCACCTTGTGAAGATTACAACAATCTTCAACCTTGAAGAATACCAAATTCTTCAACACCTCAACAAGAAGATTACCACAATCTTCTTACACCTAACACCTAGATCACCCAAGTGTGTTCTTACCACAAGAACACTCACAAGGATATCTTGTGTTGAATGATTACCCAAATTCAAGATTACAACTCGATAATTGATAATACAATAGAGTGCAAGTGTAATCAAGAAAAGCCTAGACCTCAAGGATGTGAAAGTGATAAGCTAGGCAAATTACAACAAGAAATAAGACAATGTAAGAACAAGTGTATTCTTGAGTGTATCTTGTTGTGTTGTAGTTTTCTCTCTTTGTTGTGTTGCTTCAATTCTTCCTCTATTTATAGAAGATGTCTTGTACATGATAGGCTCCTCTTGGGGACATGAATTCTAAAAAATTGCAAGACAATTGAAGAAAAGAGTCATAGAAATCAATCCCACAAATTAAGGAAAAGATGTCTCACCGCACAATCACATTTTTTTGTCAAACTTAAGGCGACCGGTCGCGCAGAAAATAGAAGTTTGAAATAACGTAACAACAATTTACATAGGGCTTAACGATCGACGTGCACCTTGACCGGTCGACCCTAGCTACAACTGGTCGCACTTCATCGAAAATGAAAGACAGAAGTTCTGTTTCAATCCAAGAGTTGTAGGCACCGGTCGCACGGGGGGCGACCGGTCGACGGCACCGATCGACCCCCTGGGCGACCGATCGACCTGCCCTTTTCAGCCTCAGTCTCATTTTTTTCAACGTACTCTTCAGGTACGGGTTGCCCTATAGGGCGACCGGTTGGCCTCAAAACAAAAGTGTTGTCCAATATTTTATCGAGAATAAACTCCAAGAAATACTCCGAAAAATAGTAAGAACATTTTAGACCGATCGGGAGTATTAGGACAACATTTAGGAACCTTGTTTTGAAGTAAAAACTTATAAACATAAAATCATTAAAAGTGTTGTCCAATTTTATCGAAAATAAAACTTGAAGAAATACTTCGGAAAATATTAAAACCATTTTAAATCATTTAGGAGTATTTGTACAACCTTTAAAAACATTGTTTTGGTGTAAAAACAAAATCATCAAAATCATGATAAAACCATTTATCAAACAATCTCCCCCTTTTTGATGATTATAAACCAAAACAATTTTAACGAGGTCGATTTTGAAAAACAAAACAATTTTACCGGTTAAAGAGAACTATCCGTTGTGAACGACAACATTCCATGCAATAAAAATGGGAGTAGAGATATTCAAACACATATAGCAAACGCTCCCCCTATCAACATGAACAACAAGAGTTATATAGAAGCAACTAAATCAAAAGCTAAAGCCTTAGCTTTTCAATATTGAGCTTAAGTTTCAAAACTTAAAAGCTCCCCCTGTCAAAGAGACATCATTAGAAACATATACAAGTCCATACTACAACCAATGGACCATGATTCATACAAAACCATAATGCACCAAGTGGACTAAATATGATCCACAACTTATGGCTTTATGAAGCCATAACTTATAGCTTCTTATCTTAGCTTCTTTGAGCTAAAGAGCTTATAACCTCTTTGAGCTAAAGAGCTTATAACCTGTTTCTCCCCCTTTGAAATCATCAAAAAGAATGTTAGCACGATAAATACATCATATATTCTTATCAAAGTGCGCAAGTAAACCAATGTATCAAGCTATTTGAACATTGAAGCTTTTAAACCAAATATGAGGGAAGAGTCGAATCATACGACTTGTAGAAGCTTATGAAAGATCATTTGATAAGCAAAACATGATCTCTATAAATATATAAGACTTGTGAAATCGAGAGAATCATGTAGGTGATGAATTTTTCATTGAAACGTTTTATCGAACACTAGGCGGGCGTCAAAAATTGAAAGAGATATATATAGCCCTTGTAAATGAAATCAAGCCAAGTTTTTTTATCACCAAATGCGATTTAATAAAAATCATACATCAACAATCAATAAGCTCATTATAAACATATACAAATCTCATCAAGAAAATACATATATGTCAAGTTCTCAAGGGTTCAACCCAGTTGAGATAAAGAAGTAGAATTCTTACCATTTAATCGGTGAATATGAGCAATGATGATGATAATCGAGCCTAAATACATCCAAGATATGAAATGTATGCAATAAAACAAATTTGGAGTGAAATTTGTGTGCAATTGATGAAGGGGACGAAAAATAAACAAAATAAGCCAAAATGGCTAAGTCAGGAAACATAACTATTTTTAACCAAAAAATCGTCTAGGGCGACCGGTCGAGCTTGTGGGCGACCGGTCGGCCCCTGCCCTGGCAGCCCACTGTTTTGGTTCTGTTTTTGAAATTTCGAATTTGATCCAAAAATCCGATTTTTCGCCCCTAAGTTTTAAAAACGTGCAAAATGCAAACGTAGACCTCATTCAATATACATTATGTCATAATCAAGCTCGAAATGAGGTAAAATACTCGGCGGTGAGCGATTAAAAGATCCGCGAGTTATCCTTGAGACGGAATAAACCACATCTTCAAGTTTTTGTTAAAACATGCAATCCCCTTTAAAAAAAATACTGAATCTTAATATGTTTAGTTCGATTATGACGAATCATATTTTGAAAAATAAAAGTTACACCGGACTTGTTATCCCGAAAAATAATAACGTCTTAAAACTTTGGATTAACAAGTCATAAGAAGAAGTGCCTTTCAAATATTTGAAAATTTCTTTTAACAACACTTTTAATGAGATTCGTTGGGATAGTGTTTGAAGTCGAGCATATAGACATAAGGCATATGGAATGTCGAGTCTAGAGAAATAATACAAGAAAACATACCTCGAATATGTTTGTCGCCCGATATGCCTTTCTCAACCTTTGTCAATCTTTAGCCATAGAGGTTAAGATAGTTCTTCTTTCTTCAATGCTTAACTCCTTCAAGAGTTCTTTTGAAATATAACCATCTTCTTGGCATTGAATAATTAGTAGTTCAAGCAAGAAATTGAACTTCCCCATTATGCTCATCTCAAGCTTACTTAGTATCAACTTAGAAAGATATCTTGCACAAATATTCATTAGTAGCACCAAAGATAATATCATCAACATAAATTTGCACAAGTAAACAATATTGCCCCTTTTTCAAAACAAGAAGTGTAGTATCAACTTTACTTTTGTAAAATAATTTTGCAAAGATAGCTAAGTCTATCAAACTATATACGGGGTACTTGAATCAACCGTACAAAGCCTTTTTATAAAAATTATTTGGCCTAAAATTTTAAACTCCGATAGACTTCTATTTGAATAAAACCATTTAGAAAATTGGATTTAACATCCATTTGGTAAAACTTGAAATTTTCTTAAAACAAGAATGGGCAAGTAAAATGCAAATAACTTCTAAAAGAGCTATGAGTGCAAATATTACATCAAAATCATTACCTTCTTCTTGAAAATACCTTTGAGCTACTAACCTTGCCTTAGTTCGACCAATGTTGCCTTGGTCATCGAGTTTGTTCCGGAATACCCTTTTTGTCTTCTTCATTACTATCATCATAGGGCATCCAATTGATCTAAGGTGTTAATAATAGAACATTTACATCCAAATATTTTGAGGTAACAATATTTGGAGTACTTCGTTTCTCATCTACACAACTAAACAAACTCATTACCGGTATCGCTTATATAAGCAAGAAAGAATAACCCAAGTGTAAAAACATGCCTCAATCATCAATCACAAAATATCTTGAATAAGAGCATAGTAGAAATAGACACTATTTATATATAGACCATGAAGCAAGAACCACATACTATGCATTTAGAAGATCATCAAGAATCTAATAAATCATGCAAGTTCAAATAAGCTTAAGAAAGCTACAAAAGGTCTCTTTAGTAATTTGAAAATCCGATAGCATATAGTTGAGACCTCATTAAAAAGAAGTATTTGAACAAGAGTTGATAAAGCAAATATGTGCAATCAAATATTGAATAGTGCCTTTCAAAAAATCTAAAAGTCCTCTTAATGGCACTTGTATTAAATACTATGAAAAACAAGCACATAGGCACATGGCGATACATATATTGAGTCTATAAGTGTAAGAATAACACAAGTAAATGTACCTCGATAATTTATGCCTTTCTTGACAAATACTGACGTAAATGGCCATTTGTGAAAATATGTAATTCCTACACAATTCTTAAAACAAATCTAGCACAAATCATAATGATAAAAGTGTAGGCTAAGATATATCACAAGTAAGCTCATGCCATAAAAAATTCATAAGAGATGATAACACTCTTTAGTCTTAAAAAAATGCACAAGAGTTTTAACAACATCATATAAGGTCTTCTTTTAAAAAAACTTTAAAAGCACAAATATATATTGAAGACCTTAATTAAAAAAAATAAATACTTGAAAACTCATTTTGCAATTAAGACACAAATAAATGCATGCATAATAACAAAATAAAATGCATATTTAACTAGGGAGATACGGGTTACCAATTACGCCATTTCAATGGGTTGTGCCGTTCCCATTGTTGATGATATCTTCCCCTTGAGAAGTCACTTTGTTGATGATGACTTCTTTGATTACTCCATTTCCAAGGTTTGTTGCCTTCCCATTGTTGAAAGTCTCTTCTTCTTTGAAAATCATCTTGTTGATGATGTCTTTGCCATTTCCAAGGATTGTGTTCTTCGCCGGGTACCTAATATGACATTGTTTTATGGTACCCTCATGTGTTTGGGTCCTTTGGGATTAGTCTTGAGACTTTTAGGTCTCCAACAATAATTAGAGCTATTTCTAGCCCGGTAAGTATTTACCGTATGACCCTTTTTACCGCAATAAAAACATGTAATAATCCTAGGAGCATAATGACCAACGTGCTTAGAGACTTGATTCTTTTTCATGTGATTGACACCCTTAGGCTTATGATCAAGTTCTAGTTTCGAATTATCACAAAATTCAACAATATTGGTCATTCTATCGGCACTCAAGTTGGATTTAGATAAATCATTTTTCAAGCAATTTATATCCTCAACAAGAGTACTATTTTCTTTCTCAAGGTTTCTAACCTTGTCAAGAGTGGTGGTGTGAGCACATGATAGTGATTCATAGGAAGTAAATAAACTATCCTTATCATTTTTTAAAACAATGAATTCCTTTTTCAAATATTTGTATATAACAAGTAAGTTTTGGAATTCATCTTGTAGTTCATCAAAATCACTATAATCATTATCATAGGAAGTAGAGGGTTTAGAACTTACCTCATTTTCTTCTTCGATGCCTATGAGGCATTGTTCAACTTCTTCATCATGGGAGGTTGTAGAAGTAAGTGAACAATACAAAATACTTCATGTGCCGATCGAATACCTACAACATGATCAAATTCCAAAGTAGTAAGTGAACAATACAAAATACTAAGAGCTTTACCATTTAAGGAGATGATTCTCTTCTCTTCATCATTGAGCTCTTTGAAGCCTTTAGAGGTGTGTGGTGTATTCTTCGTCGGAATGGATTCTCCATTGATGACGGTGTTCCAAATATCGAACCCGCAACTTTGTAAATAGCATTCCATTCTTTCTTTCCAAAATGTAAAATTTTTGGAATCAAATAGTGGTGGCTTGGTGGTGGATGTACCGGTAAGATGAGCTTCGTTCGTAGCCGACGATCGTTCCTCTTCACTCGCGATGTGAAACGAGCTTTCCAAAGAGTTTGGCTCTGATACCACTTGTAAGTCCAAGCGGCTACGATAATCTAGAGGGGGGGTGAATAGATTATCTCCATCTTTTCGATTTTGCCCTCTTTTTCGAACCGAATGCTCAAAGACAATGATAAAGGTGCGGAATGTAAACAACACACGTCGATTTATGGAGGTTCAACCCACCTAGGGCCTAATCCTCTACCACCCCAGTATATCCGGGATGGATTTCAAAAAGAAAAAAGACTTTATTAATTTACCACAAATTAATACAACACCAACTTACAACAACACCTTGAAGAGCACCACACTCTTCTTCAACACCACCTTTGAGATTACCACAATCTCACTTGAAGATCACCACAATCTCCAACGGCACCTTGTGAAGATTACAACAATCTTCAACCTTGAAGAATACCAAATTCTTCAACACCTCAACAAGAGGATTACCACAATCTTCTTACACCTAACACCTAGATCACCCAAGTGTGTTCTTACCACAAGAACACTCACAAGGATATCTTGTGTTGAATGATTACCCAAATTCAAGATTACAACTCGATAATTGATAATACAATAGAGTGCAAGTGTAATCAAGAAAAGCCTAGACCTCAAGGATGTGAAAGTGATAAGCTAGGCAAATTACAACAAGAAATAAGACAATGTAAGAACAAGTGTATTCTTGAGTGTATCTTGTTGTGTTGTAGTTTTCTCTCTTGTTGTGTTGCTTGATTCTTCCTCTATTTATAGAAGATGTCTTGTACATGATAGGCTCCTCTTGGGGACATGAATTCTGTAAAAATTGCAAGACAATTGAAGAAAAGAGTCTGTTAGAAATCAATCCCACAAATTAAGGAAAAGATGTCTCACTGCACAACGGTTACATTTTTTCATCAAACTTAAGAAGCGGCCGTCGCGTAGAAATAGAAGTTTGAAATAACGTAATAAAGAATTTACACAGGCGACCGGTCGACGTGCACCTTGACCGGTCGACCCTAGCTACAACCGGTCGCACTTCATCGAAAATGAAAGACATAAGTTCTGTTTCAATCCAAGAGTTGCAGGCACCGGTCGCACGGTGGGCGACCGGTCGATGGCACCGACCGACCGGGCGACACCGGCCGACCGCCCTTTTCAAATTTCTCTCATTTTTTTCAACGTACTCTTCAGGTACGGGTTGCCCTATAGGGCGACCGATTGGCCTCAAAACAAAAGTGTTGTCTAATATTTTATCGAGAATAAACTCCAAGAAATACTCCGAAAAATAGTAAGAACATTTTAGACCGATCGGGAGTATTAGGACAACATTTAGGAACCTTGTTTTGAAGTAAAAACTTATAAACATAAAATCATTAAAAGTGTTGTCCAATTTTATCGAAAATAAAACTTGAAGAAATACTCCGGAAAATATTAGAACCATTTTAAATCATTTAGGAGTATTTGTACAACCTTTAAAAACATTGTTTTGGTGTAAAAACAAAATCATCAAAATCATGATAAAACCATTTATCAAACAAAACTTGGTTTGATGCTTTGAATTACATACTTACAAGCATGTGAGCTTTTGAGCCTTTACCGCTTTTATATATTGTGTAGTCTTGTTGATGATTTGAGTGTATCATTCATGTTGTTAGAATTCTAGAACTTGCTCTGGTATCTCTGTCAAGGTCACATGTTGTATGCGAATTGTGAAAATGATTAAAGGTTATTTTTGATTAGCCCTTCAAGCCTTTTGCGTACCCAATAATGTTGAAATTCCTAGTTAACCAACTTGAGCCTATTACCTATTTTTTTGATAGTCACAATTCAAGCCTTAACTTGATATATATTTTACCCAACACTTGAGCATATAGCATTGGGTAAAGGGATTGAATAAGGGTGAATGGGTGAAATCAAAATTTTAGAAGGTGGTGTTAGAGTTGGTTGATGAGAACAAAAGAGGAAGAAAAGGAAGAGAAATGAATTGTTGAAAACTCATATAAAAGTCGAAAAAAAATCGGCTTTATAAATGAGTTTTATATAAATGGACTTGGGGGCTAAGGATTGTAATTTGAGGTGATTCTCAAAAGAAAGAAAGGAAATGGAGATAAGTAAAGTAGATGAAAATACGGGATGATTGGAGTAACATATGGGATTATGATGTAGATGATTGATATGCTCACCGGTCTATATGCTCGAGTTTGAGTCACTTTATCCAAAATTTCCTACCCTAACCAAAGAGCCTTCATTACAACCAAATGAGAAAATCCTTTTTGATTCAGAAATTGCATACATTCTAGTGGCGGAGACATGAGACGATTTGCAAGCCTATGGTAATTTTGCGACATTGAATTAATTTGAACGTAAACACGTCCTATAATTCATTCGAGAGAGTATACACTTGATATTTGAGAGAAGTGATTCAAAGCATTTACCATGACCTATTTGATGTGTGGTCTATGTTAGATATTTGAGGCTTGATTAATTCATTGCTTGACACCTATGATGAACAATACGGATTTTATGGAGTTGTTGTGCGTTTTACTTTTCATTACTCCCAGTTCTGTTTTTGTCTTATTTGAAAAGCGTTGACCGGGACGGTCAACAATTTAAGTTTGGGGGTTTTGATAGGTGTGAGTTTTGCATGTATTTTGGGCTATATTTATGGCTATAATTGTGTTTAAACATACCATAACTCATATGAAATGATATATATTCGCTATTCGTGGAAAAGGTATTACGCTTTGCTCATTTTGTAGGAATTTAACGATATTTGGAGTGATTTTATGACAAACACGAGCATTGCGACCTAGAATTATCAAAGAATCAAGCGAATACACCCAAGTGGAAGTCAATCAATGAGAAGTCGGATAAACCGGGCAAAGATAAAAGAAAATACGGAGTAGAGCTGACTGTGCAGGGGCGCACGCCCAGGCCGTGCGTGAAGAGCACGGCCCGTGCGCCACAACCACTGCAGAAAAATCACTACGGCAGCATGCACGGGCTGCCCGTGCGTACCTGAAGAACTCGAGCATTTCTACGGCATCACGCACGGGTTACCCGTGCGTGGGATGCACGACCCATGCATGGTTTGTTAAAAGCAGGGAAATGCCTACGGCGTGGCGCACGGGTAACCCGTGCGTGAGGCGCATGACCCGTGCTGTGTTGGAATGTCACAAACTGACAACACTTTGCCCTAGCTTTTGAAAAGGTATAATAGGACTTTTGGGGGCGCACACAGGGATATTCTGACATTCTTGGACCTAGAACACAAGACAAAACTCTACTCTTTCAAGGAGGAATCAAGGGAAGAATCGAGTCGCATCGGAGCTTGAGGATCGAAGACATATCGAGAGATTATCGACTATCCTAAGTTTTTCTTGCTTCTTTTGTATCTTAATCTTTCATTTGAGCTTAGTATGACATTGAACATATTGTCTATGAGTTGTTTGAACATCATGTGTAGCTAATCTTCTTGTGATTTCCGGGTTTTGAAAGTAGATTAATTGAACTCTTGTTGGATGTTTTAATCTTAAAGCCTATTTGAGTACTTTATGCTTATTCTTGTTTTATCACTTGGCCAATGATTTAACATGTTTGATATATTGATTCATAATTCGAGAGATGAGTTTCAATATTAGATCTTGGGTACTTAACGTAAATATCTGCATAATCGAGAGGTTTGTGACTATTTGCGAGGATATTTGATCTTTTGTGCTTTTGGGAGTTGTGTATCTATTGTTGAGTAGAGATGCTAGCATAGATATTTCAATCTACACTTTATATACATCTCAAGAGGGGGGATAAAATACCTTTGTGATCATCTTATAGGAATATTGATAATAACTTCGGATTTTATTAAATCGGACAAGAGAGATATTAATCGAAACCATAACTCGGAAATCCATTTTATTCCATTGATTCTTCCTTTATTATTATTATCTTTACCTTGTGTTTTTTTTTGTAGTCTAGTTTGTCTTAATCTCAAAACAATAATCCAATTTCGATCGTCTAAATAAAAATAAGGCTATTTTAGTTCAATACTTAGCGCACTAATTTATTAGTCTCCGTGGATACGACCTTGCTTACCATATTCTCTAAACTACACCGTACACTTGCGGTGAAGCTAAAAATAAGGCGAACAGAGCTCAAGAGATAATATTTTTAATCATTTTCATTATTGTGGTATTATGATAGTAACATTACGTGCCAAAATGTGTCATTATCAATAGATTAAAGATTTTATGGGTTAGGTTCAAAATTGTGTTGCAAATCTTAGGTTTTTTGTTTCAAAGTCATGCATTTTGCTCGTTATGTTCGACTAGGTACAATGGCCATTTAAAAAAAAAGATGGCACGATCATGCCATCTTTTTCTACAAAGAAATAGTCATCATGCCTAGTCGAATATAGCGGAAACATGTATGATTTTGTAACAAAAACCCAATATTTGTATTAAATTCAACCTATAAAACTTTCAATCTGTCAAATATGACACATTTTTGTACATAATGCTACTATCATAATATCATAAAAATGAAAAAAATAAAAATAAAAAATTTACCTCTTGAGCCCTAGGGAAGAAGAATATATGTTTGAGAAAAAAAATGAGGGTGTATTTAGAACTATTTTATGTTAGTACGGGTATCATAGTCTTTTTAAGTCATGATACTTTTGTAATTATTGGGAGGGGTATATTTATAAGAAATAGCGGTGCAAATAGCTCCCTAAAATGAAAGTTTTGTTAGGATTACAACAAAAATCAAAGGGATACAACGGGAAAAAATTCGAACTAACAACGTCTATTACAAGAAAAGCAAAAAAAAAGCAATAAAGCAAGTCGAGGCGAGCGAACTCTTTCTTTAAGACTCTTGTTTCCCCATCACGATACTCACGGTTGCAGGCAACGAGTCTCCCAAGACACGATGACTTTGGCAGTGGACAAGAGCACCACATATTCAATTACCCGATGAACTAAGATTAGTGAGGCCCTGAGTGACATCACACCTAACATAACACCTACTGTGCAGATGCGAATTTAAGAGTGACATACTGTGTATGTTTGTATGCACGAAATTTGTGATTGTGAATGCGTATGTGTATACTTCACTGAATTAGGGGCCTTAATTTATAGAGAAACACAAGGATTCCTTGAAAGGAAAGCCCCTAATCATTGGACTCAATTGTGTCCATAAATATGGATCAAATCCTTCCATATCTTGATTGATTTTTGGAGGATTCAATCCTTATAATTGTGGTCGGAATGATTTGATGCACTATTTCAAGATTCCATAAAATTGGTGATTTGAGTCAAAGTTGCCTATTTAACAGATAAAATCAAGTAACTTACCAAACAACGGATTTTGACTAATTTACCAACATTTCATATATGTTGGATACCTTTCCCGTAAATAAATCTTTCCAAGTGTATCATTTATGCATTGATTTCTCACTCACCAATAAATAATTTTGTGAAAATAAATACACCACATTTATCTATTCGTTTCCATAATTAACTAATCCTTCAGACATGGAATTTTGGCCTTACCAAAATCATTTTTTTCCAAAAAGTTCATCAAAGAAATTATGCAATAATAAGAGTTAAATCGTTTAATTACTTTAACCTATTGCGATTTTGTAATTATTTCAAGGTATCAGGGTATTTATAATTTTATTGCTTTTGCTTTTCCATCATTATTTAAAAAAAAAAATTATTTGTATTACATCTTATATGTTCACTTTGTATTTGTATTTCGAAAAATATTCTTTAATTTTCACTTTTTCCGCTGAACTGTTGCAGCTTGCAAAGTAAATTCAATTTCCATTTCTGGAAATTTTCAGCCAAAATCCAGTTACCAAATATGAAAGACATCTAACATGGGCTATGGATAGATGGATACTACCTGCTTTCTTTAATACATCATAAATTTCTGAATAGTTTATTGCTTCGTAAATTCTTATAACAATAATAGCAATACATTTGAAATAGATCATTTATTTGATTGTAACAACTGCTTTTGTCTTTGGCACCAAAAAAATGGAATTCAAAATTTGAAATTTGTCTAGTAGCTGTCAAATAGTTAATTTGTGTAGCTGATACAAAAAGTTAATTTAACTTTATTAATTCTGCTAATTTTTTTCCTCGGACACCGAGAACGTCACTCAAAATATGAATTTAGTCAATGTAATACAACGATTTATATGAAAACTACAATTCTACATTACAAAAAGCAATATATATATATATATATATATATATATATAAATGAACATGGAAACCTTGAGAAGCTGAAAAGATTTACAACTTTATTTCCGTTATAAGTAGGGGTGGAAATAGGCCAGGCTACCCAACAGGGGCCTATGGCCCGGCCTACTAAGGGCTTGGCTTGGCTTGGTCTATTTAACAATTGGGTCAGGCTTAGGCCTTTTATAAAGCCTATTTAAATAGTTGAGCCAAACCTGGACCTTTAGAAAAGCCTTTTAAACTCGACATGTCGGCTTATTTAAAGCCTACATATATAATATATATAAATAAATAATATTTTATATAAAATATATGTATGTATTATATTATATATACATAATGAAGATATAAATTGTATAAAAAAATTATATATCTTATTTGGATTTGTTATTGTTATGGACTTAACGGATATTCTATGATCATATTTATGTACTTTGGAGATGTAGCGTAATGGATCCTATTGTCATGTGTATTTTGGTTTTTTCATTATGAATCTTTTGTTTGTTTCATTACTAATCTTGTATTGACTATCATGAGATTATCGTGTGCTTTTTATAGTTTACAATTTTATTTTGAAATGGACTTTGATAGGCTTAAACATGCTACCGAGCCTATGAAAAAAAGCCTATTACAGATAATAGGCCAAACTTGGGCCCAAACCCAATAAAGCAGGCCCATGCCTTCCAACTCAAAGCCCGGCTTGGCTTGGCCCATTTCCAACCCTAGTCATCAACAAACTTAACTATAAATATGTTTCATCAGATTCTAAAACACTATTCTGGAGCAGTAGTATACAAAGATAAGATTTCTGCAGAATGGCTCCATTGTTTACATTGGTTAAGGACCTTAATCCAACGAAAATGTACTTCGCATTGACCATGCCATTAGTCCATGCCTACATAACAGCTGCATATGGCAATTTCATCTAAAGTTTTCAGTTTGGAATGCATCTTTCATGACATTAAGGTATGAATTCTTTTTATCTTTTTAATCCCTGATTTTTTTCAGTTGCATAATTTTTTCTATATTATATTTTCATTATATACTAATTAGAAATTAGATGTTTAAGTTCCTCAATTATTACACAATTGTATTTCACACGTTTCAACTAGAACTAAACAACAATTAGTTCCTACCATGTTATATTCATCAACATGAAAAGGCAATTGTTTCATACACGCCTTTACCATCCATCAACATATACATTCATCAACATAGCATGCAACCTTTTCATACAATATCTTTACCATCCAACAACACATTCGACAGAAAAATGGGCGGTGGATGAAGAAATAGCTCAAATTGAGCATTGCAATTTCACAACATTTGAGAAGAATAAATTCAGTATTGTAAGAGTAATCAAAATAGATCACAAAATCAACTATAATTTCCAACAAGCATGTTGGGAAATTATTTTGTAGATTTTGATGAATGTCATGTAAAACTTAGATTAGAATGTTGGCAACCCATTTTCCTTGTAATTCTCATTATAATAGATAGGGCTTAATGAGCTGAGTCAAGTCAGCTATGCCTGGAAATACAAGAAGTCAACTGAAGAAGTGAAGTGAAGACTCCGCTGAGGAACAACTGAGTATGGCCAAGACAGGACCAAGGACTCGACTGAAGACGTAACAGCTGAGGGACAACTACGTGAAGAGTCAGTTAAGTCAACTCTAGAAGCCATGTCACAAGTTGAAGTGACAGATGAGTCCTTCAATGATTGGAGCAGACTCAAGTCACCTGGAAAATAAGGCAGTTGCAAAAGGAGTTAACTGAAAAGAATCCGTTGCACAGAAGTCAAGAACATTACTTAAACAAGTAATACACCTATGCTGCCAGGTCTTAAAGTGCTCAGTCCCAGAAGCGTGCAAAATGAATAAACCAATAGAAAGCACTGCACCTCGTGTCATAACCTGAAAAGCTAAACATTCATTTAATACGAGGAAAAGTCTACATCTCAAGATTGAAGACCAAGAAAAGACAAGCCAACGAACACAAGTGACTTTTGAAAATCAGCCTATCTCTTCAACGGGCAGATTTTTGAAAGCCCACTATAAAAGGCTGAGGAATCTCATTGAGAAAAGGTTACCTGAACCACGAACGAGCAAGCATTATTCTATCTGTAACCTACAAAATATTCTCAAGATATTCAAGCAAAATCCTCAAGCCTAAATCACGAAGGAAATCAATCCAACACAAAAATGTGAAGGAAAGACAACTTCAAACTGTTGAAGAGGAAAGCTTTTGAAGAACCAAAAGGGGTCTACTTTCCAAGGAGGACTGTAGGAAGGTTCAAGGTCGAACCAATCTCAAGTTATTGGAGGGCTTCATGATCAAATCAAAGAAGCTTGAGAAAGTGAGTCAAGTAGCAAAGCGCAATTTGCCTGTGAAGAAGGTCTCGAGCGGACGAGAAGCCACCGTGTGTGACCAAGGCATCTCCAAATCCGAGTCCAAGGAGCAAGTCACCGTGTGATCAAGACTTGTCTCTCTAGACCGATAACCACTATGTGAATTGATCATTACTTAGTGGATTCCTCCAGGAGTTGGAGAAGAGAGGATTAGAAGAATTACCCCATCTTCGAACCTCTATAAAAATTACTTGTGTCATTTACATTTCAAAGATATTTACATTTACGCACATTTATATCTCACGATAATTTGCTATCCAACTGATAAATAACTAAGTGCTAAAATCAAGTGTTAAAACAAGTTAAATCAAATTCAAGGGTGTTAAGTCTTCCGCTGAAAAACTCATCACAACAAAGTTAAGGTTTAGACTAAATAGCTGAGTTATTCTATCAACAGCTCTATCGAGTCTGTTGAGTGGCTAACTTTGCTGATTAACTAACTTAGCTGTCCCTCAAGGACTTAGCTGTGTAATTAACTCTGTAATATTTTAAAAGGACTAAAATCAAAAAATTGGTAAGGTTTATTCAACCCCTCTTCTAAACCTTGCTCACACCCCTTGGGACCTACAAGTGGTATTAGAGCGGTTGGTTTATTGAGCCTTCCGCACTGGTTACTAAACTAGATCTCCAATCTTTCAACGAAACTATTAACATTTGCTCTTTCAAAAGTCATTTTTATTCAGCAAAGTTATTATCATGGAGGCAAATTTGACACGCATTCCTATGTTCACTATTGAGGAATTTGATGACTGGAAAATTCGTATGCAGGCTCATTTATCTGCTTCATATGATGAAATGTGGATAGTGATAGAGGATGGGCCACTGCAAATATTAAAAGTGAACACAACCGTAAGGAGAGCAGCTGCAGCTAAAGGAGAAGAAGTTGTTGCTGAGGCAAGACCAGCCATGGTTGAGAAACCAAGGACTGAGTGGACAAACGAGGACAAAAAAAGATACAACTTGGACAATGTGGTCAAGGACATACTTTACAAAACCTTGGACAAAACAATGTTCAACAAAGTCAAATCTTGCCAAACTGCAAAACAAATCTGGGATAAATTAACTTTAATTTGTGAAGGATCTGAGCAAATTAAAAAAAAATAAACTGTCTGTTGCTGTACAGAAATTTGAAAATTTTATAATGCTTGCAGGTGAAACCCTGGATTAGCTGAATGCTAGATGCACTGAAATCACAAACGAGCTATCAACACTTGGGAAGGAATATACACAAAAGGAAATGTGTATGAAGATTCTGAGAAGCCTCCCAGCTGAATGGGAAATGAAGGTCATTGCTCTAAGACATTCGATGGACCTATCAAAAACATCCAACCATAAGCTATTCTCAGACCTCAAAGCTTATGAGTTTGAGCTGAGAAGAAAAGATCAAGAGGAGACAACTGTACCCAAAACAGCTGCACTAATAGTCAAGGATAGAAAGAGAGCTGAAGTCAAGGAAGTTATTGATCAGGAGGAAATAGCCCTGATGGTTAAAAGATTCAACAAGTTCTTCAATAAGAACTATAAAAGAAACAAGGGTGAATCCTCCAGGAGACATTCAGCTCCCTCCAAGTCAAGGGAAGATAGGCCACCCAAGAGAGCTGAGCATCAAAAGGTTGAATATCAGAGAGCTGAAAATCCAAGGACTGAAAGAAATGACCAAAGAGTTGAGAACATGTGTTGGAACTGCAGACAACCAGGACACTTTGCTATTGACTGTCCATATCTAGTAGTCAATAAATAAAGAAATGAAGAAGAAAGAAGAGTCTTCAGAGAAAGAAGACATGAAAAGGAAAATGTTATGTTAGCTGCTGAGACAGCTGAGACAGCCAAGTCAAAGAAAGCAATTGATTCAGAGAGTAGTGAAGCTGACTACTCAAGTGATTATGAAGAAGAAGCCTTGATTTGTCTTATGGCTAAAGAACAAGACCAACTAGACCAGGAAGATAAGGTACACTCTAACTCATCTCATTGATAGTGATTGTGATACACACACTTCATCACCCACTGATATTTATGATTCATTAGGCAAAATAATGAAAGACTTTGAGCACATTAAATCCTCACACACACTATTACATGAGGAAAACAACTAGCTCAAAATCCAAAACTCACAGCTGACTAAGGAGCTGAGTACTCTGAGTCACATAGCTGATGAGAACAAAGAGCTGAAGGCTGAGAATGTTGAACTAATAGCAGAGATAGCTGCTATAGAAAAGAGGGAAAATGATCTCAAAAATGTGATAGCCTCATTTACAAAGGCATCTAAATCATTGGATGACCTTATCATGAGTCAAAAAGGATGTGGAGATAAGACTGGCATATGATTCAATTCCTTTGTGCACAATCAAACTCCCAAAGTGATTTTGGAAAAATGATCTTCAAGTAGTGAAGCATATCAAAAATCCAAAACACCAAATGTTGCACCCACTTTCATTCCAAAGCACAACCACAAACAAACTAGCTTTGGATATAAAGGAAAAGGAAAACAGCCAGTTGAGTATGCTGAGAGGACAACTGAGAAGAAATCCAGCAGAGTTCCTCAGCAAACTCCAAATAGAAAGTACTCTGTGAAGAATAAACAGAGCTCTCAAAAACCCCAGAAGTTTTATCAAAAAAAAACATATGATGGGAATGGTAGAAATTATCCAAGCCAAGTCGATTGGAATAATGTGAAATATCAAAGAAAGACCTATGGAATACAAGCCTAAATGGCAAAGACCTAGATCTCAGCAAAGGTCATTCCAAAGGCAAAAGAGCTATCATCAACACACATATGCACCCAGGCACTACAATCAAAAATATCACAACTATCCAAAAAAGGCAATTGCTAAAACACACACACACAGACATACAGACAAAAGAGACAGCTGTATGTACCTAAAGCCCCCAAGCAATTTGCCAAGGTGAATTATGATTATGGCACAGATAGATGGCAACCTCTTAGAGTCAAATCATTTGTCTATAGGTTGGTTGGATCATCTTACAACACTAACCCCTCAGGACCCAGGCAAGTATAGGTACCTAAAAACTAATTTCCTTAATTGCAGGTTCAAGGAACAGCTGAGTGCCAAGGAACCTGGTACATGGATAGTGGTTGTTCCAGACATATGATAGGAAACAAGAAAAATCTAACAAGATTCAAGGAGATTAGAGGCGCAAAAGTTATACCTGGAGGAAATGAAGCTCCAGGGGAAATAAAAGGCACTGGATCCATCAAGAAGAATGGATTAGAGATCACATATGTTGCTTATGTTGAGGGACTCAACTTCAATTTGCTCAGCATAAGTCAACTTTGTGATAAAGGCTACAATGTTGGATTCAATATGGGAGTATGCCAGATTAAAGATGCTGAATCAAATGAAATAGTGCTACAAGAATCAAGACAGAAGAACATGTATGTGGTAGATTGGTCTACTGCAACACCAAGCACTTGTCTGTTAGCAAAGAGCACAGCTGAATCAAGTTGGCAGTGGCACAAAAAGCTGAGTTATCTGAACTTCAAGACAATCAACACGCTTGCAAGGAGTCATCTTGTGGAAGGATTGCCAGACTCAGTATACAAGAAGGAAAGTGTATGTGATGCATCAGATTGGAAAGCAGATCAAATCTTCATTCAAGGAGAAGCCTAGTCCTTCTTCAACAAGAATATTGCATCTGTTGCACATGGATTTATTTGGTCTTGTTGAACCAGCCCACATAAGTGGAAAGAAATACACTTTAGTGGTGGTAGATGACTATTCAAAATATACATAGACAATTTTTATGTGCAAAAAGAAGGAAACTTTGCAGAAATTACCGCAGCTGATGAAAAGAAGGTCCTATTCAACACATTATAAAGATAAGGTCTGATAGAGGAACTGAGTTTGTCAATGGGATAATAACTCAGTACTGTGTTGAAAATGGTATTTCTCATGAGTTATCTGCAGCAAGAACTCCACAAAGAGAATGGAGTAGGCGAGAGAAGGAATAAAACTCTTAAGGAAGTCAAGGACCATGTTAGTCAAGCCGGGATCGCTAAGAGATTTTGGGTCAAGCCATCAACACCGCATGCTATACTCAAAATAGATGCATGATTAATAGACAAATGACAAAGACTCCCTATAAAATCGGGCAGGAGAAAGCCAAATGTTGGGTACTTGAAATATTTGGATGTAAATGTTTCATCCACAACAATGGCAAGGACAACTTGAAGGCTTTCGATGCCAAAGCTGATAAAGGTATCTTTTTGGGATACTCAGCCGAAAGCAAGGCATATATAATGTTGAATAAGAGAACAATGGTCACAGAAGAGTCTATTCATGTGGTTTTGATGAACCTAATGTGAGTGGAGAAGACATTGAAGAGTTAGGCGATAAGTCAATCAACCAACTATGCGAGAAGAGTCCTTATATTGAAGTCAAATAAGAGAAATCAATCCGGATATGAAAAGGAGATAGTCAATCTCAAAGACAACTGGAAAGTCTGCAGCTGAATGATGATGAAAGAGCTGCCCAAGACAACACAAATTGAGACAATCGAACTCGCTTGATTTACTTCAACCTGATGTGAGATGGCTGAGAGACCATCCACCAGAACTAGTCATTGGAGATGTGAGAGATGGTGTAAGAACCAGATCCAGAGCTCAGTAAGAAGCAATGTTCACTTGTTTTATATCCTAAATAGAGCCAAAGAGATGTGTCCCAACCATTGGATGACACACATTGGATTCAGGCCATGCAAGAAGAGCTGAATCAGTTTGAAAGAAACAAAGTATGGGAATTGGTCAGAGACCAACTCATCAAAATGTTATTGGCACAAAATGGGTTTTCAGAAATAAAATGAATGAGGAAGGATCTGTGGTAAGAAACAAAGCAAGATTGGTAGCCAAAGGGTATTGCCAAGAAGAGGGAATAGATTTTGATGAAACATTTACTCCTGTTGCAAGATTAGAAGCAATAAGGATGTTTCTTGCCTATGCTGCACACAAGAACTTCATTGTATATCAAATGGATGTGAAAAAAGCATTTTTAAATGGACTGTTAGAAGAAGAAGTCTATGTTGAGCAACCTCCAGGTTTTGAGCAGAAGACTTTTGGAGATAAGGTGTACAAGCTCAAGAAAGCTCTATATGGACTGAAGCAAGCACGAAGAGCATGGTATGATACGTTATCTCTATTTCTAACTGATAATGGATTTACCAAAGGAAAAGTGGACAGAACACTCTTTAGAATTCAAGATGGAGAGAGTATACTGCTTGTTCAGATATATGTGGATGATATCATCTTTGGATCCACAAACAAAGAGCTGTGTGATAAATTCTCAAATCTCATGCAAGACAAATTTGAAATGAGCATGATGGGAGAGCTGACTTTCTTCCTAGGACTTCAAGTTAAGCAGCTGAAGGATGGAACCTTCATAAGTCAAACAAAATACACCAGAGATTTAATGAAGAAATTTGTTATGGAAGAGAAGTCTTCTGTGAAAATACCAATGAATACATTAGTCAAGATGGACATGGATGTAGATGGCAAACCTGTAGATCAAACAAGATATAGAGCACTTATTAGATCATTGCTCTACTTAATGCCAGCGAGGCGGACATGACCTTTGCAGTAGGTGTATGTGCAAGATTCCAATCTGCACCTAAAGAGAGTCATATGACTGCAACTAAGAGAATCCTAAGATATTTGAAAGGATGGCAAGAAGTTGGCTTATGGTATCCAAAGGAAGGTGGATTCAAGCTTATTGGTTATTCAGATTCTGACTATGCTGGATGTAGAGTTGACATAAAGAGTACTTCAGGTACATGTCAAATGCTTGGAAACAGATTAGTTTCATGGTTTAGAAGCAAAACTCAATAGCCACATCCACAAACAAGAAGAAGAGTACATAGGCTGGGCGTAGGCAAAACTGTTGTGCCCAAGTCTTATGGATGAGACAAAGAAATGATTATGAAATTGAAGAAAGAGAGATTCCAATTATGTGTGATAATACAAGTGCTATTGCAATTACTCAGAATCCGGTGTTGCATTCAACAACAAAGCACATTGATGTCAGATATCATTTTATAAGAGATCATGTTGAAAAGAAAGACATCACCTTGGAATATATCTCAACTGATAAACAGTTAGCTGACATATTCACCAAGCCCTTATGTGAATCAAGGTTTGAAGAGCTTAAGCATGAGCTAGGGTTAATTGAGCTGAGTTGACACTCAGAAGACTCAATCAGAAGAGATGGAAGATAGAAAGCAAGAAATGAACAAGTTTTTCACATCAGCCAAGTAAAACAGCCATATCGGAAAGTCAGTTGTATCGAGTTAGATGACAGCTGAGTCGCTTAATGAGAAGAGAGAAGAAGAGTTAAGTCATTTGTGAAATAAGCTGAGTCATTTATGAGCTAAGTGACAAAAACGCAGTCGTTTTTAATGAGTGGGAATGTTTTTAAGGATGACGTCGGCATAATAATGACGAAACTGATCAAAAGTCGCACATAAGCATATGATTGGATATAAATGCTTTTTGCATTAAATGCGAGGAATTAAATGCGGTTTGACGTGCTAAATCTGAGCCGTTGATCTTGATCAAATTTCAAAAATAAAAAACACGTCCTTTCATAACCCTTATATACTCAATTTTTTTTTTCAGTTTTCTCTCTCTCACACTCAAAATTGTTCATCTTCAAAGCAAAAGAAAAGCAAGTTTATTTCTCTCGCAAACCCTACCAGTTCTCAAACAAATTTATCAAGTTTTAATCGGTAGAAACTTCTAAAAATGGCACCAAAGTTTAACTTCATCAAGTTATCGAAGCAAATCCACTCTGGATCGACTGTGGATTTTGAAGGGATGGTAAAGTAGGGTTCAGATGAAACCCTGGTGAAGAAGATAGCTAATATGCTAGAAAAGTCCGGTCTCAGGCCTTTTCTTACTTTTGAGCACTCGCACACCTACCTTGAAGAGGTGGCGCAGTTCTATGTTAATGCTGAAGTGCATGACGAAGGAATCAAGTCCTCCGTCCACCGCAAGGACATCATGATTATTGCTAAGGACCTTGCGGAGCACTATTTGCTGCCGTCTGAGGGCATGACAGAAATAAACAAAGTTGATGTGGACTTGGCTGCTGTATGGAAAGAAGTAGCCAAACCGGAGTGTGCTGCGAAAGTAGTCTACACAATTGAGAAGAAACTGCTGAAGGAAGACTATCACAAGCTGATGGATGTCGTTGCAAAGTGTGTAGACATGAAGTTTGGCAGCTTCAATCAGCTGTCAAAGACAAAGTTGATCGTCATAGCTGCGATCATGCAGGGAAAGAAAGTCAACTGGGCTGAGTTCATGTACAGCAAACTCTGCCAGAATGTTGAGAACAAATCATACAAGGAGGATGGATCCTTTGGAGGATCACTTGGCTATGGCCTGGTTATTGGCCACTTGATGGAAGTGAAGGGCATTCCCCTTCAACATGGAAAGCCCTTCCATGTAAACAAGAAGATGTTTAGGGCTAATCTTTCAGGAGCCCAGAAGAGAGCCCATGCGAAGAGGGCAGATACACGTGAGGGGGAATCAGCTAAACCCGAGGACACATCTATTTCCTCCCCTCCCAAGAAGAGAGTTGCCCCTGCAGCTGCTAAGAAGAAAGTTTCCCCTGCAGCAAAGAAAAAGGACGCTCCTGCCCCTGCAGCTGAGTCACCTGCCCGAGCAGCCGTGTCTCCTGCCCCTACAGCCAAAGCAGAGAAGATGGCTGAGAAGAAAGCCCAAATACCTTCTCCAGTCATAAGGAATAAGAGGACAGCCAAGCCCAGGAAGGCAGCTGCCTCTAAGGAAACTCAGAAGGCATTTACCTGTGAGGAACTGGAGGAAACTGAACCAGATATTCTTCTAGTTATAACCTAGAGAAGGAAGAGAATCTCTAATCTTTCAGAGCTTGAGAAGATGGCTAAATCTGCCATTCAGGTGGAGAAAGCTTCCGAGAATGCTAACACTGAGGAAGTGCAGTCTCCTGATATAATCGATGAAACCGCCAAGTCTGCTGAAGGTGATCAGCAGAGGCTTACCGAAGACCCAGCTGTAGTGAGGACAACCAAAGACATAGAAGCAGCTGAGATAACTAAATCTCCTGCTGAAGAAGTTGTCTCTCTACCCGCTATGGACGCTGCTGAAGGCGAAGAGTAGCAGAGCAAGATACCTTCCCTCCCAGAAAAGCAAGGACAGGAAGAGGAGGATGAGGATGATGATGTCATCATGTACTCTCCTGTATATCCGGACATACAACGCCGTCTACGTGAATGGAGGGCATGGAAGCTAAGCCACTCAAGGGTGCAGTTTGAACACCCTGAGTTCATTGAAGAAGAGGAGGAGCTATTCAAATTTCTCGAAGTCGACACTGTGCTTCAGGCTTTGGATGAGGATAACTGCCTGAACATTCTACACATCTGCAAATAAAAAGCAAAAGCCAGAGCCGCTGAGGAAGCAGAAGCTCTCGAGAAAGCCAAGATGTGCACGCTCACCGGAACTCTAGAACACACTCACTCTCAATTTGATGTGTTCTCAGAGAGTGATAAAGATATGGATCCCGTTGCTGTAACAGAGAAGTCGGACATACAACAAGCTCTAAAGGAATCCAGGATGATGCATGAGCAATCAATGTTCGAAGGACCAGGAGAGTCCTCACAATCTCTCCTGAAGACAGACCCATTGGGAGTAGTACAACAGATTACCACAACCATAGTTGCAGCTACGTCCCCAGTTGTTTCAGAAGATGGGTCCAGGGGACTTGGCAATGAGACTAGGAATCTGGGCACCTAAGTTGAGCCAACCCCTACTGAAGGTGTTTTACCACCTGCCCCCACGGCTGAGCACTCAATGGAAGCAGCTGGGAGTCTAGAGAAGAGTGACCCCATCGTCAGTCACTCAGCTGGTGTGCCAGCTGAGGGGGAAACTCACTCCATTGCAGCAGGGTCGGAGGATGCTGCAGACAACTCCACAATGAAGAAAGAAGGCGAAGTGGAAAAAGAAAAAGAACCACAACAGACTGACATTGACGAAGCTCGGACAGTTGATTCTGTCCCAGTTGAGGTGTCAACTGCTCTGCAGGCTGAGGACACTGCTATAGCAGTAGAGGTACAGGTTGGAAAGGCCCCGGGAGTTAACACTCTGGGTACTGAAAGTGCAATCCAAGGGGTTGAGACTTCTATGGATGCCACTGTTGAAAACCCTAAGACAACCGCGTCTGTCGAAGGGAATGTAGAAGGCCTCACTGTAGTTGAGACTGCTGGAGGTGTTGAAGGCCCAAGGGAGGTTGAGACTTCCTTGGGTAAATCTCAAGAAGTCCAGAACATCTCTCCTGTTAACATTGCTGAATCAGAGAAGAAGATTAGTGCTCTTCATGACTCCCAGGACAATCCTGACATATCCTTTCTGGGATCTGAAGACGAAGCTGAGTCCACACCAGTTGCTCATCAAAAGGACCCAGCTGAGGATGTTCTCCCGCAGATGAGTCAGTCCAGTTTCAAAGCTGCTCGTCAAACATTTAATTTTGATGATGAACCAAGCCCCCAAGTTTCATCATCATCCGATGACGCTGATGTTGCAGCCGAGGAACAGGTAATTCACTTAGAAAAATCTCTGAGACCGAAGAAGTGTTAAGACACAGTGAGGCTCGATCGGTAAACCTACTCAACAAGGCCCAGCTGGAACCGAGTCTTCTGTGCAAGCTCCCACAGCTGTAGCAATACCGACTCCACCAGGATCATCAAAGGCACAAACTGCAATTGCCATCCCCTATGTGCGAGATGATACCTTTGAGCCGTTATTTCCATTTTCACTTGAGCTGCCAGAGCTAGAGGAGGAGACAGCTAAAGAGCAGTGAAAATACACAGCTCGAGAAGATCCAGTCATCCCTACCGACTCCATTGTGCCAGCAGACTTTAATTTCAATGCTGAATGGCCACCAGCTGAATCAGGTGTGACAACTGAGATCCGTGAGGTCTTCAAGAAAATATGTGGAGAGATTGAGAAGATCGAACGGCACCAGGCCTCATTAGATATGCGTCTGGACCATAGAGATGTAACCCTCACAGTAGACTTACGAGGGATTGTAGTACGGATCAGGGAGTGGTGTCAGCAGCAGAGTGCAATGCGATACGAACAAGTTAGATATTTCAAGGCATTGTACAACAAGATGCTGGTTTGGAGTGCTGACAATGCTGATATGAAGTAGAGGATGCAGGCCTATATGGAGAGATTGCATGCCTCTCAAACAACTGAAATGGAGTTATTGCGTGAATTTCATCGAAAAGAAATTTCGCGTGTTGAGCGAAACATGAATACAAAATTCAGCCTTCTCATGGGTTGAAATGAAATCGTGGCAAAGCGAATCGAAAGCCACTCGCTCGGAATTTCGAACAAAGACATGCCACAAAGACTCAAACGCGAACTCGGCTCTCACCGGTGATTGGATTTCATGCTCGCAGGAATGTTCCCTGGAGTTCCTCTCTCCTTTGATGATGCCAAAAAGGGGAAGATGAATACCTGAGGAAATTGAAGGAAGAAACAGTTGTTGAGAAGAAGAAGGAAAAAGTTGTTGTGGGGGAAAACTCAAAAGATTTGACACTAATGATTGCTAAAACCCCTCAGCAAAGTCATGTCACAGCCTCAATAGTCAGCAAACTTCCAGTGACTCTGCCAATCGAACACTCTGATGCGCCTATGTCAGTGAAAAGAAAGATTGTGATAGAAGATCAGTTAGATTTCGATAAAAAGACGGATGCCCGTGTTGAAGCAGTGATGAAACAATTCGGTGGCATTCCGGCAGGGAAGGATCAAGATTCCATTCCAGATGACGGAGACGACCCAAGATCAGTGGAAGAATTTAAAACACTCGAATCCGAAGGTTACTTCAAGAACATGTCTGTAGCCCAAGCCTGGGATCTGTACTGGGAGAAGGGTCTGAAGTTATGCGAACAAGCTAATAGGCAGCAGACTACCAGCAGCCATTTAGCTGGTAAACAGAAGACTCCCGTACAATACACACCCAGAGGAAGAGGAATAAGTGGTGGAGGAAGAGGTTTTCGACCTAGACCTTTACCCAAAAATATTGAATACATAGATCCAGGCAAGAAAGGAAGGATCTACTGGGCTGGTTACGATGAAGTAGCGAATCGGGAAGTGGCTAGAAAGAATGCTGATTATGTGAAAAGAATAGAAGAGGAAAATAAAAGATAAGATCAGCTGTGGCAAGAAAGGCAAGAAAGGAAAGGAAAAGACGATGCTGCGAAGAGAGCTTATGAAAAGAAGAAAGCAGCTGAAGATGAAAGAAAAAGAAAAAGAGCTGAGGATGACATAGCTGAAGAGGAAAGAAGGAGGCATCAAAGGTGATGAAGTGTTGTTGCGAACCCTTCGTGTATTTTACTCGTGTAAATACATTTATGTGTAAGTCATCTGTACAATAAAGTGTGTTTGTATTTTCTCTCTTTGTATCTTAACATAGATGCTTCTAAATTGAAACCCTTCGTGTATGATTATGCTCTGATACACTTTGTAAACAGCTGTGTAAAGGACAAGAATAATATGATCAATAAAATTATTGATTCAACGCATACATTCTTTGTTTCTGCATTGCCTGTATGTATCTGTGCTGTTTACATTTTGTTTAATGTTTTTAAGTTTTGGCATCATCAAAAAGGGGGAAATTGTTGCGAAATTATTTTGTAGATTTTAATGAATGCCATGTAAAGCTTAGATTAGAATGTTGACACCCCATTTTCCTTGTAATTCTCATTGTAATAGATAGGGCTGAATGAGCTGAGTTAAGTCAGCTATGCCTGGAAATACAAGAAGTCAACTGAAGAAGTGAAGTGAAGACTTCGCTGAGGAACATCTGAGTATGGCCAAGACAGAGGACCAAGGACTCGACTGAAGACATAACAGCTGAAGGACAACTGTGTGAAGAGTCAGTTAAGTTAACTCTAGAAGCCATGTCAGAAGTTGAAGTGACAGATGAGTCCTTCAATGATTGTAGCAGACTCAAGTCACCTGGGGAAAAAGGCAGCTGCAAAAGGAGTTAACTCATTGCACAGAAATCAAGAACATTACTTAAACAAGTATTACACCCATGCTGCCAGGTCTTAAAGTGCTCAGTCCCAGAAGCATGCAAAAGGAATAAACCAATGGGAAGCATTGCACCTCGTGTCAGAACATGAAAAGCTGGACATTCATTTAATACGAGGAAAGGTCTACATCTCAAGATTGAAGACCAAGAAAAGACAAGCCAACGAACATAAGTGACTTTTGAAAATCAGCCTATCTCTTCAACGAGCAGATTTTGAAAGCCCACTATAAAAGGCAGATGAATCTCATTGAGAAAAGGTTACCTGAACCATGAACGAGCAAGCATTATTCTATCTGTAACCTGCAAAATATTCTCAAGATATTCAAGCAAAATCCTCAAGTCTAAATCACGGAGGAAATCGATCCAACACAAAGCTGTGAAGGAAAGACAACTTCAAACTGTTGAAGAGGAAAGTTTTTGAAGAATCAAAAGGGGTCTACTTTCCAAGGAGGATCAGGAAGGTTCAAGGTCGAACCAATCTCAAGTTATTGGAGGGCTTTGTGGTCAAATCCAAGAATCTTGAGAAAGTGAGTGAAGTAGCAAAGCGCAAATTTGCCACCTGTGAAGAAAGGTTTAGTCGGACGAGAAGCGGTGTGTGACCAAGGCATCTCAAAGCGAGTCCAAGAGCAAGTCACCGTGTGATCAAGACTTGTCTCTCTACACCGATAACCATTTTGTGAATTGATCATTACTTAGTGGATTCCTCCAGGAGTTGGAGAAGAGAGGATTAGAAGAATTACCCCATCTTCGAACCTCTATAAAAATTACTTGTGTCATTTACATTTCAACATATTTACATTTATGCACATTTATATCTGCTGATAATTTGCTATCCAACTGATAAATAACTAAGTGCTAAAATCAAGTGTTAAAACAAGTTAAATCAAATTCAAGGGTGTTATGTCTTCCGCTGAAAAACTAATCACATCCAAGTTAAGGTTTAGACTAAACAGCTGAGTTATTCTATCAACAGCTCTATCGAGTCTGTTGAGTGACTAACTCTGCTGATTAACTAACTTAGTTGTCCCTCAAGGACTTAGCTGTGTAATTAACTCTGTAATATTTTAAAAGGACTAAAATCGAAAAATTGGTAAGGTTTATTCAACCCTCCTCCCTTCTAAACCTTACTCATACCACTTGGGACCTACAAAGCATCAGAAAAGCAATGATTCAACAACATGTGAGGTGTTTTTTAATTTTTCTTTAATCATTAGTTTAAATAAAATAGACGACTCATTCACTCATTATCATGAAACTTTACACATTTATGTTTATTTTTTATTTAGTTCTGCACATAAAACAACACAAACTAAATGTATATTTTTTTTAATTCAGTTTCGCCCATAAAACAATACAAAATTCCAATTTTGAAAATTTTGTTAGTTCTGTATGTTTAAATATAACTCACCATATTTTGTGCATTTAAAACAGTACATTTACATAATAATTATTTGCATACATCTCTGATTTAAATTATTTTTTCCAATGAATAATAAGATATACATCTCTGATTTGTGAATATATTATGTTCTACATATGCAGGTAGCTCAAAAATGTTTAGCCCGGAGTACATGTTTTCAGGACATTGAGGCATGTATAAACCTACTTTTCAGTTGTTTTTACAATACTTTTTTTTTCTCCTTTTAGTTCTGTTTTGTGCATTGCAACATATAATTTAGAATGTTGTCCTTTTTTTTGTTGAATCTCCTAACACTAATATATAGTTCAAATTTTCCGTAGGTCCAATGTTTTAGTCCATAATGCATAATTGGCATTTTCAGTATTGTTTTTGACATAGATGTTTTTATCCTTTTTTCAAATTGTTCTGTAATACTATTTTTTTAACATAGTTGGATTTTCGTTGTTGATTTTAACAAAGATGTTTTTTTAATATATTTTGTAATCATGATTTTAAGCTATTTTTTACTCCATTACAAGTATTTTCTTAATTAGTCTGCCTTTTAGAAGTTTAATAGTTCTATAGATTTTTTTTATTCTTTTCTAGTCCTGTTAAGAATAGTGTTTATGTTTTTGTTTTTCCATTTTTATCAAAACATTGTTTATTTGGACTGTAATATGGCAAGCTAAATTAGTACCTAAAAATATAAGGGATAACATTATCATATTATATCATAATGATTTAGGAGATGTCCCAAAACAAATCAATTCAGTGACATGTGGGGGATGGATATAGAAAGTAGAAAAGAAAAAACGCACATTTGAGTTTTATGAATGTATGGAAACAAAACATATCTTTTATATCGCAAAAGTCGAATAATTAATCAACACTTCCCACAACGACTTTGTGTTGGATGTGTTCTAATGCATTTGGCTTAGTAAAACATCTGGATAAAATAATAAACTTCAAACAAAAATATATCTGATATTTTTAAGTTTATTGTCCTAGATTCAAGAAGTAGATGCAAAAGACAAAAATACACACACACACACACACAAGAACTACCAAGAAGTCATCCATTGGAAAAAATATTTTAATAGTGATTAATTAATACAAATAATAAATTGTATCTGAGTTCCTTATCCATATTTTGTTAGGATGCAAAAAAATTGAGCACAAAATTAGATCTAATAGAAAAATTATAGATATGAGGTTTTTTGGGTTGGAAACCCATATCCAAAGCATATATGCACAAGACGGAAAAAAAACCACAACCATATTTGATAGAAAAAGATGCAGATCATATTTTTTTTGAGTTGAAAACCCATTCCATAGCATATATATGCAAAAAAGAAAAATAATCATAAACGGTACAAAAAATGTATATATGGGAAAATTAGTATTTCTTATTCATTTGTTTGTCGGAAAAACCTTATAAATTGGGCCACATCGTAGTGAAAAATATATATACGAGTTTTACTTTTTTGGGATTGGATACACACACTTGAAGCACGTACTTGAAAAGAACAAACTTACGCAGACTCAACAAGACATCTATTTTTGTTTCGATCTGATACGCATGCATCTATCAGAAAAAACTTTCATATCTTTTTTGATCAGAAGTTACCCATTTTTTTGGACCAAAAAAAATGGTTTCTGATTTTGATCGATGAAAAAAATGAAATAATTGAAACAAAAGTAAAAAACAAAAAATCTTGCTGGCATCTTTTATAAAAATTAGCTGCGAAATATGTATCTTTTTGGAGTGAGAGTGTGTGTGTCTTAAAATTTCTTCTTTTCAAAAATGTTATGAACGAGGAGGAGCAAGTGTGTGGTTTTGTGGACACATATGTGAATTTTTTTTTTCCAGATTTTGTTTTATTAATCGTTTTGGGCATTAAATTCCAGACCACCACATGTCAATTATGCCTACAATTGTCTTCTTTCACCTTTTTATTTTTGGTCCAATTAAGCTTTTGTATTTCAGTCTTCATTTTTGTTTTGTTTATACGAACCATCATGTATTTGAGCCTTGATTTTCGTCCAAAAACTAGCTCCTTTCGTCCTAATTTGTAAGTATAAATTTATCCTTTTAAATTTTGTCCAGGAATTATACTTAAAATAAATATAATTCTTACTGTATGTATTCCTTTATCTAATTAGTTTTTGATGTGCCATATTATTTAATTCTCTAATCTTTAATCCATATATATATTTGGATTTATATTTTTATTATTCATTGAAATTTAATTAATTATCTATAAAAATTTAATTATTTTTCTTTATACACAGTCTTTGCATCACACGGGTGAAATACTAGTAATATATAAAACAAGATAGCCTCAATTTCTGGCAATTTTTCGCCAAAAAGTACTTTCTATTTTTGGAATATGATCTGATTGTTCATTTTCCCAATTTTAATTTTAAAATTTATTATTTTTTTACTTAGGTATTGTAATTGTTATCATAGGAACTATGTGATACTTGTTAAAAGAACAAATTAGTTAATAGTAGTTTTAAGTCCAAAAACAAAATTTTCACAACAAAGCTGTACAATTACTTCATCTTGATTTGTATGGGAATATTGGTACGACTAGTATTAGTGGAAAATATTACACTTTTGTTATAGTTGATGATTTTTCTAGATATACTTGGGCTATTTTTCTTGCAAATAAAAGCGATGCCGTTAATGAATTTGCTAAGTTGTGCAGACTTATTGAAAATGAAAAGGAAGACACTATTTAGTCTATACGAAGTGATCGAGGTGGTGAATTTGATGGTGAATTTAGAGTCTTTTTTGAGACCAAAGGATATGCTCACAATTTTTCGGCTCCAAGAGCACCACAACAAAATGGAGTAGCCGAAAGGAAGAATAGAACTCTTCAAGAAATGAGTCGGTCCATGCTCAATGAATTTTCACTTCCAAGGACCGAAGCCGTAAGTATTGCATGTTATGTTATAGATCGTGTTTATATTCGTCCTATGTTGGATAAGACACCGTATGAGCTTTGGAAAGGAAGAACTCCAAATATTAGTTACTTCAAAATATTTGGTTGTAAGTGTTTTATTTTGAATACCAATGATCAATTGGACAAACTTGATCCTAAGACCGATGAAGGAATATTTATGGGATACTCAACCAAGAGCAAAGCATATCGGGTTTACAATAAGACTAGCATGGTGGTTGACGAATCTATTCACGTCAAAGTTAATGAAGTCTCGAGTGTTGAAAGGATACCAAATGATGAAAGTGATGATGATGATATAGAACCATTTGTTCCAAATGATGCTAAAAGTGATCAACTTTCCACATCAAATGATCAACCTTCAACTTCAAATGTTCCACAAGAAGATAAAGGTGATAATATGGATCTTCCCGTTGCTCTAAAATTCAAAGGAGATCATCCAAAAGATCTCATAATTGGGGACCCTCTAGACAAGGTTATGACTAGAAGACAGTTTGCCGAGAAAGCTCTCATTTCTCAAAAAGAGCCAAAAAATGCAAATGAAGCAATTAAAGATGAAGATTGGTTTTTAGAAATGCAAGAAGAGTTGAATAAATTTGAAAGGAAAGATGTTTGAGAATTGGTACCTTTCCTCCATCACAAATAATTATTGGTACAAAATGGGTATTCCGAATAAACTCGATGACCAAGGCAACATTGTTTGAAACAAGACAAGGTTAGTGGCTCAAGGGTATTGTCAAGAAGAAGGTATTGACTATGATGAAACATTTGCACCCGTAGCACGTTTAGAAGCTATTCATATTTTACTTGCTTATTCTTGTTTTAAAAATTTCAATCTTTACCAAATGGATGTTAAATCCGCCTTTTTAAATGGTTTGATTCAAGAAGATGTCTATGTAAAACAACCTCTGGGGTTTGAAAAATTTTCAAGGCCAAATGATGTTTACAAACTTAAAAAGGCCTTATATGGTTTAAAACAAGCACCCCGAGCATGGTATGATAGACTTAGCTCTTTTCTTTTACAAAATGGATTTACAAGAGGTAAAGGTGATACTACTCTCATTGTTTTTGAAAAATGGCAAGATTGTTTGTTAGTTCAAATTTATGTTAATGATATTATATTTGGTGTTACTAATGAATCTCTATGTAAGAAATTTTCCAAGCTAATGCAAGGTGAATTTGAGATGAGCATGATGGGAGAGCTCAATTTCTTTCTTGGACTCCAAAAATAAAACAATGCCAAGAAAGCATTTACATATAACAATCAAAGTATATAAAGAACTTCTAAAGAAGTTTGGAATTAAAGAAGGAAGGACCGTTACTACTCCAATGGCAACCAACATCAAGCTCGACAAGGATGAAAAAGGCAAGTCGGTTGATGAATCAAAGTATCGAGGTATTATTGGTAGTTTACTTTATTTAACCGCAAGTAGACCCGATATTCTTCATACCGTATTCCTATGTGCTCCTTTTCAAAGCAATCCCAAAGAATCTCATATGAGTGCCGCAAAAAGAATTTTTTGATATTTGAAAGGCACTATTTCATATGGCTTGTTTTATCCAAAGAATGAAAACTTTTCTCTTAAAGGATACAGTGATTCGGACTATGTGGGAAATATTGATGATCGCAAGAGTACTTCCGGATCATGTCAATTTTTAGGCGATTGTTTGGTTTTCAAAGAAGCAAAATTGTGTTTCCTTATCAACGGCCGAAGCCGAATATATTTTTGTGGCCTTTTGTTGTACTCAACTTCTTTGGATGAAACAAACCTGAGCGGATTATAAATGATCTTTTGAAAATGTTCCTATTTTTTGTGATAACACGTCCGCTATAAACATTGCTCAAAATCCGGTTCATCATAACCGAACAAAATATATTGAGGTTCAACACCATTTTCTAGGGGATTGTGTTTCCAAATGAAAAATTGAGATGTGATTTGTTCCGTCTCAAGATCAACTCACGGATATTTTCACAAAACCTTTATCCACCGAGTCTTTTGCATCAATTTGAGCTCGTTTACGTATAATGCAAATCGAATAAGGTTTGCATTTTCTGCGTTTTAAAAATATAGGGGTGAAAAAATGGATTTTTAACTCAAAATTCGAACAAAACCAAAAACTAGACTTCAGGGACCGGATGACAGAGGGGTCGACTGGTAGACCAAGGCCTTGACCGATCGAACCCCCCTCCAACCGATTGACCTTGGGCAATTTTTGTTTTTTATCGGTTCTGTCTCAGCCTAAGTCTATTTCACACTTTTTCCACCTATTTCGCACCCCTTTGCAAATTTCACACACAATTCTCAAAATATTTTCTTTCTTGAAAATTCTGTATTATTGGACTTATATTATGAGTATATCATCCATATTACTCATCTTATCCAATTAATTGGTAAGTTTAATTCCCTCTTTGATCTCAATTGGGTTGAACACTTGAGACAGTGTTTTTACTTGGTATATTGATGAATTTGTTGTATCATTGTGTTAGGAATCATGATTGTTTATGGATTATGCTTATAGAATTGTATTTGGTGTTGATTCTTTGGGTTTGATCAAATTTACAAATGTTATATACAACTTCAATTTTATTCTACGCACGACTAGTGTTTCAATAAAATGTCTCAGTGACAATTTCATCATTTACATGAATCTGTTAATCTCAAATGTCTTATATGTTTATAGAGATCATGTTTTATCAATCAAATGAGCTTCTACAATCTTTCTTTTCAAAATTTCCCTTACTATTTGGAATTTTTAAGCTTTATGTTCAAAAGCATGATAATTCGATTCAATGCGCACTTTAATATGTATTTATGATGTTTTTATCGTCCTAATAGTCTTTTTGATGATCCAAAGGGGAAAAAAGTGAAATAAGCTCATACGCTCAAAGAAGCTAGAAAAAGCTCGCAAAAAAAAGCTATAAGCTGTGGATAAAAAAGCCAAAAGTTGAGGATAAAACTTAGTCTAGTTGATGCATAATGGACTTTTACATATGACTAATGATTTCTTTTTGACAGGGGGAGCTTTTAAGCTCTTGAAATTCTAGCCAAAATTGTAAAAGTTGAGCTTTTAGCTTTTTAGTTGTTTGCTTCTATGCCTACTCTTGATTTGCATGTTGATAGGGGGAGCTTTTATAAAATATTTTGAAAATCTTTCCTCCTATCCTTATGATTCATATGCATGAAAAGTGTCGGCTAAAATGTATAGTTATTTTTTACCAGAAAAACTTGTTTTGTTTTCAAAGTCGACCTCTTAAAATTGTTTTGGTTTGTAATCATCAAAAAGGGGGAGTTTGTTAGATAAATATTTTTATCATAATTTTGATGGTTTTATTTAACTGAGTTTTTCACCAAAACAATGTTCCTAAATGTTGTCAAAATACTCCTAATCGATTTAAATTATTTTTACTAATTTTTTTGAGTATTTCTTGAAGTTTATTTTTGATAAAAAAAAATGGATAATACTTATGTTTCGAGACCAACCGGTCTCCCTAGAGGGCAACCCGTGCCTGAAAGTTTGATTACTGAAACAGAAAAGAGACGGAATGAAATTCCATGGAGGTCGGCTAGTCAACCTAGACATCGACCAGTACCTGAGAACTTCGAAAGAATAGCTCAACTATCTGTCTCTCAAAATTAGGGGTGCCAACCGGTTCAACCTAGACACCGGTCGAAGCCCCCTTGGACTGGTCCACCTAGCCCATTTTCATGTTATATTTCGAAATTCATGTTAGAGGTCAATTGGTCGACCTAAGGTTTTATCAGCAAACTATCTATTGCATAGCAGACAATCTTTCATAATTTTAAGGTATTGATTTCTAATAGCTATAATCTTTATTCAATTTGCAATATTTTATAGATTTCAATCTCCAAGGAGGAGTCTATGTCTGAAAATCAAATTCAAGACCTCTCCTATAAATAGATGAAGGATTGAAGCAACAAGAGAGAACAACACAAGCAATATAAACACAAGCAAACTTCTTGTTCTTCACTTTCATATTCTTGTTGTATTTAGCATAAGTCTTTCACTTGCACATCTTGAGTACTAGGCTTGATTCTTGATTACACTTGTACTTCAAAGTTGTATACTTCAATCGAATTGTAATCTTGAATTATTTTCAATCATCCAAAACAAGACATCCTTGTTAGTGTTCTTGTGGTAAGAGCACACTTGGGTGATTTTAGGTGTTGAAGAGTGTGGTACTCTTCATTGGTGTAAGAAGATTATGATAATCTTCATAGGTGGTGTTGTAAGAAGAGTGAGGTGCTCTTCAAGGTAAAGGTTGTTATAGTTTGGTATCTATTAATAAACTTTTTCCTTTTTTGAAATCCATTCCGGACATACCGAGGTGGTAGAGGATTAGGTCCAAGGTGGGTTGAACATCTATAAATCATCAAGTGTTGTTTACTTTCCTGCACTTTCATTTTTGTTATCATTGTCACATTCGAAAAAGAGGGCGAAAATCCGAAAATCGGCATAATCTATTCACCCCCCCTCTAGATTATTGTAGCCACTTGGACTAACAATGATTTACTAATGTTTTGGTAAATAAATCAAATAAGATCAAAATCAAACCACAATCTTTTGATTATGAAAAAGATATGCAAGACAAATTACGATCGGCCAATCAAATCACCCTGTTTCATCCGACAATTATGACAAGAATTATCATCCTACACCTATAAATATAGGTCCTCCTCATAATTCATAGACACACCCTAGAGAATGCGTCTAAGCAAGAGGCGGAATTTTTTCAACTCAAGAAATCTAAATCCAAAGGAATCCACAGTATTCAAGGCACAATTCAAGATGTTAATTGCGGATTTGGCTCAAGTTATGGTGTTAAATTCAGGACTAAGCTATCAAACCCTCTGATTTAACATTATTATGGTGCAAATTCAAGCTCGAAGGAGATCAAGAAAATGAATCAACCTTCGAAGTCTCACATACCAAATATAACTGTTATGGAAGAGAAGAATCAGATGGATAAATAGAGATTATAACCCATATTTTTCAATTGATTCATATAAATTTGATTTGTATAATTTTTCTTGTTTGTTAATTTTACAGACAATAATTTTGTGTTATGAATTTCTGGCACACCTATGGGATAATTTCTACCTCTCATCTGTTCTTTTCAAAGTTCTCGAAGTATCATGGTCAATCGCCACAATAGTCAAAGTTACTTCATCAAGTTCTTCAATTACTTCAAATGGAAGCATTGGTGTCATGACAAGAAGTATGTCCAAGTAGTTGCAATCACCTTTAAAGATCACTCCCTTTCTCGATATTCCTCAGAATGAATCACTTTTGACCAATGCAAACAAAGATGCTATAGTTCTAAGGACGAGTCTGTTTCACCAACTACTCACTCGGTGTCAAGTTACTCATTCACCTCAAGCATCACAACCATCATGGTGACAAATACTATAACTATAGAGGAGCAAATAACAAGCTTAAGAAGGGCTATCGAAGGACACTCCAAGTATGTCCAAGAGCGAGACTCTCAAATGATGAAGTTGATAAACAAAGTAGACCAAGTTTATTCAAGTCACACGATGGGAAAATAAGTGGAGGTTCAAGATGATGTTGAAACGTCCACAATGCAACAACCAAGTGAAAATGAGAAATCTCTAACTGAGGAGTTGTAAGTCTCATCTAACGGGCTAGTCCCAATTGACCAACTGAAAGAGTTCATCATGTGGACTATCATATATAAGTATGATGGAAGCTCTAAATCATCTTTGACTTATGCCAAGCCACACACTCAGAGAATTTACAACTTGGAAATGCATGTTGGTTTTCAACCCTCGAAATTCCAACAATTTGATTGTGAGGACAATCCAAAGTAGCATGTTACGATGTTGGGACTTATGGAGATCACTTAGTGATGTGATTCATTCGATCCTCAAAAGAAAGTGCATTCGATTGGTACACCGTCTTGGAGGAAAATTCAATTGACGGTTGGGAAAAAGTTGAATGAGAGTTTCTCAATAGATTCTATAACACACGGTGGACCATTAGCATAATAGAACTCACAAATTCATGCCAGTTGAATGAAGAATTTTCATCGACTACATCAATCATTGGAGAAACCTAACCCTCAGCTACAAAGATCAACTGTCAGAAACTTCTTCAATTGAAATATGTATCCAAGGAATGCATTGAAGTCTATGTTATATACTTCAAAGAATCAAACCAAAAACCTTTGAGGAATTAGAAACTCGTGCATATACCATCAAGATAAGCATGGACATCGATTGAAAAAATACCCAAGTATATAGATATATGACAATGAAGATGAATAAATTGAGCATGGGGGCAAAGAAAGTTGACTCTTAGAAAAATGTGGCAAAGAAAGCTCATTGACAATAGCTAAAACTATTTGTATAGCTTCAGATATGAGCATAAATTATATAAAGTTTTCAAATCAAAGTCTTCTGCAGTGCTCCTTAATACGAGCGTAAACCATCAGTAGTGCTCCTTGAGACGAGCATAAACTGTCAATAAGGCCCACTGATATGAGCATAAACTATCAGTAATGCTCCATTATATGAGCATAAACTTTTAACAAGGCTCCTTGATATGAGCATAAACTATCAATAAGGCTCCTTGATACGAGCATAAACTATCAATGAAGCTCCTTGATACGAGCATAAACTATCAGCAATGCTCATTGACAAGAGCGTATACTATCAATAAAGCCTCTTGACGAGAGCTAAAAACTGTCAATATGGCTCCTAGATATGAGCACAAACTATCTATGTCTCCAAATTAAAATGTCTACAATACTTATTGACACGAGTATGAAAGGTCTACAAATCAAATGAAGCTCTTATCCACGAGCCTAAATTGCAAAATGTTCCTTTACACGAGTATAATATGTTTGTAAATTCAAATTCAACTCAAATTTTTTGATACAAGTATAAAATATCAACAAATCTCAAATTCAAATGAAGACTCGTCGATATGAGGATAAACTGTCTACAAATATAAATCAAGTCAGGAACTCCTTGTATGAGTATAAACAATCTATGTTCTTCGAATTGATCTCAAGTGAAATGCTTTCGCAATTTATTCACTCTATAACATATTGTAAGTGAACAAATCGCAAGAGGACATTTGTAGACATCTAAATTTAGTACCAAATATTTTTAAGTGTCAATATCTTTAATTTTTGAAATCAAGCTAAGATCGTGCAAATAAGAAAGTTGTTTACCAATATTTTGGTAAATAAATCAAGCCAAATCAAATCAAATTAATATATTTTAATTATGGAAAGACATGCAAGACAAATCATGATCGACCAATTAAATCGCCCAGTTTTATCCAACAATTATAGCAATAATCCTCATCATACACCTATAAGTAGAGGTTATCTTCATATTTCATAGACACATAGATAAAGAGTCTAAGTAAGAGGTGAAATTCTCCCAATTCAAGAAATCTAAATCCAAGGGAATGCAGGGTGTTCAAAACGAGATTCAAGACGTTCATCATGTATTCAACTCAAGTTATAGCATTTAATTCAAGATTAAGCTATCAAGCACTCGAGTTAATGTTATTACGATGCAAGCTTGAAGGAGATCAAATAGACGAATCCACCTTCGAAGTCTCAAATATCAAATATGCATGTTATGGGAGAATAGAATCAAAGGAAGAAATATAGATTGTAACTCATATTTTCTAATTAATTCATATAAATTCAATTTGTATAATTTTTCTTGTTTATTAATTTTGCAGACAATAAAAAATCGTGTTTGTGACGCCCGAGGCCGAAGAGGTCGGGAAGTAATCGCCAGTGCAACCAGAAAACATGGACAATGAACAACTACTGTCAGGCTTCTAGGCGGAGGCGAATATGAATGAACCGATCTCACACTCGAAGAAGAGGAGATTCTGAGAGTATGCAAGTATAGGAATGTACAGTTGAGGAGAGCTTAAAAGATTTGATAAGTACTATTTATAGAACAAGATACATCTTCTTTTATGGCACTCATCTCATAGAAGCACTGAAGTTAAGCAGACTCGTATTGGTTTGTGAAAATAGTCGTTGATCTTAAAGGTGGGTCATTACTGTTAGAGTAGGGTGCCTTGCACTCCAATTAGAATTGGATTTATCCTACTTGTAAAAATAATTTTATTGGAAATTATATTAACATAAAGGCATTATTATTTATCTTATGTTTTGCATTTATTATTTAACTGCTCATAGATAAAGTCCTTAGATCATTTTAAGCTATGGGGCATGGTTGCGCATTTGATGGCGATCATGGAACATGCCTATAAGGCTTTGATCTTAAAAAATAGTTCCAAGTCAATGGGTTTTTCAAGATAGGACATTGAATAACCCGTAAGACTTGTGTATATGATGCATGCTCATGATACGAGAATGTTACCCAATGGAAATTCTTATATGGAAACTTTGTTTGTTGAATAAGAATTTTCATATTGCAATAGTACATGATTAATCCTCATTACTGAGGCACGGCCAAAGAGCCTTGTGTCTATCCTGCAATACTTTGATTTATCTTTTGATTACTTGACAATCACAAAACGGTATTTTGGATATTGCACTGATGTACATGGAGGCTTGTTTGTGGCCGATATAGAATTCGACACTTGTCTGCTGACAAGGGAATTTCTGTGTTTTCGTAGTTTGTGATTCAAAGACCTTGGCTAAGGCACGATGAATTTGATTCATAAAAGAATCACTAAAACTTGAAATGGAATCACATGTATTAAATCAATTGGGTTTCGATAAATCCATGCCCAAGATTTAATCGGGAAATTAGTTGTCGAAATGATTGTACATGTATGAAATTACAATTGAAATAGGTTTACTTGCTATTTCACATAATACAAGGTAATCATGCTACTTGATAGATGTTACCATGATTTGTAGGTTCTTGAAATTAAAGAGTTAATTTCAAGTATATTAATTAATATGATTAATTAGTAGAATTTATTATTCGAAAGTTACAAAAGTTGTAAACCTGCAACTAGTATTAATTGTGAACTTAAAAGGGTCACACATAATTTTGGTTGTTAACATTTCCAAATTAATAGATTCAATAGATGAATATAATTAATTAATATAGATTAATTAATTAGGGTTTTAATTTAATTCAATAGTTGAGTTAAATAATTTGATTATCTAATTAAATCTAATTTGATTAGAAGGCCCAACAAAAGGAATAGAATATATTAATTAGTTAATTGGATTGATTAATTTGGGCTTATGACAAAAATATCCACCTTTTTTAAGTCAATGTCAGCCTTTTACGCTTTCCTATGCAATTTTACGTAAATTTACGCTTTCCGGTGCAATTTTACCGAAATTTACGCTCCCCACTCTTTTTTTACACAACAATACGCTCCAACAAAAATTCCCGGAAAATTTTACGCTTTGTTTCAATATTGTTTCAAACATGTTTCTGTGTTTCAACATTGTTTCAAACATGTTTCTAACATGTTTCAAACATGTTTCTGTGTTTCAACATTGTTTCTAACATGTTTCTTTTAATAAACATAGGTAAAAAAAATTGTATTTAAACATCGAAAACTTCATTGAAACAACAAAGAAATATCAGAACAACATTAAAAAGGGTATGGAAACAACCCAGAAACAACGTAAAAAATATTTAAAACGCAACATGAATAAAAATAGCTCAAAATACGTAACAAAATGTATTTACACATTGAATACTACATGAAAACAACAAAAAAAAAATTAGAACAACATTAAAAATATTATAAAACAACACCGAAACAATAGAAACAATGTACAAAATAATATATGAAAAAAAAACACCATAAAAAATAGGTTACAGTTATTTTGAAACATCGAAACAACAAAGAAACAACATAGAAACAATAAAGAAACAAATTTAAACAACCTTGAAACAACTTATGTAACATATAAAACAATGCAGGAACAAAAAAAAAAATCAAAAAATAGCAAGGAACGTAAAAAAAAAATTAGGTACAAAAGTAAAAAAATAGGCACAAGAGTAATAGGAGCGTATTGTGTGGTAATGGTACAAAAAACAACGTATTCTGTGTAATTTCCGCAATTAATTAATTAGTTGAATTAATTAATTAAGTTGGACTTTGAAATCCAAGCCCATATATAATCTAGTTGGCCTAATGCCCATTAGATTATTGAAGATAAATAAACAAATAAGATTTATTTATATATATATATGATATATATATATATATATATATACTTAAGAGAGATTGATGAAAAACAAAACGACAGTTTCATTGGCATAAGACCACTAGTGTAGTGGTCCAACCCACTACATCATTAAGTGGGTAGTTTTCCTTTTTATTATATTATTAAACATGTTAATATCTATATATATATATAAAAGCAAGATAGTTGCTAAAAAAGGAAAAATCCCGCCAAAAAACCATATGCCGCATTTGGTAAGTCGTGTTTACTAAAATATTAACACTTCTGCATTATAAAAATAACAATTCACTTTATGTATAAAATCATTGATTCTAGCAACTGTTGGTCTTTGGGAACCGACGTGATAAAATTCAAAATTCAAAATTTATCATAAAAGCTTTAGTTTGTAAAGGAGATAAAAAGAACTAATTTCTAGCAGCGGTCTTTCTTGGGCAGCGAAAAAGTTGGCCAATTACCTTTTTTGGCACCGAAAATTTCATTAAAAATATAAAGTTGGTCGGTTGTCTTTCTTGGGCACAGAAAAAGGTTACATTCATTAGTGTGCCCAATATTAAAAATATATTTTTTGGAAGCAAAAATTGTTTTCAGTTTTTTCCTACTTACAAACTATGTTATAAATAGGCTCCTTACCATTGAAAAACAAACTATTTCAGTGCAACTACACACATTTTTTTTTTTGCAGAATAGCTACATAATTACATTGGTTAAGGACCATAATCCGATGGAAATGTACTCTGGCAATGAGAATGCAATTTGTTCATGTTCGCAATGTACCTGCATATAGCAATAACTCAAATACTTTTAGTCAAGCATACAATGTTTTTCGAAGTCACATGGAAATGAACATGAACACATTCATGCCTCATGAGGTATATGTTTTTATTTTTCATTTAATACGTGGCCATAGTTTTTCGTTTTAATTTTTGTCTTTTTTCTGCAGTTTCATTAATCTGAAAATAGGGCACCATCCAGTTTTCGAAAACATCTTCTTTATAGACGAGTTCACATCCACTAGAAAGGGCAAGTGAAGATTGAGGTGAGGAATGAAAAGGCACGATTTTTTTTGTTAATGGGATTGTCTAGATGTTTCAATTAGAACAAGATGGTAAATAGATATGAAATTTTTCAGCCCCAGGTATCAGTCAATGAATGTAAAATTACCTCTACCGTCATAATTGAGGAACGCTTCTCAATCATTGAAAAGTGATACTTTAAGAGAATATAGTTCTTATCACAATTTTACTCTATCCAACAGACGAAGCAGCTACAAAATCTGATGATGTAGGCAAATCCTCTAACTATTAAGCCAGGCCCATTGCAAAATATATATATATATATATATTTATATATGTGTGTGTGTGTGTGACCAAGTGGAATCAACTGTGCATTATCAAGATGAGTCAAGACAAGAAGTTGAAACAAAATCAAGGTAATTAGCAAGAAAAAGAATATGAACAAAAATCCATGTAATTAGCAAGAAAAAAAAAATTTGTTGATGCAGGAAAGTTCCCGAACTTAAGTTCGACCCATTGTAATATTCACATATTAAAATTATCGCTTTCAATACGGTCTTTTCAGTTTTTCATATAATCTCATTATATAATGTGATTGTAAAGTTATTATTGAAGTTTCCAACCATTTTCCCCGCTATTATCTGATTCAGCTAAACAAGATCTCCATCACAAACATCATATTTATTCAGAATATCTAATAGAAATTCTTACATATAATCATTTTAAGATAAAATTATGTAAGGTAGTTTCGCACCAACACATAAGAATATAGTCCAAATTGAAGGAGCAAGAGGAAAATGATGCTTACCAGATCAACTGTAATTTGCGACAATGCTGGCTAATTCAGAGCAGATAATTTTGTTATAGCTCCAAATAATAGCAATAGAAATATCAACATTATCCATTAATTCCTACATATGAAATTTATATATGCCTTAAAAAGGAAATTGCGAAAAAAATTTTTTATAATTTACTCAAAAAATGTATAGTATAGATTTTAGACATTTAGAGATAAAAATCTACTTCATAAAAAAATACAAATATGTGTGTAGCTTACGCTTTAAGGATGGTATTTTTTGTTAGTTTAAAAAAAACAAAGATATTTTTTGCAAATTACGATTCTACTGATGTAATTATGAAATGCTATTCATAATAATTATTTTTAAAAGAACGTAAGTGTTTTGTTTTAGTGTTTATACATATATAGGAAAGTAAATACAAAAAATCCGAATAGATATCATAAAATGACAAGAAAGTCAATATATATATATATATATATATAGGGAGAGGGTTATATGAGACCACTTCATAGGGTAAGTCCATAGGGACCAATCCTAGCCATATATCTAATTTTTTCAAGGGCTGCGATTTAAGAGGCAAAATTACAAATTACAAGCTAGTTAATTAAACACATGGGTAAATTAGTCATCATCTCAAAGCAATATTCATGGGATTCACGTATTCATGGGATTTACGCAATCCTTCCAAATCTCAAAACAAAATCACGTAACAATCTTCCTCATTCTTCAACGCACTACTGTGAGAAATTCTTCATCTTTCTTCTTCAAAGCATTACCAGGGGCTGAAACAAGTTGCAGACAATTCGCCATAGTTGCTAAAACTCGACTACAGTTAGAAGGTTGCTTATGAAAATGTAATTTGTTGCTTGTATAGATGTGTCATGGTGCTTTTAGATATATTAACTACATAAACAAGTCATGAGCAAGAAATCCATACTACATAAGCAACAAGTCTATACTACATAAGCAACGAATATACACTACGTATGCACCACGAATACATTAACTACATAAGCAAGTCATAAGGAACAACCCCATATTACATAAGCAACAAGCTTATACTACATAAGCAACGAATATACACTATGTATGCACCACAATTGCATTAACTACATAAGCAAGTCATAAGCAACAAACTCATACTACATAAGCAACACGTCTATACTACATAAGCAACGAATATACACTACGTATGCACCACAGATACATTAACTACATAAGCAAGTCATAAACAACAAACTCATACTACATAAGCAATAAGCCTATACTACATAAGCAACTAATATACACTACACATGCATCACAGATACATTAACTGTATAAGCAAGTCATAAGCAACAAACTTATACTACATAAGCAACAGAGAAATTTTTTTGAAACTGAAACGCTGGAGAGAGAGTGTGCGTGAAATCGCGTGAAAGAAGGAATGGAATCTTAGTAACTGATTCTAAAGTGCCAAATTATCACCCTACCCTTTTTAATTGCTGAAACAAAAAAATAAACATAAAAAAGCCCTAAAAATCTGGACCATCCAAAATTGTTGATCTATGGTTAGGGTGTGTCCCCATGGACTCACCCCAAGTAGGAGGACCTATTTGATCCATATCCTATATATATATATATATATATATATAAACTTAATACAGAACACTAATACAAAAACCTAATATATATCAGGAAAATAAAATGCAAAAAACCTAATATATATCAAGAAAAATTAAATTCTCTCAGATTTTACATTTAACATAGAAGATTTGCATGCAAAAATAATTCAAAAACAAAAGATTTTACATAGCACTAACAAAATAAATCAGATCTCAACTGAAAAACATCAGATCCAACTTTCTTTCTTAATCTTAAGAAACCTACTAAAAAAGTATCAAATCTTAAATCTTTTGTTTTGAAAACCCCAAAATCAATATATATGTCATTATTTAATATTTTGTCGTATATAATTTCTGGTATTCTACAAAAACGATGAAAAATCCAATACACATCAGAAACTTCCAGATCTTTTTTTTTTGAATTTGAAAAACAAACAAGAAAAAAAAATAGTACGTCTTGATTAAGTAAATATACATATATTAGAAGAATAAAAATAACGAACCGAAGCAAATAATTTGAATCAAATTTTTGGATTTGAAAATCCAAAAATGGGCATCGCAAAAAACTTCTCCGAAAATATTTGTGCTCCAAAGATATCAAACACACAAGATTTACATTCAAAACTAATTAAAAATAAAAAAGAGAACATACTTCGGTGGCGGAAAAATTTTGCATTTCCAGAATATTTTTAGAGAGAGAGAGAATGTAAAAAATGGGAGCCTTGATGTTTGTAGGGTTTTCATAAATAAAAAATCGGTCATCGGGCTTTATTGAAGACAAAAAATTATTGGGCTTGATTAGACGGGCCCATACACATGTAATGTCCTATTTTCGTTGTGTTGGATTGTATATATAAGTATATACTTTTAAAATAGCTTACAATCCTGTAAGCGTTTTTTTTTTTGTATTTTTCAGTTTTTTATTCATGAGTTATTTATAGATTTGGATAAGCACCTTTTAGTCCCATATATATTCAATGCTTTTAATGTTCAAAGATCATACTTAATACAACTTTATTTGGTCAATTTTTATATTATTTATTTCAATTGGGCTAAATTTAATATATAGCATAATTTTCAATGTCCAATATATAATATTTTTTTGAGTATCTTATTCATGCAGTTTGGAAATTATTAATCATCACGGTTGATTGCTTATGTTTTTAGTTCGATAATATGATAATTAATTCAATTCGATAGGGATATTTTCATATTATATTTTTAAATATAATTTGTTTATGCTTATAATTATTGTGCAGAAAATACTGATTTACATTGTTGATAGCTTCGAAAATGTATTTTTCAAGGTTTTATGAATATCAAAAACATCTCATTTGTCTAATATCAAAAAATGGTATTGAATGTCTTTAACAATTATTTGGTTATACTATGTACGTATGTCATGAAATATGTGTAACGATATATATTATTTTGTCATGTTTTTATATTTTATTTTTACCGGCAACTTCTTTGGGTTAGATGATGCAATTATACACCATAAATATAATGCAGGTAATTAAAAATTAAATAATATTTTTTGGATAAAAGAACCTAAATGTTGAAAGATCAATAGTATCATTTCAAACAATGAGATAAACCAAAGGCCCAATAATTAGTGGACCAATCATTGTACATCTAATTTGTGGGCTAAAATTATCATATAATTCACCCTAAAATCAAACAATTAAAACGCATAACCAAATTTCTAAACACATGATTCGTAACTTCGTTATTATTATTAACTAATAAAAAGAAAAATATCAGACCTTAACCATAAACATGCAATCACATAATTCTTAACTTCATTTATAATTTCCCAAATTATGCAGGATACTACCCTTATTACCTTAAATGAGAACAAAGGTCAACTACCCACCCCTATTTATACAAAAGATTTAGACCCTAATTATACTTTTTCAGTATGCAAGCAATCAAATTATAAAAGAAGTAATTTCCAGATATATTACTAGCAGAGTTTTTTTAATCATACTAGCAACGTTTTTCCTGACCATAATTACCAGATAGGAAAAGTATTGTCTATGCTTCAAATCAATAATATAAAAGAAGTAATAAAAAAAATACCTTCTTATCAGTCCAAAGGACTTTGTGTCCAGTATAAATGAAGAAATATGTCCATGTCTTTTTATAAATTTGTCAGCCCATATAGTTATTTAATGGTTCAAATCTAATAATTTAATTTTGTCAATTGTTAAGATGTTAGATTTATTTTTATTTTCTTTTGGAAAATTAATTTTATCTTTATTTTGATATGTTGTTTGAATTGAAATACTAATTTTCTACAGTATTCGGTGTTCGTTTCTCCTCTATATAATATCACAAATGATTTGATATTCTTTATTTATAATTTTTCTACCATTTTTCTTATATATATATATATATGTGTGTTTGCGCGTGTGAAAATCCTAGATAAATAATATTTTATTTTTTAGAGAATAACACATAATTATGTATTACGAGGAATTATCATTTTCCACATTTTTTTATTATTTATAATCCCAAGTGTTTTACATTCATTAATTTGACTAATGTTAAAGATTTTCATGATTATTTCATAATATAATAAAAGGTCAGATTTTTGTCTTTGGTCTAATCTTTTAATTGTATATTGAAATAAAAGATTCAAAAACTCAATAATTATTTTTGTTAATATATTGTCCGTGCATCGCACGGGTGGAGTACTAGTATATATAGAAAAGAGGATAAAAAGCTTTAAACAAAAAAGAGCAGTGAAGATCAGTTGCAATTTTGAGAAGAAAAAAACAACAATAGTGCCGTGTGTTTTCATTTTTTTGAAAAGAAAGAAAATAGTTCTTGGTTTCTAAAATTCTCTCTTTAAGTGTTTATCTTCCTTGTTTGTGGATAATAATTAACTGATAATTATTATTCTACTACAGTTAATCCTATATCACTGGTTGATTGTGAGATTTAAAGTTCTATTCCAATTATCATTTTGAAGATCGAAATAAATTTTACTAGCGAAAGATTTATTCCGTTGTCTACAATCAAAAGATGGACTCGATTAGAGGGGAGACGTCTGAATCCCTATTGGCGAGCATTTGGAGTTTTGGTGATTGCCACATATCCGGGAATTGATTCCCTCTCAATCTTTGCTAAAAGGAAAAGACTCTACGAGGATAATTTTCTTTTCACTTACGAATCAAAATTTGTATTATCGCATGATAACGCAAATGCCGATCATTATAATCGCTACATGAACCTACGGGGTTAGTGTTTATTATGATGAATGCATTTGTTTTAATTCGATTAAAAATTTTAAATTTCCGCTGTGCGAACCCCGTGTGGTATAGTGAACCCAACAGTGGTATCAGAGCCACGGTTTGCATTTTCGTTATCAGATTTTGATTTGTTTAATGTTTATTTGATAAGCATGTTATAATTATTAAAATATATTTTAATAATAATTTTGTGTGTGATAGAAATGTTTTATACGATCTAATTGTTGGGATAAATTGTTAAAAAAGAATTTTTTTTTTTGGCAGAAATCGAAATTCCATTTCTTCCGGAAGCAATTGCGTATCCTGATGACGAAAAATCTTTTATAAAATATTTTTCATGTGTAAACACACTGATGTTAGACAATTGCTTTTGGTTTTCCAATTTGAGTGGACCTACAGTGTTAGATGGAGATGGGTTTAAGGTTTTGATCAATCATGAAGATGGAATATAATGAATTGTGAGAAAATTGTTTTCATTCAATTCTACATGTGATCACTTTCGTCATCTATATATTTTTTTTTTTGTTTTTTCTTTGTTTTCTTTTTCTTTAATCATTCATTTTTCAAAGTTAAAAGGTTAACTTTGAAATTAATAAAAATCGTTTTTATGAATATTAAAGAAAGATTTATCCCAAAATTAAATCAACACACAAAATTGGTAAATTTATATGCTTTAAATTCATGTGATGAATGTTTTAGCAAGATTTATTTAGGGATGATTATGAGCCTATGACCAATGTGATTGAATGTGTTTTATTTCTTTGGGTTTTTGGGGACTACGAGCCACTTATTCTATTTTTGTAAGTTCTTTAAATTTTTGCATTGAGAGTAGACTAGGTGGTGAGGTTTTTCATTTATTGTAATTGGAGGACGTTCGATGCTAAAGCCCCATGCCTGTGTGGGTAGATTTTTACAAATGTAATAGAATAGGAGACTCAAGGCCCATGCGTGTATGGGTACATTAATAAAATATAATAGAAGTAGTTCTATTTATTTTGTCCCTTAGTTTGACCACATACCCATTTTTGACTCAAATGGGTCGAATAGAATGGCCATGATCATCCTACCGCTTTTTGCATAAGATGCATGTTAGATTTATTTAATGCTTTTTGCTTGCGCTCATTTGATGAATTGCGTTAAATAAAAACCCACCTAGTAATTAGGTTGATGAGGTTTTGAAAAGAAAACCCCAAGTTTTTGAAAACTTAATAAAGAATTTAATTTTAATTAATTCCATATCAAACAAAATGGACAAGCTATGTTGGACATATCGTTCCATGCCATCCATCAAAGGTAGACGACATTACGATGCTGCCACACTTGGTCACTGGCCATGAGTCGTGGAGTGGCCTTGTGCTGGAAAGCTGTGATCCCTACCAAGGATTGAGATGTTTGTGGGATGGAATCGTCTTTATGTTGGCCACAAGTCGTGGGATATTTTGATGCTCCATCTACACAAAGGTTTGATGGGTTATGTTTGACGCTTAGTACCATATAGGCTCATAAAATTGGGGTATATGGGAAAAGTGAGGCAGAATAATCTTAAGGGTTGTATAAATGATACAATTGCCAAAGAGTGGACTATCAATGGAAATATCTCATGGGCTCATAAAATTGGGGTATGAAATATTTCTGTTGGGCTTCAAGCCCATTAAGAAAATTTGATTTTCCGAATTTTATTATGGGGTTGATAAAATTTGAATAAAATAGTGGGAGACATTTAATATTAAAGACCTTATATTGAATGAATATATTTTCCATAGTTTACTCATTTTCTGCTTCGTTTATTTTTGTAGATATCTCTACTAAAATGGCAAAAAATCCACTTGCATCCATACTTGAGCAAAATAAATTAACTGGCCCAAATTTTGTTTGATTGGTTGAGAAACCTAAAAATTGTCCTTCAGTCGGAGAAGAGGGCTTATGTTTTTGACAAAGTGCCTCCTCCACCTCCTGAGGATAAGACATCAGATGCCTGTGGAGAATATCTTCATCATATATAGATGACAATCTCCAAGCTCGGTGCTATATGTTAGCATCAATGTCAAATGAGCTGCAGAGGCAGAATGAAGGTGTATATCATGCTGCTGAGATCCTGATTCGCCTACAAGAGTTGTATGGTGAAAGAAACAGGCAAATGAGATATCAGATATCGAAAGACCTTTTCAGATATCGTATGACTGAGGGCTCTTTAGTCCAAGATCATGGGGCTGAAGATGATAGCTCTCATTGAAAGGCTCTCGTCCCTTGGAGTCGTTATGGACAATGAACTCTATGTGGACCTTTTGCTGCAATCTCTGCCCCCTTATGTGATACGTTTGTTGTCAACTTTAACATGCACTCCATGGAGACTAGTCGCCCTAAAATGGTGAACATATTAAAGACGGTTGAATACACTATAAAAAATGATAAGTCTGTCTTGCTTGTTGGATCCACTTCCGGATCAAAGACTGCAAAGTCTAAGAAAAGGAAATGGAAAGGAAATGGTTCTTCTAAACCTAACAAGAAGGCAAAGGACAGGCAAGAAAAAAGGTTAATTCTCAAGCCAATGACAAATGTCATAACTGCGGCAAAATGGGGCACTGGAAGAGGAACTGCAAGGAGTATCTTGCGAGCCTGAAATGTTCAGGTATATATTTTGTTGAAGTTAACTTATCTGTTAATGATGCTTCTGTTAGATAAATATTTTTATCATGATTTTGATGATTATGTTTTATAAAGTTTTTATACCAAAACAATGTCTCATATTGATTGTCCAAATACTCCTAAATCAGTTTTAAATTATTCTTCGGAGTATTTCTTGTAGATTATTCTCGACTATTCAAAACTTTCGTATCGAGCGATATTAAAAGTGATTTTCATGTTTAAAGTATTTTTAACATATACCAAATACCATAAAGGTAAAACAGCGCTCAAAAAATATAGTCGGAATTTTTGACGGACCGAATACCCCTAGAACAGGTCGATCGGTGCTTGTACGTTGATAACAAGTTCTTCTCGCCAAAAAAACTCAGGGATGGGTCGACCGGTCGACCACATGGGTTGACCCAAATGTTTAGCCCTCCCCGGCGCCACTGTCCAATTGTTCTCTCGTTCTGAAAAATTGCAGGGACAGTGTAGGTTCCAAGGGGTGTGAGTAAGGTTTAGAAGGGGGGGTTGAATAAACCTTACCAACTTTTCGATTTTAGTCCTTTTAAAATAATTCAGAGTTAAATACACAGCTACGCCTTAAGGGACAACTAAGTTAGTTAACCAAATAGAGTTAGCCACTCAACGACTTCGATTGAGCTTTGTTGATAGAATAACTCACTTTTTAGTCTAAACCTTAACTTGGCTGTGATAAGATTTTCAGGAAGACTTAACACCCTTGAATTTGGTTTAAGTTTGTTTTAACACTTGGTTTTAGCACTTTGTTAATTATCGGTTGGATAGCAAATTATCGTGAGATATTAAATGATATGCGAGAAAGTAAATACTTTGAAATGTAAATGACACAATAAATTTTATAGAGGTTCGAAGATGGGGTAATTCTTCTACTCCTCTCTTCTCCAACTCCTGGAGGAATCCACTAAGTATTGATCAGAGTACCAAGTGGTTATCAGTCCGGATACAAGTCTTGATCACACACCGACTTGATCCTTTGGGACTCGATCGAGATGCCTTGGTCACACAAATGGCTTCTCGTGCGACTCGGCTTCTTCACAGGGCAGTGCCGCTTGCTACTACAAATGCTCACTTGCTCAAGCTTCTTGGATTTGATCACGAAGCCCTCCAATAACTTGAGACTGGTTCGACCTTGAACCTTCCTACAATCCTCCTTGGAATGTAGACCCTTTTTGATTCTTCAAAAGTTTCATCTTCAACAGTTTGAAGTTGTCTTTCCTTCACAGCTTGGTGTTGGATCAATTTCCTTCGAAGTTTAGGCTTGAGGATTTGCTTGAATAACTTGAGAATATTTTTCAGGTTACAGTTCAAAAAATAGCTTGAATTCTCAGGTATGCAAGGTAACCTTTTCTCAAAGTGATTCCTCAGCCTTTTATAGTGAACTTTTAAAAATATGTCCGTTGAAGAGATAGGCTGATTTTCAAAAGACACTAGTGGTTGTTGGCTTGTCTTGTTGCAGTCCTTGATGTTGACATTTCCTCGTATTAAATGAACCTTCACTTTTTCGTAGTCCGACACAGTGCGATGGCTTCCCATTGGTTTATTCCTTTTGCACGCTTCTCGGGGTGAGCACTTTAAGACATTACAGCATGGAAGTATTACTTATTTAAGTAACCTTCTTAACTTCTGTGCAACGAATTCTTTTCAGTTGTCTTGACTTGACTGTAGTTCCTTAACTTCCCCAGGTGACTTCGAGTTAGCTCCCAATCATTGGATGACTCATCTGTCACATCAACTTGAGACATGGCTATCTTGAGTTGACTTGACTGACACTTCACGTAGCTGTATCCCAGCTGATACTCCTTCAGTCGGGTTCTTGACTTCTCTTCCTAGCCACACTCAGCTGCCTCTCAGCGGAGTCTTCATTCTAGTCTTCAGTTGACTTCTTGTGTATCCAGGCATAGGCGATCGAACTCGGCTCGTACAAACCCTATCTATTACAATGTAAATTACAAGGAAAATGGGGTGCCAACTTTCTAGTCTAAGTTTTACATGACATTCATCAAAATCTAAACAATAAATTTCCCAACAATTTCCCCCTTTTTGATGATGCCAAAACTTAAGACATACATACAAAATGTAAATAGAAAAGATACATACAGACAATGTAGAAACAAAGAATGTATGCGTAGAATCGATCTTTTTATTGATCATAACATTCTTGTCCTTTACACAGCTGTTTACAAAGTGTATCAGAGCAAACACGGTGTTCTATATCTACGCAAAATATAGAAATTACAGATTCTTATTCAATCGTACAGAAGACTTACATACATATGCATTTACAATAGTAAAATACATGAAGGGGTGGACAGCAACACTTCATCGCCTTCGTTGCCTCCTTCTTTCTTCTTCAGCTCTTTCGTCCTATACTCTCTTTCTCTTTTTCTCATCTTCAGCTGCTTTCTTTTTCTCGTAGGCTCTTCTGGCAGCTTCGTCTTTTCTCTTCTTTTTTGTCTTCTCTGACTTTCTTCCCACAGCTGATCTTGTCTCTTATTTTCTTCTTCAATCCTTTTGACATAGTCAGCATTCTTCCTAGCCACTTCCCGGTTGGCTACTTCGTCATATGCAGCCCAATAGATCCTTCCCTTCTTGCCCGGATCTACATACTCAATGTTTTTGGGTAGAGGTCTAGGTTGAAAACCTCTGCCTCCACCACTCCTTCCTCTTCCTCTGGGCGTATATTGTACTAGAGTCTTCTTCTTTCCAGCAGAGTGACCAGCAGAGTAACTGCTAGTAGTCTGTTGTATGCCAGCTTCTTCGCACAGCTTCAGACCCTTCTCCCAATACAAGTCCCAGGCTTGGGCTATGGACATATTTTTGAAGTATCCCTCGGATTCGAGCATTTTAAATTCCTCCACTGATCGTGGCTCGTCTCCGTCATCTGGAATGGCATCTGTGCCTCTTCCTGCTGGAATGCCTCCGTATTGTTTCAATATGTCCATCACACGGGCATCCATCTTTCATTCGACCTCCTTCATCCCTGCTTCCACTATTTTTCTTTTCTCGGGCATGGGTACAATAGAGTGTTGGAGTGGCAGAGTCACTGGAAGTTTGCTGATGATGTCAGTTGTGACAAGTCTTTGTTGAGGGGTTCTAGCAACCATTAAAGTCATGTCTTTTAAACCTTCCCCCTCAACTACTTTTCCCTTCTCCTTCTTCTTCTCAACAGTTGTGTCTTTCCCTTCTGCGACAGCTATTTCCTTTTCCTTCTCACTAACCGTCCCCTTAAGCATCTTTTGGGATTCCTCTTCCCCCTTTTTGGCATCATCAAAGGAGAGAGGAACTCCTGGGAACATACCATCAAGGATGAAGTCTAGGCGGTTGATAGCTGAGTTTTGCTTGGATTCTGCTGCGGAGTATGTTATTCAAAATTCTGAGCGGGTGACTTTTGATTCGTCTGTCACCAACTTCATTTCAGCCATAAGAAGGCTGAATTTGTCATTCATGTTCTCCTCTACGTGCAGAAGTTCTTTACGATGAAATTCTCGCAGCAGTTCCATTTCAGTGGTATGAGAGGCATGCATCCTGTCAATATTTTCTTGCATCCTCCTCTTTATGTCAGCATTATCAACACTCCAGATCAGCATTTTGTTGTACAATGCTTTGAAATATCGAACCTGTTCCACACACATTGTCTGCTGTTGTTGCCACCATTCCCTGATTCGGACCACTATTCCACGCAGATCGGCTATAAGATTTACATCTCTGTTATCCAGCCGCATATCCAATGAGGCCTGATGCCTTTCCATCTTCTCGATCTCTGCAAGGATTGTCTTGAAGACTTCTCGAACCTCAGTTGTCACCTCTGTCTCGGTGGCGGCAAGCGAAGATCAAAATCAAAATTCCACTGGGACGATGGTATCGTGGGAATGACCGGATCGGGTTTGTGGAAGCGTCTCTGCTCTCTAGCTGATTCTTCTTCCAGATCAGGCAGCTCCAGTGAGAAAGGGAAAGTTGATTCAAATGCATCATCACGGACATAGGGAATATGTTCAATGGTGACTCGTGGCCGTAATGTGCCCGGTTGAGTCAATTCTGCTGCAGCGTTGGGAGCCTGCGCAATGACCGTGATTCACCTGGGTCTTGTGGTATGGACCACCGACCACTCACTGTCTCAACAGCTTCGTCGGTCTCAGCTGGTTTTTCCTTTTGAGTTATCTGGTCCTCGGCCGTATCAGTGGCGTCATCGGAAGATGATGAGACTTGGAGGAGTGGCTCATCATCAAAAGTGAATGTTTGACGAGTAGCCTTGAGGTCTGACTTACTCATGCTTGAAGAAACATCCTCAGCTGAGTCGTTTGGATTTTCAACAGGGGATGACTCAGCTTCATCTTCACCTTCAGATCCCAGAAAAGTTATGTCAGGGTTGTCTTGGGAATCATGAAGTGCACTCATCTCCTTCTCAGATGCATCAATGATAACATGACTAATGTTTTGCGTTTCTGTCTCTTTGCCTCGGGAAGTCTCAACCTCCCGTAGGCCTTGATACACTCCTGCGGCCTCAACTACAAAGAAGGCCTTGGACATTCCCTTCGGCTGCACTCAAATTGTCTTAGGGTCTTCTACGGTGGCATCCACAGGAGTCTCAACTCCGTGGATTGCACTTTCATTGCCCAGTGTTAACTCCCAGGGCAGATCTATCTTGTGCCTCGACTGCATCAGCAGCGTCCTCAGCTTGCAGAGCAGTTGGTACTTCAGCTGAGATAGTCTCAACTGTTCGAGCTTCGTTAGTGACAACCTGCTATGTTTCTGTTTGTTTTTCCTTCTCCACTTCGCCTCCTAGATTCTTTGTGGAGTCATCTGCAAAGATCCTCCGACCTAGCGGCCAAATGGAGGAGTTTCCTCTCGGGGCACACCACCGAGTGACTTGTGATGGGGTCACTCTTCTCCGACTCACTACTGTCCTTTGAGTGTTCAAATGGTAGTGGGCGGTGTGGTAAGACACCTTCAACAGGGGTTGGCTCGACTTGGCTCCCCAAGTTCCCAGTTTCATCGCCAAGTCCCCTAGATCCATCCTCTGAGTGAGCTGGGGAAGTGGTTGCAGCAATGAAAGTGGCAATCTGCTGTACCACTCCCAATGGATCAATCTCCAGCTGGGATTTGGAAGATTCTCCTGATCCTTCCGTCAGCTGTTGCTCATGCATCAACCTGGATTCCCGCATGGCTTGCTGCATTTCCAATTTTTCTGTCGCAGCAGCAGGGTCCAAGTCCTCATCACTTTCCAGTTAGAGGACAAACGTTGGCTTTTGCACGAGCTTCGACTTCCTCTGCTTCCCTAGCCTGCTTCGTTCTCCTTTCGAATTTGCGATATTAATACGCTTATCTTCATCAGGGCTTTGCAAAGATCAGATCAACTTCAAGGAACCTGAAGAGTTCCTCTTCCTCATCAATAAACTCTGGGTGTTCAAACTGCACCCTAGAGTGACTCAACCTTCCATTTTCTCCATTCTCGCAGACGATTTTGGATGTCTGGATATGGTGGAGATAGCATGATCACATCATCGTCATCATCTTCCTGTTGTACTTCTTTCTCAGGAATGGATGGTAGTAGACTTTGTTGCTCAACACCCTCAGCAGCGTTTGTCGCGGGCGGAGACACACCGCAACAGGAGATTCAAATTGCCTCACCGCTTTTGTTCCTCGGTTGTCCTTGTCTCCACACTGGTTCGATCTTGACTTGCCTCTGCGCGATCGGCCTCAAGAGACTTGGTTGTTTCATCAATGATTTCGAGACTCTACTTCTCCACTTGTCTCGGCAAATGATCTATTCCAAATGAGTGGCGACTCAAATGTTTTCTCAAGCTCTGAATGCTTGTAGAGTCTTCTTCTTTTGGTCCTTACCGAGGAATTTCTGGTTCGAGATACGGTTTCCTCGAGAATCCTGGGCGGCGTTGGCGGTGCTACTTTCTTTGTCCGAGAGAGTCGGCTTTCTTGGCTTGTCGATCCTCTTTTCTTAACAACCGGAGAAGGTATTTGAGGTTCCTTCTCCATCATGCGGTCAGGGGCGGGAGACACTACGCAGGGGCGGGTGACTCTCAGTGCGAGCGGGTGACTCGGTGTAGGAGCAAGTGCGATTGTTTTCTTTCATCGCAGGGCGCTTTCTTCTTCTTTGCGTGCAAGGAGCAAATTTTCTTTTTGGAGGGGAGGAGACAGTTGTTTCTTCTGGGTCAGTTGATTCCCCTCACTTGTATCCGCCCTCTTGGCGTATGCTCTCTTCTGGGCTCCTGACAAGTTAGCCCGAAATATCTTTTTATTGACATGGAATGCCTTTCCATGTCGGAGTGGCACACCTTTCACCTCCATCAACCGGCCAATTACAAGGCCATACCCCAGAGATCCTCCAAACGACCCATCGTTCTTGAAGGACTTATTCCCAACATTCTCGCGAATCGCCGAGATGAGTTCTTCCCGATTGACTTTCTTCTCCTCCATGATCGCAGCCATGACGATCAGCTTGGTTTTGGATAGCTGATTGAAGCTTCCAAACTTCATATCCACACATTTCGCGACGATATCCATCAACTTGTGATAACCGTCCTTCAAAGAGCCTTTTTTTCACCGTGTAAACCACCTTTGCAAAGACATTCGGTTTGGCCACTTCCTTCCATGCAAAGCGGCCAAGTTGACATCGCCTTCAAAATCTCGATACACCTTCCAACAAAGAAGAAAAAAGGTGCTCGCTAGATCTTCAAAGATGATGGTAAATTCCTTACCGTGAACAGACGACTTGATGCCTTCATCGTGAACCTTAGCGTTCACGTAGAATTGGGCGACTTCTTCAACATAAGTCATCTGAAACTCCATTGTTAGAAAGGGTTTTAGTCCAGACTTCTCGATTTTGTCGGCTATCTTCTTCACGAGGGTTTCATCGGAACCCTGCTTAACCATCCCTTCGAGATCCACGGTAGAACCGGTGTGGATTTGCTTCCATAGCTTGGTGAAATCATATGTTGATGCCATTTCAGTGATTTTTACCGAACGAACTTGATGAACTTGCTTTGAAGATTTGGTAGGGTTTGAGAGAAAAATGCTTTCCTTGTTTTTGGAGAGATGAACAGTTTTGAGTAGTGTGAGAGAAAAAACTGAACAAATGGTATATGTATGGGTTATGAAAGAACGTGCATACGGTTTTTGAAATTTGATCGAGATCAACGACTCAGATTTAGCACGCCGATTAGCATTTAATTGCTCGCATTTAATGCGGCAGCATTTATATCCAATCATAGGCTTGGTCGTGCAGCTTTTGACTATACCTGTCATTATTACGCTGATGTCATCCTTAAAACATTCCCGCTTATTAAAAACGATTGCGTTTTTGTCACTTAGCTCATAAATGACTCAGCTTACTTCTTAGCTGATTCAACTCTTCTTCTCTCTATTCACATAGTGACTCACCACGACTAACTCGATCAAAATGGTGACTTTCCGATGCGGCTGATTTACTTAGCTGATTCATGAGCTCAGCTCTATTTTCATCTTTTCTTGTTTCATCTCTTCTCCTTGAGTCTTCTGGGTGTTAACTCAACTCAATTAACCTAGCTCATGCTTGAGTTCTTCAAATCTTGATTCACATAATGGCTTTGTGGATATGTCGCCAACTTGTTTATCGCTTGAGATGTATTCCAAGGTAATGTCCTTCTTTTCAACATGGTCTCTTATGAAATGATATCGACATCAATGTGCTTTGTTCTTGAGTGCAACACGAGTTACGAGTGATTGCAATAGCACTTGTGTTATCACACATAATTGGAATCTCTTTTTCTTCAACATCATAATCTCTCAAATTGTCTCATCCATAAGACTTGGGCACAACAGCTTGCCATTTGCTATGTACTCGGCCACTGTGGATGTGGCTATTGAGTTTTGCTTCTTGCTAAACCAGAAACCAATCTGCTTTCCAAGCATTTGACATGTACCAAGTACTTTTCCTCAAACTCTACATCCAAAGATAGTCGTAGTCCGAGTAACCAATAAGCTTGAATCCTCCTTCCTTTGGATACCATAAGCCGACTTCTTGGCATCCCTTCAAATATCTTAGATTCTCTTAGATGCGGTCATATGGCTTTCCTTTGTAGCAAATTGAAATCTTGCACATACGCCTCCGCAAAGGTGATGTCCGGCCCGCTGGCTTTGTTAAATAGAAGCAAGATCCAATAAGTGCTCTGTATCTTGTTTGATCCACTGGCTTGCCATCTGCATCCATATCCATCTTGACTGATGTATTCATTGGTATTTTCACAGAAGACTTCTCTTTCATACCAAATTTCTTCATTAAATCTCTGGTATACTTTGTTTGACTTATGAAGGTACCATCCCGTATATACTGGGGTGGTAGAGCACATAGTCCCTAGGTGGGGTGAAGCTCTATAAATCAACGTGTGTTGTTTATTTTCCCGCACCTTCATTCTTGTCATTGCCTATTCATTCGAAAAAGATGGCGAAACTCGGAAAATCAGCATAATCTATTCAACCCCCTCTAGATTATCGTAGCCACTTGGACTAACAGCTTCTTGGGTATTGGATACCGATTGTGGCTTACACATTTGCAATGATTTGCAGATGATGACAAGAAGCAGGAAGCTTGATAGAGATGAGATGGTCCTTAGGATGGGGAATGGAGCAAGAGTTGTTGCATTAGCTATAGGGACTGTTTATCTAGCTTTAGAGAATGGTTTATATTTGTGTTTGAACAATTGTCTTTATGTTCTGGATATTATTAGAAACATTATCTATGTTCCTGTTTTGGACAGTGAAGGTTTTAAATTTGATATTGAGAATGGAAGTTGTTCCATTTTCAAAGATTCTGCATTTATATATTCCGGTTATTTGGAGAATTGTTTGTACACTATTGCTCCCCATAATCCCATACTCACAATTTAACAAAATAAAAGAAAATTAGATAATCATAATTCTTTCACTCTTTGGCATGCTAGATTAGGTCATATTTCTGAAAATAGGATACACAAGTTGGCGGAAACACTCGACCTTAGGGGGGAGCAAAAATTGCCAACATGTGAATCATGTCTTAGAGGAAACATGACTAAATCACCATTTCTTGGACAAGTAGAGCGAGCCAAAAATCTGTTGGATTTGATCCATACGGATGTTTGTGGACCACTAAGCGTTAGTGCACGAGGGAATTATCACTACTTCATAACTTTTATCGACGATTATTCTAGGTATGGTTATGTATACCTTATGAGGCTCAAATCTGAAGCTTTTGAAAAGTTCAAAGAGTTTAGATATGAGGTGGAGAAACAAACTGGTCGTAGCATTAAGACTCTTCGATCAGATCGAGGAGGCGAAACTTGAATAATGAGTTTCTTGATTATTTAAAAGAGAGTGGGATTCTTTCACAGTGGGCTCCTCCTGGTACTCCACAACTCAACGGAGTTTCGGATCGTAGGAATCGAACATTGTTAGACATGGTTTGATCAATGATGAGTTTCACTACATTACCTCTTTCATTCTTGGGATATGCCTTAGAGACGGCGGCATACCTATGAATAGGGTACCATCTAAAGTCGTGCCTAATACACCATACAAAATATGGTGTGGCAAGACAGCCTCCCACGAATACCGCAAAGTATGGGGGTATGCTGCTTATGTGAAGCAGCAAGTGGGAGATAATTTAGATATAATATCTATCTTATGTGAATTCGTGGGATATCCATGACAGTCTATAGGGTATTATTTCTACGATCCTTCGGAACAAAAGGTGTTTGTTTCAAGGAATGCTACTTTTCTTGAAGATGAATTTCTTTCTGAAAGGAATGGTGGAGTAGTTGAACTTGAAGAAATTCAAGAACCACATAATTTCCCAGATGTTGCCGCAGATAACACGTCAGCAGAAGCTGGACCATCTGAAACACAACCTCTTCGGAAATCCATAAGGGTTTCAAGGGCACCTGAGAGGCTAAACCTTTTGTTAGAAAACAAAGAAAAGGGACTCATTTTGGATAATGATCCAAGAAGCTATGTAGAGGCAATGTCAGACATTGACTCAAAGAAATGGCAAGAAGCAATGCAATCTGAAATGGATTCCATGTACTCCAACAAGGTATGGACCTTGGTGGACCCACCACAGGGAATTGTTCCCATTGGCTGCAAATGGGTCTACAAGCGGAAGCGTGGAGTAGATGGAGAGGTAGCGACCTACAAAGCATGTTTGGTTGCAAAAGGTTATACTCAGAAGCAAGGAATTGACTATGAGGAAACTTTTTCACCAGTAGTGATGCTTAAATCCATTCGGATGCTATTAGCCATATCGGATATTATGATTATGAGATATGGCAAATGGATGTGAAGACTGCTTTTCTTAATGGAAACATTAAGGAAGAAATCTATATGAAGCAACCAGAGGGCTTCATATCCAGTGGGAGCGAGCAAAAGTTTTACAAACTCCAGAGATCCATTTATGGACTCAAATAGGCTTCGAGGAGTTGGAACATCCAGTTTGATGAAACGATCAAAACATTTGATTTTCACAAGAACCCGGACAAACCATGTGTTTATAAGAAGGTTAATGGGAGCGCAATTGCATTTGTTGTGCTCTATGTTGACGACATTCTACTAATTGCGAATGATGTAGGCATGTTACAATCAACAAGGACTTGGTTGTCTAAACAATTCTCCATGAAGAACTTGGGAGAAGCATCCTTTATCCTAGGGATAAAGATCTATAGAGATAGATCTCGAAGGATGATTGGACTATCCCAGTCGATGTACATAGACAAAGTGCTAAAAAGGTTTAGTATGGAGGAATCCAAATGAGGGTACCTGCCAATGAGTCATGGTGTTTCACTTTCTAAGGCTATGTATCCTAAGACACCTGAAGAAAGAGAAAGAATGTCTCGTATACCTTATGCATCCGCTATTGGAAGCATAATGTATGCAGTGTTATGTACTAAGCCTGATGTCGCACATGCTCTGAGTGTCACGAGCAGATATCAATCTAATCCAGGGGATGATCACTGGAAGGCCGTCAAGAAAGACTAAGGATATCTTTTTAATATATGGAAATGGAGAATTGAAACTAGAGGGATTCACTGACTCTAGTTTTCGATCGATATAGACGATTCAAAGTCAATGTCCGGATATATATTCACCTTTAATGGAGGAGCGATTAGTTGGAAGAGTTCTAAACAAGAAACGACCACAGACTCTACCACCGAGGTGAATATATAGTCGCATCGATGCAAAAAAAGAGGTGCTTTGATACTGAAACTTCATCTAATGGTTGGGTGTTATTCCATCCGTAGTTGATCCAATAATGATTTATTGTGACTACAACGGGGCTATAGCGCAAAGCCAAGATCATATCAAATATCCAAGCATATAATGAGGCGATACCACCTGATCAAAGAGATTATTGGTAGAGGCGATGTTGTTGTGGATCGAGTCGCTTCAGTAGAAAATGTAGCAGACCCACTGACTAAGCCCTTAGCACAAAATGTATTTGATGGACATCTCGAGAAGATGGGTCTGAAATACATGGGCAATTGGAGCTAGGGCAAGTGGGAGATTGTTAGAATAGGGTGCCCTGCACTCCAATTAGAATTGGATTTATCCTACTTGTAAAAATAATTTATTGGAAATTATATTAATATAAAGGCAATATTCTCTATCTTATGTTTTGCATTTATTATTTAACTGCTCATAGATAAAGTCCTTAGATCATTTTAAGCTATGGGGCATGGTTGCGCATTTGATGGCGATCATGGAACATGCCTCTAAGGCTTTGATCTTAAAATAGTTCCAAGTCAATGGATTTTTCAAGATAGGACATTGAATAACCCCATAAGACTTGGGTATATAATGCATGCTCGTGAGACGAGAATGTTACATTCCATTAACATTAATGTTGAGACGCAAATACAAATATGCGGGTGCTTGTTGGCGAACAAGTTCACTGAACATGACCCAATGGAAATTCTTATATGGAAACTTTGTTTGTTGAATAAGAATTTTCATATTGCAATATTACATGATTAATCTTCGTACTTGAGGCACGACAGTAGCCTTGTGTCTATCCTGCATTACTTTGATTTATATTTTGATTGCTTGACAATCACAAAGGCATATTTTGGGTATTGCACTGATGTACATATAGGCTTATCTGTGGGCGATATAGAATTCGACACTTGTCTTTTGGCAAGGGAATTTACTGTGTTTTTGTAGTTTGTGATTCAAAGACCTTGGCCAAGGCACGATGAATTTGATTCATAAAAGAATCACTAGAACTTGAAATGGAATCACAGTTATTAAATCAATTGGGTTTCGATAAATCCATGCCGAAAGGATTGTACATGTATGCAATTGCAATTGAAATTGGTTTACTCGATATTTCACATAATACTAGGTAATCATGCTACTTGTTAGATGTTGCTACGATTTGTAGGTTCTTGAAATTAAAGAGTTAATTTCAAGTATATTAATTAATATGATTAATTAGTAGAATTTATTATTCGAAAGTTACAAAAGTTGTGAGACTCCAACTATTATTAATTGTGAACCTAAAAGGGTCACACATAATTTTGGTTGTTAACATTTCCAAATTGATAGATTCAATAGTTGAATGCAATTAATTAATATAGATTAATTAATTAGGGTTTTAATTTAATTCAATAGTTGAATTAAATACTTAATTAAATAATTTGATTATCTAACTAAATCTAATTTGATTAGAAGTCCAAACAAAGGGAATATAATATATTAATTAGGGAAACTGACACAAATACCCACCTATTTTTGACCGGTTCCTGCAAAATACTAGGATTTTAACAAAATTACCTAACAATACGCTGCCGCATTCTAATTACCAACAAATACGCTCAAACCCAGAACATTACCAAACTATACGCTGACAACCACCAAAAACAGACTTGCAGATCCACAATGTAGCAGCCGCAACTAAGTGCGCAGACACTTTCCGAAGAAGAAGAACAAACAATACGATTGAACAAGAAAAGGAAGAAGAATCGAACTCCAAATTAGTAAAATAAAGAAGAAAGCAGAACAAAAAACAAGGTACAAAACACCAATCTCGAAAAACATTAATTAATTACTCTAAAAACCTATTGTTCACATCACTGCGCATTTATTTCCAAATGCAAAAAAATATTTGAACATATATATACACATCAGATCAAATTGAGATTGTACATCGAATTTGCGAATACACAAATTTGATCAAAATGAGTGATTCAATATTATAAAATGCTTATTTTGTTCGAAATTTATACAAAATCCTAAAAAGTTTGATTGTCATGAAAATCTACCCCATCAAAATGTCTGGATCTCAAAAACCTGCATGCAATTATTTAGATTATTGTTTCAAAGTTGTTTCGTTATTGTTTCATTGTTGTTTCAAAAAAGTATATACTCTGCATGGGAAGCACATTGCTTCCCCTGTGCATGGGGATTGTTTCATCTTTGTTTCAACTATGTTTCATTCATGTTTCAAATAGTATAAAATTGTACAGTATCATGGATAAAGTGCCAGCAGTAGTATACCACAAGGGAGAATGGACAGAGAATGCCGATTATATCAACTTCAAGATAACGGGGATCCTGATTCCAATGGATTGCACTTTCAGCACCGTGCATGAAATTTTAGAACAACAATTACAGGTCAGCAGAGATGAGGAAAGAATACAAATTAAGTACAAATTGAGAGAATCTCTGCCACCATTAAAGATTGAAAATGACTTCAACCTGAAGATCTATTTGGAAGTAAAAAGCAAATAAGAAGATTGGATGAAGTTTCCTCTATGCATAGACCTACTAGTTAATTCAGAAAACCAACTACTCTTGAAATCAAAAGAGACAAGCTTGCAAGAAATAGCACATCAAAATGTAATGGAGGGGACTAGCAGCATATCAAAAGAGAGCTCAATAGTGGAAAATATGGGACAAAACCTCATCGACTACATCGATTATGCAAACCTAATCAGCAAGAATGTGGTTCAAGAAACAATGCAAGTCCAAGAATCTATTAATTGTGAAGAACAAATCCAAATAGGGAATGTTTACAACAACAAGGACGAACTGATCAAACACATCAGCTCTTTTGCATTGAAAAATCACTTCCAGTATAAGGTCAATAAATCCTGCAACAAGCAATACCATATAAAGTGCCTGGATCAAAATTGCAATTGGCACTTGAAAGCATCATCAAGAACAAGGACAACCAAGTTCATAGTAAGAAAATACGACAGCAGCCATACTTGTCCACTCGATAAGAGAATGAATGAAAGTAGACAAGCTACAACAAAAATGGTTGGACACATTATCAAATCAAAGTACCTAAACAACATCAAAACAATGTACACAGCAACATATATAATAAGAGACATGAAGGATGAGCATGGAATAAGTCTCGACTATAGAAAAGCTTGGAGATCAAAAGAGAAAGCACTCGAACTAATAAGGGGGAGGCCAGATGAATCTTATCAGAAACTACCAGCTTATCTTTACATGTTGGAGAAAACAAATCCGGGATCGATTACTGAATTAGTAAGAATGGACGATAACACATTCCTATTCTTGTTCATGGCTATAAATGCATCAATAAATGGATGGAAACACTCGTAGGCCGATGTGGTTGTTGTGGATGGTACATTTATGAAAGCAAGTTACGGGGGGATTTTATTGTCTGCATGCACGCAGGACGGGAATGGGAGCATTTTCCCATTGACTTTTGCAATAGTGGATTCTGGAAATGATAGATCTTGGGTATGGTTTTTCACAAAGTTCAGACAAACTTTTGGTCTCAGGGAAAGCATGTGCGTAGTCTCAGACAGGCATATCAGCATAGAAACATCAATAAATGAGGTACAAATTACAAAATATTTCCTAAAGTTATGTTACATATATGTTTCAAATATGTTTCTTTAATGTTTCACATAGAGATTTCAAAAATATTTTCAGTCACAAACATTCTGATAAAGAAAAAAAACATTATTATTTTAATGATTAGGTGTACCCTGAAGTATCCCATGGACTGTGCATGTATCATCTCCTAAATAATTTGAAGGCAAACTTCAAAAAGAAAAGTAACGAAATAAGGGAATCATTCATAGCAGCAGCAAAAGCCTACACGAATGACGAATTTGAAAAACAGATGTCTGCACTGGACAGAGTGAACAGCAAAATCATACCTTACTTGTCCGCCATCGGATACAAGAAATGGACGCGACTGCACTGTTGCAACAAAAGGTACTTTCTCATGACATCCAACATTGCAGAGTCGTTGAATGCAGCAATTGTAGCAGGGAGACACCTACCTGTAACAACATTGCTCGAGTACATTAGATCATTAGTTCAAGATTGGACATGCAGGCATCGAAACGAAGCAAGATCAACATTTACAAGAATGACAAAAACAATCAAGAGTACATGGGGAAAAACTACACCATTTGTCTAAATTTAAGGGTAATTTACTACAAATCTGAAACAGGGCATTGTTTCAAAATTGTTTCACACATGTTTCATTTTTGTTTCCAGGTGAAAAGATCAAATGATTTTCTCTTTAAAGTCACAGAATCAGAGGAAATATTTGTTGTGGACATTGAGAAAAGGACTTGCACATGCAACAGGTTCCAAATGGATGAAATTCCTTGTCCACATGCTATAGCAGTATTAAAAGAATCGAATGAAGATCCGTACCAGTACTGCTCGGCATACTAATGAAGGAAACAATGGAAGCCACTTATTCGGAAACAGTGTATCCAATCCCGCATGAAGATAACTGGATACTGACACCTGAAATTGAAACAATGTGGACCCTTCCACCAGAAGGCAAGACCAAATCTGGAATGCCAAAGAAAAGAAGACACAAGGCAGCTTGGGAGAAAATCTTCAAAAATAAATGCGGAAGGTGTGGGCGAAGATGGACACAATAGACGAACATCATGCGAGAATCTACCAAAACCGGATGCATTTAATAAGACCATATTCCATTTGCTTACATACATGTCAAGCTAGACAGATTAATACAATGGAACACAACATAATTGTTTCAATAAAAACTCATTAATGTTGCTTTTTGGTTTCTTATATGTTTCTTATTTGTTTCCGATATCTTTGCATTGCTGAACATCCTGTAAAACACAAAAAACAAGCATACAAAAACTAGAAAACTAAAACCTTGCAAACACCCATGAACGCCAAAAACAAAATCATACAAACTGTTCCACAAAACATCATAGTCATTCAGATTCTGTTACATAGATACTTCAAAAATACTAAAGAAACTAACTAGAAATATAGACAGGTAACAAAATAACCATACTATCAAATCATTAAAATAAAAATAAAAAGCGTATTGTTCGATGTGGCCATAACACAAATACCATTAAGAATTCTTCTTCAACAACAATGTCCTCGTTTCATTAGGGAGTAGGGGGATGATTTCAATGTCACTGTCGTCTTCATCTCCGTTCTGCTGCTTAAGCCTTGCGTGATTGTATAGCAAATGACTATACCTCATCTGTTCTCCTTCAATGTCGAAGTCTTCCACCGGCGTTTGCTTCCCAGAGATGAAATACTATGCATAGCAAGCTACGAATACTCCGCAATCACTAACAAAAAAGGGGGTGGGAGGGGGACAAGTTAAAAACATAATATAAAAACAAACAAAAAATAAAATAGAAATAAAATAGGACATAGACAAGGATATTACTTTTTCAGTTGAACAGGAGTATCCCTAACAACCAAAACCTTGAATGGAGCATTAATGTCACCAGAGTAAGGGCCAGAACCAAGAGCAATGTCCTGGCGCTCTTCGTAGAATGCTACCATTGAAAGAAAATGGGGCAACAACACGTTGTAGGCTTCAATAGCTTTCCTAGCTATTTTAACAGAGTCCGGAGTCCACAGGGAATTGTACGGATAAATAACCCTCTCTTGAATGCTCAGCCTCCCCAGGATCCAGTGTTCCATGTCGACGCAGTGAATCGGAAATAAGACATGATCAACCTCGGACCATGGTTTTCCACAGCCTATATCAAAACCCATAATATAGTCAACCATAGAAGTATTCATGTGAATCATGAAAGTGTCGAAATTTTTCTTCTTCCTCTTGTTGACATGGGTGAACCGGCTGTGGATACTCTGGATGCATCTATCAAAGATCAGGTCCGTGGTAGTAAATCTCACAACACAATGCCCGTACAAATACTTCTTCCGTATGTAATAGAACAACACGTCCATATGCTGAAAAGCGACCAAAACAAAGAGTAAGAACACAGAAACAAAAATACAAAAATAGAAACTTAAAAAATATTAACTTACTGAAGAAGACAGGTACTCGTCCACATAGTACAGGCTATGAAACCATGATTTTTGCTTGACCTCGCATACGCCAAGCTTTAACGAGGGATCAATCTTGGCATCCTCTTCCGAGTAACGTTTCGGCCTAAAACAAAAATAATTTAAAAAATTACAATAATATTTCATAATCATTGCAAAAACATAATAGAAAATTCTTACCCTTGAGAAACAAAACCTTTCGAAATCCACTCACTCAGACCACCATTAAAATCTTCCAAACCGTCATAGCTTTCACCAAAGCTATTATCCAATGGGCACCTTCCCTTAACCAACACTATCGGCGGCTTCTTGCCAGCATCCAGGGTCGCATCTTTCTCATGAGGGGTCGATTCCAAATCAATGTCCCCCAACTGAAAACCCACAACTAGTTTCCCACTCAAATCACCAGACGATTCAAAGAAAGTGGTGAAAGTACTTCTCACAGCAACCGAGGGTTTTGAAACCCTCTTAGCAACAGGGGATTCAAGGGCGGGTGATGCATCTGACCCCTTGACACCAGCCTGCAATAAAACAAGATATAAAATTGTAATAAACAAAATATAAATGATAAATTCAATGTCAAGACACAAACTAGAGGCAAAAATATTAGGAACTAACCATTCCAGCAACAACTTGAGTTGTTGCATTCACAATGGAATCAAACTGAGATTGGGTGAGATCATCAAATTCTTGAGAGCTAGTAAATCCATGTTCAGCATGAACATTCAGGCCCTGATATTCAACACAAACCTCTTCTGGAACCTTACTTGTATCAAACGGAATATTCTTGGTATTTTCTGCAAACTCCATCAAACCACTCACAGCAAGCCCCTCACCGTCGTTACCAACCCCTTTATCCATCGACAAATCAACTTCCCCGCCAACACCAATCCCCTCACCCTCATTTACCTTCCCTTCAGCAACAGACTCAACCCCAACAACACCACCAATGTTGCCACCTTCAAAAGGCTCGATTTTTTTTTCAACCCACCCGCCGACATGAGGACTACCTGATTACCTCAATCATTTCCAAAACAGGGTCAACAACATCCTTGGAAAATTGTACAACATGAGTTTTAACACGTTGCTCCTTCTCTTCCATAGACTCCTTCTCGGACTCTGAAGCCGACGCTGACGACATTTTATCATCTTCCACCCCAACAACCTTGTCAACTTGATCCAACCCATCACCAGCCTAAAAAGCAAAAGTGAAAATCATTATAAATCGAAATAAATAAGCAACAAACACAAAGAAAAACAATGAAACACAGGGTAGACAAACACAAGTAAGGTTACAAAGTTTCCCGCAATAATGGGCAACAACTCGAGATGAATGCAGGTTTTAAAATGCTCTTCCAAAATTTTATTTACGGAGTTCTTGAAAACCTTCAACTCCTTGGCCAACTTATCCTGCCTCCAAACAACATTCTCCAATGTGTACTTCGATCCCAACTCGACATCCGGCTCCTTCCTCTTCCGATTACCAATCACATAATCCCCATCAACAGAATCAAATGAGTACTTGGACACATCAAAAAAGTTTCCAATATCCAGCTGCAACCTCTCTTCATTTGATGGCCAAATATTCATCAACTTCAACTAAAACAAAAGGGAAAACAAACCAAAAAAAAGGCCAGAAACAACACATAAACATATATAAAACAGTTATGAAACAAAAGAGAAAAAAAACTAAAATGTATTACCTGTTCTGCAGAACAGTTGAAAATCATCATATCGAGATCATCTGATCTCAAATTCTTATCTCTATCAGACAACGGACAACCCCAATTCAGAATGCGAGGGATACTGCGCCCAATACTGTTGCACATTTTATTGTTCACTTCTAAACAACATTCGTAGAACCATATCTGGAAAGTGAGAGGAAAGCCTTTAATGCAGAAAATTTGGTGCGATTAACAGTAGCTTCAAGTCCTCATCCCACGAGGTCGCTCCTCCTGGAGCACTTGTTCCCTCGCCCTCGATTGTAAGTTCAAACAAATCCCTTCTCCAGGATAGGAGTTAAAATCTTCACTATCAACTAAATCAAAAATTTCCATGTTAACAGAAGTTCCAGTAGAAGAAAACAGAAAAAAATGCAAAAATACAACAAAGCAATCTTCAAGGCATCGTCATCGTTTTCCCCCCAAACTTGTAATCTAAAACACTACTCAATAGACTGCCTAGAGAATTTCATTGAGCCAAAAAAATACTTCTGATAGAACTCAGAATAATACCATCCCCACGAACAAATGGGCCTTTTCCCAAAGATATCTTGTAGCCCCGTCACCAGGGCAAACTCCCAATACCAAACCTCAGAATTTTACCACAAACCGACACCAGAATCTCATCCTTCCGCGAATGGACAACCTGCCTCTTCAACAACGAATGCACTAGTTGATTTTGGAAATCAACTTCATGCATGTCTAGAAAATAACCAAAACAGGTGTGCCTAAACGCATCCAATTGCGGTTGGGATAACTTCTCCTTCAAATTTTTAATAACTTCAAAAGAAAACCCAGTATTTATCCTAGCGGTGTACTAGTCCTACGGATCAATCAAATACTCATAACCCTAGAAAACAAGAAAGAAACAACAAAGAAACAAGAAATAAACAACACATCTTGTACATAAAATTTAAAAAGTGAAAAACAACAACAGATCAATAGCATAGAAACATACAACAAACAACGCAGAAACAAAAAAGAAACAAAAATTATACAACAGTAAAATAACAAAAATATAACCAGTAAAATAAAGATGAAAACAACATACCTCAGCAACGTCTAGTCCTCTAAACCCAACAGCCTTCTTTTTGGGAGATTTACCCTTGACAACTTGTTTTCCAACATCATCGCCGTGTTTCATATTCCTTTTTTTAGAAGATACAGGAACTAGGGCTTCAGATTTCGACCCGCTCTTCAAACTTGAACCACCCTGAGCCTTTTTCTCCACTTTCAGACGAACAAGAAGGGGTTTCTTCGAAGACATTATATAAATTCGATACCAAAAACCACACGGAAAAAAAAATAGAGCAGTTTACAGAGACGGTTTTACGAGAGGATCACGGAGAAGTTAACGAAGCAGTTGCAAAATCACACACAAAGCTGGCCAAAAATGGCGGACATGCAAGGCGGGAACTCGAGAGTCGATGTGAAGAGAGAGAGAGAGAGAGAGAGAGAGAGAGAGAGAGAGAGAGAGAGAGAGAGAGAGAGAGAGAGAGAGAGAGAGAGAGAGAGAGAATGATAGATTAGACACGAAAAGACCTGAGAGCGTATTTTAGGGAAAAAATTAAAAAAAGAGCGTAAACAAGTAATGAAAAATGTAGAAATGGGATGTGTTGGTAACTTGGGGATTCGGTCAAAAATAAGGGTATTTTGTGTAATTTCCCCTATTAATTAGTCTATTGGATTGATTAATTTGGGCTTTGAGAATTAATTAATTAGTTGAATTAACCAATTAAGTTGGACTTTGAAATCCAAGCCCATATATAATCTAGTAGGCCTAATTGTAGAAGCCCACTAGATTATTGAGGATAAATAAATAAATAAGATTTATTTATATACATATATATGATATATATATACACACACACATATACTTGAGAGAGATTGATGAAAAAAAAACAACACGGCAGTTTCATTGGCATAAGACCACTAGTGTAGTGGTCCAACCCATTACATCATTAAGTGAGTAGCTTTCCTTTTTATTATATTATTAAATATGTTAATATATATAAAACAGAGGATAAAAAGCTTTAAAAAAAAAGAGCAGTGAAGATCAATTGCAATTTTGAGAAAAAAACAACAACAGTGCCGTGTGTTTTCATTTTTTTGAAAAGAAAGAAAATAGTTCTTAGTTTCTAAAATTCTCTCTTTAAGTGTTTATCTTCCTTGTTTGTGGATAATAATTAACTGATAATTATTATTCTACTACAATTAATCATATATCACTGGTTGATTGTGAGATTAAAAGTTCTATTCCAATTATCATTTTGAAGACCGGAATAAATTTTACTAGCGAAAAATTTATTTCGTTGTCTACAATCAAAAGGTGGACTGGATTAGAGGGGAGACGTCTAAATCCCTATTGGCGAGCATTTGGAGTTTTGGTGATTGCCACATATCCGAGAATTGATTCCCTCTCAATCTTTGCTAAAAGGAAAAGACTCTACGAGGGTAATTTTCTTTTCACTTACGAATCAAAATTTGTATTATCACATGATAACGAAAATGCCGATCGTTATAATCGCTACGTGAACCTACGGGGTTACTGTTTATTATGATGAATGCATTTATTTTAATTCGATTAAAAATTTTAAATTTATGCTGTGCGAACCCCGTATGTTATAGCGAACTCAAAAATTACAGTGTTATAATGGCCCCACCACTTGTCCACATAATGCTGCTGGGACATTTCATGCAAAAATTTGAAGAAATATCCTTTGCAAATACCTCAGGTGCTCTAATGGATAATTAATTTTTTTAAAATACATCCTTAAATCTAAATTGCTACTCTTAAATATTTTTAAATAACAGTCCATGCTCCATGACAGGTTTAGCTATGCGTTTTTAGGATGCGATTGGATATATTTTTGCTAGAGAAATATTTTTCGCTAGAAACAATGACGAAAGGAAAAAGAATAAATTTTGAAAATATGATTGAATATGAGATGAAAATGTAATATGAAAGTTGATTTGATATAAGAATAATAAAATAATGATTGAACATGACTGGTAATTAGAAATACATGAGTGTGTGAGTGAAAAGTGAAATTAATGGAAAAATGTGTAATAATAATTGGCAAAATTATTTTTTTGTCTTCTAAGTGGACAGACTTGGAGCTTTAGTGCTCACTTACTAATTTGTATGATATTAGTCCTCTAACTAAATTTTTTTCAGATCATCAGTCATGTTACCTACTATACCCGGTCAACCTAACCTGAAATGCTGATGTGGCATTTTTTTTCTAATAAAATATTTTTTTAATGACTTAATTGATGACATGTACACATAATTGGATGATTTTGGAGGGAAACTAGGTTTTCGTACCAAAATAGAGGGAAAATTGATATTTAGTTATAAAATATAAAAAAAGTATACTTTGAAAAAAAATTAAATAATAATTTTCGAAAAAAATAATATAAGTTATTTGTTTCGAAAAAATAATTTAGCTATGGTTTGAAAACATTATACCGAATTATTCTATAAATAATTTATTATTTTTAAAAATAATTTAAATTATATTTAGTTATACATATAGTTTTTAACATTATTTTTTCCAACTTTTAAAAATAATTCAGTTTTTTGACATTATCATCTTTTAAAAACAATTTTTCGAATTCAATAACATCAATATAATGTTAAAACTAATATAAAAATATAAGTAAAAATATTTTTTTAAACCATAACACAATTATTCAAATTCAATAACATTAATATAATATTAAAAATAATATAAAAATATAAGTAAAAATATTTTTTTAAACCATAATCAAATTATTCAAATTCAATAACATCAATATAATATTATATTTAAAATTTAAACATTCAAAAAGTAAATAAATTAAAAATATTATAAAAATATAAGTAAACATATAAAAAAACTATATTTTGAAAAAAAAATAGTTATATTATAGATATAGTTTTGCCAAATTTTTAATAACTTGATAATTTCGAAAAACTGAATTATTTATAAAAGTTGGAAAAAATAATTTTAAAAACTATCTTTATAACTAAATATAATTTAAATTATTTTTAAAAATAATGAATTATTTATAGAATAATTTGGTATTATTTTTTAAACCATAACCAAATTATTTTTCCGAAACAAATAACTTATATTATTTTTTTTACAAAAATATAATTATTTAATTTTTTTTCAAAATATAGTTTTTTTATATTTTATAACTAAATATCAATTTTCCCACCATTTTTGTACCAAAACCTAGTTTTCCTCCAAAATCATCCAACTATGTGTACATGTCATCAATTATGTCACTAAAAAAATGTTTTATTAGAAAAGAAATGGCACATCAGCATTTCAGGTTAAGTTGACCGGGTATAGGAGGTAACATAACTAAATATCTGAAAAACATTTAGTTAGAGGACTAATATCATACAAATTAGTAAGTAAGGACTAAAGCTACAGGTCAATCCACTTAGAGGACTAAAAAACAATTTTGCCAATAATAATTTGTTGTTGTAAGGAAAATGTGTAGATACAATTAGTGAGACGAAAAATAAGAGTGAGTGAATTGTGCATTTTTTGTAATTTTAGTAGGCAATCACATTGTGAGGGGAAAAAAATTATCGAGCGGAAGCAAAATAAAATAAAATTGGCGTCTCAATCGTCACCTTAAGAATCGCAACATTCTTGATTTAGTAATTTTTTTAGGTTTCCTTCTATAAGATTTGATAGTGATCACAATTTAAAATAGAATACATTAAAATTGACTTGGAGAAAGGAAAAGACTAATAAAGGACCACAAAAACTCTTGTCAGACCGTTTAACGGGTCTGAACCATTAGACGGATCTGACCCAGATCCGCGACCATAATGGTATTTTTGTCATTTCGCCCGGTAGTGGCATTTTTGTAATTTTCGTTCGCGTGTTATTTGAACGTGGCTTTTCAATTTCAACGGGCAAATCATGAACCGTTTTGCTGGTTATGTGAACGTGACTTCTCAGTTACATCTCCTCATTTCTCAACTTCTCTCTTCTCAGTTACATCTAACTTCTCACTTTCAACCTTGCAAAAAACACTTACAGAGTTCTACGTTCGAATCGGGAGAAAGAGTGCGTTTGTTGGTGCGTTCGTTGGTGGCGTTGGTCGTGAAGTTTTCGTTCGAGTTTGACAGAAGAGCACATTTCTTTTGCGGTTTTCGAAGTTCGTGTTTGTGTGAAAACAACAGATATCGTTCGTGTTCGTCAAATAAGGTAATGTTTGACATGCTAGGGTTTAACTTTGAAAACGGTAGTTTCGTCCGTAGGGTTTAAAGTTTTGTGGTGATTTGTTTGATATTTTCGAATTTCAAACCCTATTTTCTGGTTTTAGATAGGTTTTTTGTTATTTTCTGTTTGTTTATGTGTTTTTGTTACTGAACATTTAAGTTATACAAACATTTTCTTAAATGTATTAGTAGTTAGTTCATATTGTATTAGTTTTTATCATGTAAAGTATTAGCAATCTTTGTATATGTTTTCTTCTGATGTCAAGGTTTTGCCCTGTTTTTTATGTTGGAGGTTTTTTTTATTTTGTATTACTTGGTATTCTCAATTGTATTAGTTGTTACACTAAAAGTATTAGTGCAAAACCACAGTCCCCTGCTTTTTACTGTTGTTCTATTTTTCTTTTAAATATATTAGTAGTTTGTTTGAATATTATTACTGTTTATGAAAAGTGTTAGTAATGATTGATCTCTTTTTTATGGCATGTAGTAGAGTGTATATTATTGGTGGTTTTTTGTATTTTGTATTACTTGTTACTCTCAAATGTATTAGTTACTACACTGAAAAGTATTAGTCCAAAACCATAGTGTCCTGCCTATGTGGTGTTGTTCTGTTTTTTTTCTTTTATATGTATTAGTAGTTAGTTTGAATAGTATTTGTATTTATTATGTAAAGTGTTAGTAATGATTTCTCTCTTTTCTATTACATGTACTAAAGTGTATATTGGTGGTTTTTTGTATTAGTTGTTACTCTCAATTGTATTAGTTGTTACACTGAAATGTATTAGTCCAACATCATAGTGTCCTGCTTATGTTCTGTTGTTCTGGTTTTCTTTTAAATGTATTAGATTAGTATTTATTTTGAATAGTATTTGTGTTTATTATGTAAAGTGTTGGTAATGATTTCTCTATTTTTTATGGTATGTACTAAAGTGTATATTATTGGTGGTGTTTTGTATTAGTTGTCACTCTTAATTGTATTAGTTGTTACACTGAAATGTATTAGTCCAAAACCATAGTGTCCTGTTGTTCAGGTTTCTTTTAAATGTATTACTTCATCTGAATAGTATTAGGCATTACACTGAAATTTATTGATTTTGTTGGTGTTTGCAGTAACAAAATGGTGCGTATGAAGAGACCGGTGAAGAGGTCAAAAAAGGATGATATCCCTCCACTAGCTCTTGTTCCATACGATGACCCATTCTTCTCAAGTGAGGAATATATTCCACCCAAGAAGCAGCTGCAAGAGAAAGATGTTGCTTTGAAAAGAAAAAGAGCTAATATGTATTATACTCTTTTAACAGTTTTTACATTTTCTACGATTTAAATTATAAGCACTAACTTTTTTTTTCACATTTTTTGCAGTGATTTTGTCACACAATGTAGACCACGAGGTCTGTGTGAAGTCATATCCAAGCTTACTGATCCTAAAAAGAGAGATGTTGAAGCCATTAGTTTTGGAGGTCTGCTGAAGATGTCTGGGGTGAATGCAATCCCAACAAAAAATTTGAGGTGGTTAATTAGCAATTTCAATGGTACAAGCCAGCTTCTTAGGATTGATATGAGTTTTGTTGTGACGGCGGAGGATATTTGTGACTGTTTCCTACTGCCAAGGAACGAAGGGTGTGACGTTTTAAGAAATAATGAAAGTTTAGCTCTAATGAATGATTGGAACGCTAGGTATAATTTTAAGGCAGAAGTTAGTTTGAAGACTTTTAGGTCTATTATGGAGAGTATGGTGGACGGTGGTGATGACTTTAAGCATTTTTTTATTTTATTTTCATTGTCTTCATTCTTAACACCAAGTTCCAATAGGAATGTGGACTTTGGTGTTTTACGTTCAGTTGTTGAGGTAGAAAAAATAAAACAGTTGGATTGGTGCACACATGTGCTTAATAGGTTGTGTGTTGCTGTTAATAAGTTTAAATCAGGGAGTGTTAAGAATGTCAGCGGTTGTATTTTGGTTCTGCAGATCTTGTATTTTCATCGGTTGAAATGGCAAGGTCGTGCGGAACCCACAACCCTACCATCGATACAACATTGGAACACAGACAGAATCAAGAAAAGGGTTGCGGAAGAAGTTGCAGCCGGTGAATTCGGACAGGGAGTGTTCCTGACAGACACATATCCCGTGTCTCGTAGGAAAGGGCAAAGTGGGAAGAAGGTTGTTGGCGAGGGAAATATTTGTGAGGAAGAAGAGCGAGTAAAAGATGGGAAGGAACATGAGAATGATGATGAGAGTGAGGACTGTGAGTTGATTGAAATGATCAAGTACAAGCTGCCTAAGGGTGAGATGGTGGATGAGGTGATCCACGAATTGGCGAAGGATGTAAGATAAATGTTGTTATATATATATATATATATATATATATTATTTACTTTAAAAGTATTAGTAGTTTTCTAATAATTTTTGTTGTTTTGTTTTTCAGGAAATGAGCGAGTTGTTCATGTTGCTTAGGAGGGACATGAATGTCATATTTCACGCGCACATGGAAAGGGTTAGGAAGCTGCAGGAACAATTCACTGAAAAAGAGACTTCATTGTCTCCAGCTGTTGAGTTGTCTGAGACTCAACAGTTTTTTTCAAGTGCAAAGCTGCATGAATATGTTGACGAAGTTGTCAGCAAATTTGAAAAAATGAAGAGATTTATTGACCCTTCCATGCCGCACTTTGAGATTCTGACCCCGAAAGAGGGTGTTATACCTGGGGTGAATAAAGATGTCCCTGCTGCTGCGCATGACGATGTAATACCTGAGGAGAAGGAAGAGGTAGAGGATGAGAAGGAACATGATAAGGAAGAGGCTGAGGATGTGAAGGAACAGGGGGAGGATGATGAGGATGACAAGGAAGATTTGGAGGATAAAAAGGAAGAAATTCATGTGAATCAAGATGCCATTGATGATTGTGTTGCATATCTTGAGAAGGATGATCAGGAGGAGAAGAATGAGAAGGATTCAGTTGTTGCTAAATCAGGTATTAGTTGTTGCCTTTATCTTTGTATTAGTTTTTCTTGTGTTAGGTATTAGTTCTTATTCTATTAAGTATTAGTTGTTGCATTGAACTGTATTTAGTTTTTACTCTGTTAGGTATTAGTTGGTGCAATGTAATGTATTAGTTGTTATTCTATAATGTATTAGCTGTTACACTATAATGTATTAGTTGGTTGTTGCATTGAACTGTATTTAGTTTTTACTTTGTTAGGTATTAGTTGGTGTACTGTATTGTATTAGTTGTTACACTATAATGTATTAGTTGTTATACTAATACTTTACCATTTGTTTTGTTGAAACAGCTGAAAAGTGGCCCATCCGTGAGAAGAAAGCTTTCAGGTGTTCATTTATGAAAAATCACAGCAAGAATTTTACTGGTGTTGTGTTGTCAAAAAAGCAAAACGATATGGCTGATTATTGTTTCTTCAATCATAAAGGAAAGAAAGAGTAAGTAATGTTTTCAACTACCAGTTCTAATTATGGTATTTGAATAATATTTTTTTCTTTATTAACTGATATAAGTTATTTTTTTCAGTCGAGATGAACATGGTGGGTTTCTTTACGTGTCGCTGGCTTATATGCGCACGTTGAACGATGAAAGTCTTATCCACATCAGCATAATTGATACATGGGCATTGCTCCTCAATAGAAGAACTGTGGATGCAAAGAGGGAGAAATGCTTTTATTTCTATGCTCAGCATTCTGTAAGCAAACATTGTTGTTTTATTTGATGTATTGTCATGCTATACATTAAGTAATGGCATGTTTAACATTGTGTTTTATTTTCAACAGTTATACATAGGAAACATGGCTAAAGAAATCCCTGGCAGAGATTGGGGAGAAAGTTTGAGAGACTGTTGGATACACTGGATGAGAGTAGTAAGTGTGATGGATTTGAGCGGGTTTGACTTGGTAAGAAATCATTTTTATTTCTAATGCATTAGCATCTATATTGTAAAGTATTAGTTGTTATACTATAAGGTATTAGTTGGTACATTTAAATGTATTAGCTAAATATTATTATTTTTGTTGAAAATGTAGATTTTCTTCCCAATTTGCTTCAAATCCCATTTTGTGGTTGTTGTCATTAATTTTGTTGATGGGAAGATCCAATATCTGGACAATTTGGTCCACCACGAGGCTGCTGTCGAAATGTACAAGAAACTTGGGATTGTTGTGGTAAGTATTAGTTGTTACCTTTGAAATGTATTAGTTTTTACACCTGCATGTATTAGCTAGTATATTTTAAAGTATTAGTTGTTACACAATTAGTTAATGTTGTTATGGTTTTTTTCACTTGATCCGGCAAAATAATTTTTAATCAAGCGGCTAAAGAACTAAAACATCCACAAGCCCAGGAAGTTGAGCGTTTTCCCTGGGAAAATGTTCCCTTTAGGCAGCAAGCCGTTCGAACAACGTGGAGCGTGGTGTATTTTTAATGCACCACATGGAAAATTTTATCGACCAAGTCTACTCAAAGCGGTTGAAAGCGTATGAATGTTCCCTTTAAAAAACATATATTGCTTATATCCATCCCTTCTGTATGAATTTTTTTTTTTTCGTGTCTTTCTTTTTTGGGTTTTTTTGTAGCGCAATATACGGCGTGCTTTAAGGGTATCTTTGTTCTAAATTGATTGAACCGTTGAATGAGAAAGCGAGTTCGACTTGAAAAAGATGTTCTTGATTTTGTGAGAGAGATGAAGTAAACAAGTAAGATTTTATTTAACATAGAATTAATTTTATTAGTTTAACAGTGATACTTTTTAACATAATGTTTTTATGATGTACAGGTTCTGAAGAATGGTTGGTACAGGGGATTGTGTTCTGGCTGGATAGTTTGAATGTTACAAAAAATAATTTGAATATTTTAGGCAAGTATTATTAATTATTTGTAAATGTATTATCATGTAATGTAAAAAGTATTAGTACTGCTTTTAGTAGTTTTGTGTAAATGTATGGAAAGATGGTTGGTACAAGGGATTATTAGAAGTACAACTAATGAATTAGTATTGAAACTTGAAAATATATATATGGTTTTTTATGTGTGTGTCTTGAAAAAAAAATTTTCGTATACATGTATTAGTTGTTGAATAGAAAAGTATTAGATGTGAAAGATAAAAGTATTAACACAAACGAGTAATGTTTTTATGCAGACTTCTTGCTGAGGGCTGTTTTACATGCAGTTGCAAGTATTATAGGTTCAGGTATGTGTTTTACAATGCATTAAGTCAAATGAATAAACAATCCCAAACAATAAACATAAGATTTGTTAAAAAGTATCACACACAAATAACAAATGTATCAGCAGATACGTTACAATGTATTAGTCCCCTGATCAAGGTGTTACAGTGTTCAATAACAAATAATTCCTAAACAATACAAATAAGAAATATATCGGCAGATACGTTACGATGTATTAGTCCACTGATCAAAGTATTACAGTGTTCAATAACAAATAATTCCTGAACAATAAACAAGAGATAAGTTAAAAAGTGTCACGCAAAAATAAGAAATGTATCAGCAGATACGTTTCAATGTATTAGTCCCATAATAAAGTATTACAGTGTTCAATAACAAATAATCCCTGAACAATAAACAAGAGATAAGTTAAAAAGTATCACACACAAATAAGAAATGTATCAGCAGATACGTTTCAACGTATTAGTCCCCTGATCAAGCATTATAGTGTTCAATAACAATAATCCCTGAACAATAAACAAGAGATAAGTTAAAAAGTATCACACACAAATAAGAAACCTATCAGCAGATACGTTACGATGTATTAGTCCCCTTATCAAAGTATTACAGTGTTCAATAACAAATAATTCCTGAACAATAAACAAGAGATAAGTTAAAAAGTGTTACACAAAAATAAGAAATGTATCAGCAGATATGTTTCAATGTATTAGTCCCGTGATAAAGTATTACAGTGTTCAATAACAAATAATCCCTGAACAATAAACAAGAGATAAGTTAAAAAGTATCACACACAAATAAGAAATGTATCAAGAAAAGTATTAGTCCCGATCAAGCATTACCAGTGTTCAATAACAAATAATCCCTGAACCATTAAACTGAACAAATAATCAAACATTCTAAAACACTCTCTCTTGATATATTCTAAAAACGATCTAGGATTAGGAGTTTTGGTCCCGAACTCCTTGATGTGTTTGTGTTTGATGTGTCGACCTCTTCTTTCTCTTGTTTTTTTTTCAAAATGCCATTTAAGCTCTTTGTTTTACGCCTTTGTATCGAGCGAGTAGGATCTAGTATACTAGTAGAAGAACTAGAAATCTCGGTTTCAATTTGTAGAATTCATTGTAGCATCCATCAATTCATCAATTGCCATAGAATCCGGTTATAACCATCTTCAAGGATTTTCTTGGCATTTCAATACAAGATTATAATACTTGCGCCATTTCATGACACCAAGGGATGCAATCCTTAGGCACATTACTCCCAATTCCTCTATCTAATCTATCCCATAAGTCCTTTTTGCAAACTTTGTCCACCTTCTTTTGATATAACAATTTTGTATTTCGATCACGAATTCACATGAAGGACGTAACAAATGACAACAATAAACCATATTCCTCAAATCTCTTGCAAGAGCAACTTATCAATTTAGTTGCGATACAAAATGTCACCTTATGTGAACCAACTCCATCATCATTCGATCTGAAGATAAAACATAATGTCGCTCTCAAAATGTAACATTGTACAAGAAGTGGAAATTGACTTTAAAAATTCATCTTCAAAATCTTTAAAAAGTGTCAATGTGTATACCTCAGAAGCATGCTTCAATAGTCCATTCAATGGCAATACAGATGTAGAAGCCACCCTTGAACACTTAAATTCATCCTTTGCTTCATTGCTCCTCCAACGTTTAGTTGTTTCCTTGAAAATCCCATAAAAGTTAGTCAAACTGGTTGTTTTCTTCACATTAAATCCAATGGCATAGTTTGTACTTTCACTTCGCTGTGACGACAAAATTCCAGCTGAGAAAAAGTCTTTGTTAAATGATGTACACCACTTCTCTCTTAAATCGAATAACCTCTTAAACTATGGATGGCTTTCTAACCCATTTCTTGTAATCATTTTATCCCAACAGTCCTGGAATTCTGCTTCAGTTGTGCACCCCGATAAACAATTGGTAAATGCGTCATTGAAGTATTTGTCGCCTTTCAACCTCCCGAACCGGCTTACAGCATTTTGGTAGAGGTGCCATAAGCATAACCTATGCCGCGTTCCTGGGAAAACCTATGCCAAAAAACAAAAAAACAAATTAAAAGTATTATATATAACAAATGAATGTATTAGTGTTAAGAAAGAAAAGTATTACATATAAACAGAAAAGTATTATATATAACAAATGAATGTATTAGTATTAAGAAAGAAAAGTATTACATATAACAGAAAAGTGTATTTTTGAATATAAATCAAGTCTAAGTCGATCGATTTTTAAGACAGAAACCGATTCGAGATTACACATTACATTGAAAAGTATTACACCACGACATTGGAATGTATTACCATTAACAAAGAAAAGTATTACACATTAACTAAAGTACAAATTATCTTGTATTTTTTACCTTTTCAATTCATTTCGATTGCTAGATCTTGATCATGAAGATTGATATAGAGCATTGACCTTCCATTGATTTTTTAAAAACTTCAAAAAGCCAATCGAATGATTCGATTTTTTCATCCGCTATGAAGGCACAACCAAACATCACGTTCTTCCAATGATTATTAATCCCAACAAAAAGGGCACAAATCAAATTAAACCAATTTATTCTATATGTCGTATCAAATACAACAACATCACCGTATATCTTGTAATCCTCCTTCATCATTGAGTCCCTCCAAAATAGATTACACAATCTTCCCATATCATCTAATTTAACTCTGAAAAAGAAGTCTTGATCTTCAGCACTTTGTTGATACAACATGTCAATCAACGTTTGTGCATCGCCTGCCTCAATTGCATTCATTTTGAATCGATTCACAAAATTCAAGTGGTCCTTCATTGTATGACCAATGCATTCTCCACCCCCTGCATCTTGCGCCATGTATCGGAAAGATTCAATGGCTCTCATTCCAGAAGAAATCATCTCCCCAATAGCATTAGCCTTTTCAGTGGTAATCACCCTTTCAGAATGATGCAAATGACTCCACTCTTTTCTAGTGAGTTCGTGGTTGTGCAACATACTATGGTCAACAATTTCATAAACACCATCACTGTTCAATTTTGTCCTCAATGATGCCCTACACCCTGTTCGTGTATTATAAAATTTTTTCTTTTTTTTCTCACTGTTGTTTCTGGATCTTGTAGATCCCTCGCAGGAACATACAAAATATTTTTCCGTCACAACACCAACATCATTGCATCTCGTAGTTGTTTTACGAATACTAAATCCAAGTTGTCGAGCATGATTGCGTCCCCGGTGTATATATTTTTTCAACACTATTCTTCTTCATACCAATAAGACAACCAGTCAAGTCTTCTGTTATAATTAATAGAAGAAAATAATCATTAGGTAAGGAATGTATTAGTTGTTACACTCCAATGTATTAGTTGTTACAAAAAAATGTATTAGTGTTACATTGCAATGTATTAGTTGTTATATCAGACTTTTTACCTTCAGCAGCCTCTGTTGGAATAATGTTGTCCCCCTGGTCTGTGTCATTATTCCCTTCTTCATGATAATCACTGGAATCTGTTAGTGTTATTACACCTAAAAATAATATATGTTAGGAACAACTAAGAAATAACACATATTTATTTCTTATCCAGAAATTTAAGCCATTATTAATAAAACAGAGACTTACACGAAGGTGTAAAGTCTGATACATTTATTTGATACATGTAATACATTAGAATGCAATGTGTAATGCATATGACCAAATTTAAGCCATTTAAGAATAAAACAGAGACTTACACGAAGGTGTAAAGTCTGATACATTTATTTGATAAATGTAATACATTAGAATGCAATGTGTAATACTAATGCACAAATTTAAGCTTTTTTAATTATAAAACAGGAGACTTACACCAAGGTGTAAAGTCTGATACATTTTTCCAATACAGTTAATACATTGAAATGCAATGTCTAATACTAATACACAAATTTAAGTTTTTTAATTATAAAACAGGAGGCTTTCAACCCAGCTGTAAAGTCTAATACGTCTAATATATTTTTTTAATACAACTAATACATTCCAATGCGACGTCTAATACTTTTCAAAATAATCAAATTAAAAATATGACATTCACTTCTGTCATTCTTCAAGTTGTCTCCAGCCTCCATTGTCTCACCTTCTTAAGCTTTTTGGCCAATGTAGATTTAACCACTAAGTAGCTGGAATGTAGACACAAACTAATACGTATTAGGCTCGACGCGAAAAAATAGATTGATAGTTGTGCAACGTAGGTGATGGTCGACAGAGGTGGTGGTGTCAATTTGCAGAGATGGTCGACGGAGGGAAATATCACATCTTGTAGGAGCGTACCGGTTGGTGGGCCGTAATGTGGTGTTTTTTTACGCCACTTCGTGTTGTTTTTCGCCGCCGTTGTGGTTGTTTTTACGGTGGATGTGGCTCGCGGCGGTGTGGTTGTGTCGAAGGAGGAAGGGGCTGGGATTAGGGCTCCAAATCGCGAGACGAGAATGTCTGAACGGACCTGTTTTTCTTTTTTTTTAATTCGCGGGGCGGATCCGGGTACCGAAATGGATAGGGTAGTTTGACCCGTCTAACAGATCTAGATCCGTTAAACGGTCTGATAGGAGACTAGCTCATAAAAGGCCAGGTGGCTCTTACTTCAATATTTTATTTTTCACAATAATTTGGCTTATCTGTTTTGTTTACTTCGGTGCTCCATTTCATAAGGGAAATAAAAAAACTTGGCTATATATGAGTTGGTATTTGTGCTTACAGTTTAATAATGAACGGTTAAAATTGAAAAACAACTAAAAGTTGACAATATATTATCGGTGGTAATTGTACAAAATAGCCATTTAGGAAATATAATGATTAAAAATAGCCATATTTTGTAGACACATCTTTTTTAGCCATTTTGGGGTGTAAAATGACATCCATACCCTTCTAGCATGTTTGTTTGATATTTGGGTTATTTCTCTCACTTTCACTTATCTCTATGTATCTTCTTACTCTTTTTTTTCAAACTTTTTTTAAGAAATCGAACCTGTATTTTTCATTTTTAAATATGCAATATATGTGTTGAATTATAGATATCGAAAAGAGGATTAATTTGATATATTATACATGCAAAACGGATTTAAAACGAAAAAGTTATGTAAATTCAAAGTTTTTTGGAAAAAAAAATAACGGGGTATGCTGTGACTCGAATTCACATGACTCGAGTCACATGAATATTTGCTATAGAAAGCAATATATAGAATTCGAGTCATTGCTATAGAAAGCAATGAATACGAGGCAAACTATTCATTTTTAATATTTTGAGTCACACATTCGAGTCATGTGTGACTCGATTATTTTTTTAAAAAAAAAATTAATTTTTTTTTCGAGTCACAAATGACTCGAAATCGAGTTACTGTGACTCGAATTCGAGTCACATTAACTCGAATTCGAGTCATGTGTGACTCGATTTTTTTTTAAAAAAAAAATTATTTTTTCGAGTTACGGTGACTCGAATTCGAGTTACGGTGACTCAAATTCGAGTTACAGCATACCCAATTATTTTTTTTTCCAAACAACTTTGAATTCACACAATTTTTTCGTTTTAAATCCATTTTACATTTATAATATATCAAATTAATCCTCTTTTCGATATCTATAATTCAACACCCATATTGCATATTTAAAAATGAAAAATACAAGTTCGATTTCTTAAAAAAAGTTTGAAAAAAAAAGAGTAAGAAGATACATAGAGAAAAGTGAAAGAGAGAGAGAAATAACCCAAATATCAAACAAACATGCTAGAAGGGTATGGATGTCATTTTACACCCCAAAATGGCTAAAAAAGACGTGTTTGAAAAAGATGGCTAAAAAACATCTTGGTTTGTTGGGAATGGCTAAAAAAAACCGGCTCTATATTATAGTGTTATGAATTTGTCCTTCGAAATTGTTTTTGTATTTTAGCCACTAAACTTCTTGAAAATACATATTCTACTTTCTGAACGGTATGATTCATTGCAATTTACCCTTTAATCAACCAAAAGTTGAACATGCAAAAGATAACTTTTCAAAATTTAGTAGCTAAGTGAAAATTTCGCCATAGTTTGGCAGACAAAATACAATTATCCCTATATTATATTAAGGAGGGAGTGTTTGCAAACTCAAAAAAAAGGAGAATTGTCAACTTCTACCTCAGAATATAACCGGTGGAAGGTGAGAATCATTTTTTTTTTCAACACTCTCTAAAACTAATCTTTGGAAATGGATGAATAATCTCACCGCAATAAGCCAATCAAACTTATAATAACTTGTTCCATAATCCAACACATTCCCAATTTCCAGGCCGACCAACCTGCATATAAAAATAAGACCATCTTTCAAACCATGCACTTGCGTACAAATCGTTACATATCTCAGCATGGGTCATGCAAACCGATTAATATAATGTATTCCAAGTCCAGAATTTCGTGGTGAAGTAATTTAATGCTTTGATCTAAAATCAGACAACTTCACATTAATTTAACAAACTGAAAAATAAAATAAAAACCCAAGCTACCTTTTCGATCTGGAAGGAACCATTTTCCATTTTCACTGATAAATTTCAGGACACACCGCTAGAGTTTCTCCATACTGGAACGAATTAAAATGGAAAATGGACGGCTGAGTAGTTCCAACATATGGAGAAACACGGGCGTGGATATTTTCTCGACGTCTGCTCGAGAAGAAGACGATGAAGATGCGCTCAAATGGGCTGCTCTGGAGAGACTTTGTTGAGATATGTCACTTGTGAGTTGTCCCACATTGATTAAATAAGGGAAGATAGTCCAATTTATAAGCCAAGTGAGCTACTCCTCCTATCACCAATTGGTTTTAGGATGGAACCTCACTTGGTGGGCTTGGGCTCTCTTCCCCATATTGGGTACGCTTTGTTAGAATAATTAACATACATTTTTGTAAGAGAAATTTGGAAGAAGAATTCTATATAACTTGGAGTCTTGAATGCAACAACTTGAGAATTACAAATGGAGGCTACCCAATATATAGGAGCAAACCCTAGCTAAGACACACAAAGGGAAAATACAAAACTACCCTCACAAATATAAACTAATAACTAATTATAATTCTAACACCCCCCCCCCCCCACAAACTCATGATGATGTAGTAGAAATCATCGAGAGTTTGCTAACCAAAAACGCGCGGAGCGGATGTGACTTGGTGAAAAGATCGAAGAATCTGTAAAGGCGATGAGATGAAAGGTAAGTGGAGTGTCCCATGTTTGCGGTGATGACGAGTGACATGACAATCAATCTCAATATGCTTTGTTCTTTCGTGGAAAACCGAGTTGTGAGCAATCTGAATAGCACTTTGGTTATCACAATGCATGGGAGTAGGTGAGGACAAATGAACACCCATATCCGTAAGAAGCCAACGTAACCAAACTATTTCGGTTGTAGTAGAAGCCATTGCCCGATCTCTGCCTCTGTGGAGGATCGAGACACAACATTTTGTTTCTTACTCTTCCAAGAAATAAGTGAGTCTCCAAGAAAAACACAAAAACCGGTGGTGGATTTTCGATCGAGGGATCACCGGCCCGATCCGCATCGTCGAATATGCCCTCAACTCTAATGAAGATGTAGATGGAAACAAAAGACTCTCGAAAAAGAGTACCACGGAGGTATCGCAAGATACGAGTAGGCTGCAATGACCCAATGAGCGGTAGTGGGGCAAGTGACAAATCGACTCACAATATGAACCGCATATGCACGATATCGGGCTGCGTAATGGTTAGATAAACCAAACTTCCAACAATAGTGCGATATAAAGTAGGATCGACAATGGTGTGCCATCGGAAGGAGAATATCGAACATTAAGTTCAAGAGGCGTATCAACGTCCGAGTATCGAAGACGAGCTCGATCAAGTATGTCGGAATGTACTTGGACTGTGAAAGATAACCTCGAGGGGAGCGGGCTACCTCAATACCCAAGAAATATCGCAAAGGTCCCAAATCTTTCATTTCAAAGCGAGAAGCTAACTTTCGATTTCAACAATGCAATCCCATCAACATCATCACCTAAGTGATGATCATGTCATCAACATATAAGGAAAGAAGAATAATACCAAGACATGTACGGCTTGAAGAAAAGGGCGAATCATGGTTCTGGAACTAAAACCAAGTGAAGTAAAGACGACGAGAGAATTTTTCAAACCAAGCCCGTGGAGCCTGTTTGAGACCATACAATGCTTTCTTAAGCTTGCAAACTTCGCCCGATTATGGGAACTCCGTGGTGGGATCATGTAAACTTCTTCTTCAAGATCACCATTCAAGAAGGCATTTTTGACATCCAATTGAGATATGTGCCAGTTTCGGATAGAAGAAACAGCAATAAGAGTACGAACGGTAGTCATTTTTGCAACAGGGGCAAAAGTTTCCTCATAATCCATACCATACTGTTGTGAATAACCTTTAGCAACCAATCGTGCTTTATATCGCTCAACCGAACCATCAGATTTGGTTTTAATTTTATAAACCCAACGCGAACCAATTGCCCGTTTACCAGGTGGTAAAGATACCAAATCCCAAGTGTTTGTTTTATGCAAAGCAGAAAGTTCCTCAGTCATAGCATGCTGCCATAAAGGATCAGTAACTGCCTCTTGGTAGGAGTGTGGTTCAGAAATTTGGTGAATAGAGGACAAAAATGAAGCAAAGGCGGGAGAATAAGAGGAATAAACAAAGTCGAATCGAGTGAACTTACGTGTACGTTGGGGATATCGAGGAGGCAAACGATCCACAATTTCGGGAAGCGATTGGGGTGCCGTAGCGTAGGCGGCAAAGGCGAGATTCTGATGAGTCTCTATCTATATTATCCGAGAATGGATCAATATGAACAAGATCGATTTTGGAGATCTTTATGAGGATAGAGGGAATAGAGAAGAATGGAATATGCTCAAGAAAAAATACATGACGAGACACATATAATTTTTGAGCAACGGGATCAAAGCAACGGTATCCCTTCCGACCTTCTCCATATCCTAAGAAAAAACACAAAATAGGCTGAACGCGAAGATAATTTGCTGCGTTCAACATGAGGACGAAGGACAAAACATGCACAACCAAAGACTCGTAAGGGCGAATAACTAGGGGTGGAACCATATAGTCTACGAAATGGTGATAAATCGGATGTAATGGATGATGGAATCCTATTTATACAATGGACAACGGTAAAACGGCTTCCCCCCTTAATTCACTTGAACCGAACTAGATAGTAAAAGTGAGCGAGCAATTTCAATGATATGCCTATGTTTTCTTTCAAAGAATACCATTTTGTTCGAGTATCGTGCAAGAAGTTTGATGTAAAGTCCCATCAAAGCAAGCAATTCACGAAAATTATTAGAGGTGTACTCCCCACCCAAGTCACATCTAAAGCGTTTTATGATAGTAGAGAGAATGAGTTTTTACAAAAGCTCGAAATGAAGTATATATGCTCGAGAAAATCGAACGATGCTTCATAAAATAAACCCAACAATAACGAGAATAATCATCAATAAAAGAGACATAATATCGAGAACCCCCTTTGTGGAAATGGGAGCAGTCCCCACACATCAGAATGAACCAAATCAAATGGCGCGATAGAATAAGAAACACTTCGTTTAAAAGGTAAAGCGGAAAATTTTGCGATTTACAACCACTACAATCGAAATATCATGAGATGACAATTTTCCTAATGAACTGTAGAAGCCAAAATCTTAAACGTGAAGACGAAACATGACCCAAACGAGAATGCCACAAATAAAAGCTAGGCGATGAAGGACTCAAACGAAAAGAAGACAAATCAACGAGTAGAAGGCTGCGATAGAGGGTACTCACGAGCTCATCCAAAATGTATAACTCTCCTTGCCTACGGCTGTCCCAATCGACTTAGGAATGTGGATCCTGCACACAACAAGTAGTAGAAGAGAATGATACTTAAGTAGCCGGAATCACACAATTGGCTAACAAAAACAAGATTTAATGTAAGTTTGGGAATATGGTAAACATGTGGAAGAGACAAGTGAGGTGTAGCTACGATCCATTCCCGCTAAGGGTAACAATATACCATCGGCGATAACAACATGTCTAGCATATGTGGGTGAAATGGAAGTAAACATGATATATCGGGGACATATGATGAAAAGCTCTCCTAATCTAATACCCAAATAGAGGAAGATATACCTGCGAGCTCGGAGTTGACAAACCTGAGGCGAAAAGCATGAGATGAGGCAAGAAATTTACAAATTGTTCGGCAATTGTATCCATAGAAGGGCCGATCGGAGGTAAGTTCCGGCGTCACGAGAATGCGATGAGGGTGCAGTGCGAAACACGAGTCGGTGGGGGCGGCCTAAAACCACGCGTTGATTTGGATGGACAAACGATGTTGGGGAGGTCGTGGATTTTTCTCCGTGAAAATGTTGTTGGCCACCTTTATTCAACTCAGGACATTGAGCCTTCCAATGTCCTGGTTGTTTACATAACTACACTCATTATCGCAACCTTTGGAGTGCGATGCCGAAGGAACGAGAAGATGGACGATGGGGCACGGCAGAAGAACGGATGAAGTAGGAACATGAATAACTCCTTTCCCCGCCGAGACTTTAGGCGTAATTCCTCTGCTAACAATTCGCGACAAATGAATCAACGGATGGTAAAAGAATACGGTCTGCAAAATATTTCCACGAAGAGACTCAAAATCATCCCGAAGAGCCATCAAAATTGAACCAATCGTTGCTCCTCTCTCACGAGCAATATAGGGGCAAATGCGCGAAGTTCAATAGATTGATGAGGGCTAATTGATCCCAAAGATCGATCATAAAGCGAGAATAAAATTCTGTACAATCATATTTTTTTCTTTGAAGAGATCGAATATCTATTTCCAACTGTGTGTTTTTTAGCAAAATTTGATTGAGTATACAACCGATTCCAAATGATCCCAAACTTCTTTAGCAAAGATGATCATATTTAGCCAATTGCATACCAATAGAGTTCTCCACGAATTGTTAACCCAAGTAATAATTTTGAATTGTTCACTTCCCAAACCTCTAATTAGCATCATATTTAGTATTATCTTTCTCAACAGGATGTTTTTGCGTTCCAGAAATATAACTCCACAATTTTTTTCCTCTCAAAAAATTTCTCATGACATAACTCAATATGAATAATTCTTTCCATTCAAGCGTACACTAATCGATCGCAACGAATCATCTCTTTTTCACTAGCCATAATGAATAATGACAGAAAATCAAGCAAAAATACCAACCAAACAACTAGATAGATCGGTGCAAATATCCAACAAATAGCTGAACGAGAAGATAATTTGTTGCGTTCAACATGAGGACGAAGGACAAAACATGCACAACCAAAGACTTCGTAAGGGCGAATAACTAGGGTGGAACCATATAGTCTCAAATGGTGATAAATCGGATGTAATGGATGATGGAATCCTATTTATACAATGGACAATGTAAAAGAACGGCTCCCCTTAATTCACTTGAACCCGAAGTAGATAGATAGATGCAAATATCCAACAAATCAAGCCAACTCTACCAACAAAACTATTGCAAATAATCGATTCTTGAGGCCAAAAAGATAGCAAACCCAGCAAGTCTTCTTGGATCGAAAATCGAATAAAAATAACACAAAGCTGCAACATACTCACTTTAATCGCGATATACCCACCGATCCGCGAAGTCGAGAATGCTTTATTAAAACCTTGCTCACGATACCATGTTAGAATAATTAACATACATTTTTGTAAGAGAAATTTGGAAGAAGAATTCTATAACTTTGAGTCTTGAATGCAACAACTTGAGAATTACAAATGGAAGCTACCCAATATATAGGAAAGAAACCCTATTAAGACACACAAAGGGAAAATACAAAACTACCCTCACAAATATAAACTAATAACTAATTATAATTCTAATACACTTCATGTGTGGGACCGTACCAAGTCCCCGAATTTAACAGACTTCCAACTTATAATCGTATAAGGAGAGGCATTTATTCTGAAGAAGATGGAAAATCGAGAGAAATTAATGTCAAAAATCTCGGACTGATAGAGAGGAAGAATCTTCTAGAACGGTTACTGAAAATTGTACAGGAAGATAATGAAAAGTTTCTGTTGAAGATTAAAGAGCGTGTTGACAGGTAATTTCTACTATCTGCTATTAGAGTTTCACGATTTCAGCTTAATTTGACTAAAACGGTGGTTTTGTATTTGGTGAAGAGTTGGCATTGATCTACCAACTATTGAAGTTCGGTTTGAGCAGTTAAGTGTTCATACTGAAGCTTATGTTGGTAGTCGAGCATTGCCCACGATTTTCAACTTCACAGCCAATTTATTTGAGGTAATGGATTTTGATTAGCATAATAATGTTTCAAATTCAATAACCTAATTTCCATATTACTCTGTTAAAGGATTTGTTGAGTTACTTACATGTTCTACCAAGTAGAAAGAAGCCATTGTCAATTCTTCATGATCTCAGTGGAATTATCAAGCCAGGAAGGTGAGTGAGCATGTATTATTTTGTCAATATAATCATTTTTTATTAGCTCAAATTTATAATTCTCATTTGCTTTTGCAGAATGACTCTGCTTTTAGGGCCACCGAGTTCCGGTAAAACGACATTGCTATGGGCATTGGCAGGAAGACTTGATTCAGAATTACAAGTAACGAGAAAAATGCCATTTTGTATAATTGGGGCGGGAATGGGAAATTAGTAGTGTACGTTAAAATTGTGTGCGTGTGTGTGTGTGCGTGTGTTTTCAGGTATTAGGTAAAATAACGTACAATGGTCACGAGATGGATGAATTTATACCACAAAGGACATCCGCTTATATTGGTCAGCACGATCTTCACTTGGGAGAATTAACAGTGAGAGAAACATTAGCTTTTTCAGCAAGATGTCAAGGAGTTGGAGCTGGATATGGTCAGCAAGAATTCTTTACTGTTCTTGAAATTTGAGGTACTTTTGTATACTTGAAAACTTGAAGTTGAGTTTCTGAAAATCAACAGATATGTTAGCTGAATTGTTGAGGAGGGAGAAAGACGCAAACATCAAACCAGATCCTGATCTTGACATTTTCATGAAGGTAAAGCCGTCATAAGTGCGGCTAATTCAGTTATTTCTTGTGTGCAATGTGAAAATGTGTTAGTTAGGGAGAGTGTGTAAAAACATCTAGTTTTAGATGAAGTGACTTATTGTAGCAGAAGTGGAAAGTAGTTGAAAATTTGTAATGTTTGCAAATAGAAGCTAAAAGTTGAATAAGTTAAAAGAGAGTTTTTGAGGAGTAAGCCTAAAAAGTGCTTTATTTGTGTGTAAAAGTCAAACTAGAAGTAGAATCAGAAATCTAAAAGCACTCACCCCTCCCCTGTCTGATTAAATTATAAGAATCAAATGCGAAGTTGGCATTTGAAAATACTAAAACTACTTTGTTGCCAACCAAAAAGCTGACAATCTCTTTTTTTTAACTGATTGCAAACACTTCCTTAATACAATATTTTCCATGTAGGCGGCATCAATAGAAGGTCAGGAGGTCAGTGTTATGACAGACTACATTTTGAAGGTAATGAGGGAAAAATTACTCTAAGCCAATTATTGATTTTATGGAGAAAATCAAATAAGTTGCTTGATATATTGGTATTAGTCATTTACAGATCTTGGGACTTGAAATTTGTGCTGATACCATGGTCGGGAATGAAATGTTCCGTGGAATATCTGGAGGCCAGAAGAAGAGAGTAACAATAGGTAACAGGATTTTACATTCTTTTGCAATTCCAGTTGCAAAGTTAGAAGCATTTAGAAGAACTAAAGCTTTTCATGATTTAAATCACTGTAATTCAGGGGAAATGATGGTTGGACCAGCAAGAGCACTTTTTATGGACGAGATATCAACTGGTTTAGATAGTTCGACAACTTTCCAAATCGTGAATTCAATAAAGCAATTCATCCACATTCTTCAAGGAACTGCTGTAATCTCCCTCCTGCAGCCCGCACCAGAGACTTACGAATTATTCGATGACATAATTCTTTTATCAGACGGAAGAATTGTGTATCAAGGTCCTCGAGAGAATGTACAAGAATTTTTTGAGAGCATGGGATTCAGATGTCCTGAGAGAAAAGGAGTAGCAGATTTTTTGCAAGAAGTAACTTCAATAACATTTTTGCTTTGTTTAATCACAGAAGAAACTCAGAGATATTATCAACCTTACTTTTTTTTTTCTTGTTTTGGTGAAAATTTTAGGTGACATCAAGAAAAGATCAACAACAATACTGGGCGCGTAGAGATGAGACTTATAATTTTGTTTCTATCAATGAATTTGCCGAAGCGTTTAAATCATTCCATGTCGGAAGAAACATGGGAGACGAGCTTGCTGTTCCATTCAACGGGGCTAAAAGGCATCCTGCTGCTCTAACTACTAAAAAGTATGGCCTCAGTAAAATGGAAGTTGTAAAAGCTTGCATTTCTAGAGACTACCTGCTTATGAAGAGGATTTCACCTGTCTACATATTCAGGATGATGCAAGTAATCTGGATGCAGCTTATTTAAATCTCTAATTCATATATGTGCTAATTATTTCAAGATATCTAAAATGCACTGTTATTAATCATCTTGTT
>JABTTQ020003185.1:31-227305 GCA_016081115.2 Rehmannia glutinosa | reverse complement strand
GTGGTACGTATCAAGAAAAATTAATTAATCATTTGCAGAGCTGAGATGTCCTGACATAAGAACAGTAAGGAGCTATGATTAAGATTGAGTATTTCTTGTATTTGAAAGTGACAGCATAATTATTGCTTATACATTATAGATTTGATTGACAAAAGAATGCTTCAGGGCCAAAGAAATTATCAGAGAATTGGAATTAGAAAATTTTCAAATATCAGCCATCTCTTCTCTAGTTCAGAAGCTGTAGCATGCTTTCTAATTAACAGTCATATACACGACGTAGCTTTTAGTTCAACATATTTTGCATAGTTATTAGTTATGTAAGAATTCACACATGGCTGTTCGCGTTCACGATAGTGCATCTATAAGTCAGTCTTCTGTTATGCCACAATAGTGCATCTATAAATCAGTCTTTTGTTATGCGACAATAGTGCATCTCATGCACTACATTTCTTTGGGTTAACCTTGTTTCTCTTCTACCTATGTGCAGAGCGGTTCACTGTTCTCTCATATAACATACTGGCTGACTACTTGGCCACCGACCACTGGCAGAAACTTTACTTTCATATTCCTGGATATATTATGGACTGGAATTGGCGCAGGAGAAATATAAGTTTTGAGCTTGGATTATGGTCAGCTGACATTTTATGTTTTCAGGTTATCATCCTGATGCTTTTTCTAGATACAACCTTTTAGCGGCTGACATTAAGTTAATATAAATATTTGTGGAAAGCTGAAAGATTGGTTAGCACGTTATGTCGCGCTAATCAAAATTGCTTATCTCGGTTGAGGTGCATCATAACGGCCTTCATATGTGGTCCGGCTTTCCTTAGTTTCTAGTCAGTCTGTTGAGTTTAGAAGTTGCGCTTTTAGATTTTTAAATCATCAATTCATCATATGTTGCTTTGATAAAGAATGATACTTAATAATCCCTTCGTCCCAAAATTACGGGTCCCATTTGACACGATGGAATTTTAGGTGAGAAATGAAAAAGTGTAAGTTTTTTGTACTTTCACACCACCACTCATTAAAGTAGTGGTTGAGCAGTATCACATCATTACTTAAACTAAAATGGTAGTTCGGGAAAGAAAAAAAGTTGCCATCTTAGTAAATGAAGTCTTACTATGGGACGTTTCAAAAAGGAAATGGGAGTAATAAATTTGGGACAGAGGGAGCACTCAATTTGTTGAGTAAACTGTACTTTGTAAACTACTTTAGAGCCCATCTTTTAAGCTGATCCCTTTGGCAACCTAGGTCTTCAGAATGAAGTTAATAAAAAACAGGCTGCAGCTCATCTATTCTGCCCTTTGTGTCAGTTTGAATAAAATACACTCGAACAATTATTTCTAAAGAAGTGAAGAATGTGAACTTATGAAACCCTCAGTGGTGTTTACCACGATGTTGATATTCCAGAACCATTCTTTCAGGTCAAACAATCGTAGAATTACTATTAAAAATTTTGTTGCATAATCAAAACTTTGTAAACATGATATTACCTTATCAGAAAAAACCTACAATCTTAAGAAATTACCCTGGATTTGATAATCGAATAATCAAGCTTCTGCAACTGACTGTTAGTTTTATTGCAAGACACGGTTCACAACACAAATGACTGGAGTGATGTGGTTTATAGTTATTCGTTAAGGTCAATTCAATAATAAACTACTGGAGTGTTTTAAAGTCAAGATGCATATGCAGATTATGTAATTGGGAATTTTCTATCATATTCCACTATTTACAAGATATTCTGAGCATATTGCAATCATAAGGTGCCATGTCATCTCTTGCATGATCTGCCTTGTGTATTAGTTTAGGATTTCATTGATTTTCGTCCAATTTTACTATTTTCTCTCTTGCTCTCTGTGTTTTTTTGCCAGTAACAATTTTTTGCTCATGTCCCATAACTTATATTTCTAACTTATTAGGCTTTATTTGTTTTTTAATTTGTATTTTCATTTGAAATGCCAGGAGGTTGATAGATTCCAAGACATAGAGGCAGAACTGAAGCCCCGTGGATACAGTGGCATTTGGAAGGTTACTTGGAAAGTGCTTAGCTGCTATGTTATCATTTTGCTTGTATTTAAAGTTGTAAGGTGGAAAGATTTGGATTCAAAAAATATTAAATAACTTGTCAATGGGTTTGTTTGCTTGTGTGAGAAATCGAACTCCAACATAGTGTATATTAGAATGAAGCTGCGATAGTTTTCTATGTTTTCAAGGTTAAACACGAGAAAGGTAATGAATTTATATAGTCATTGTTAAGGTCCGTAAGCATCATTATAGTAACTGACTAATAGTAAATTATACAACTCTAGGAACGTGGAATGTAGTTCACCTGGCAAACAAAGTTAAACTTCCTCTAGAAACATCGATATAGCAGCTTGGGAAAGTGAGGCCTGCAATGGGTTTGTAGAGAGTAATAAGTAGCAGGTGAAGTAAGTGATAACTTTTCTTTCTTTTTCTCCCTGTGGAACAATGGTTAATGCTGATATTTCAGATTAATCCAATTTTGGGGGATTATTAAGGTTTATCTAGTTCATAGATTTTTGGTCTCTGAATCAATCTTTCACATGACCTACTATCATCAAGTTGAAGAGAGAACTATTTTGGATAGGGGACTTGTTTAGCTCAATAGAATCTCTCTCTCTCTCTCTCTCTCTCTCTCTTGTTGTGTGTGTGTGTTTCCATGTTCAGGTTGGGGTATTGCAAAGGCCTTGTTTAGTGAGATGCTCTCTAAGGCCTCAAAGCACCTTAGTCACTTACCGTGAATTAATTTAGGAAATCTTTGGATGAAAATTGGTGAGATGTAAGGTAGGAGAACAGCTCAGGGCTCTTTTTTCTTCTTTGTCAAGTGTATGATCTTGATTCTCCAGGCTTTTACATTTTCCCAAACATGAAAAGCTGCTGTGGAAAATGGTAGTGGACATTTCCCAGAAGCTTAGTTTTTGAGAACCCTAGGACCCTGGTCCTTGAATGCCAAGAAATATCTTTCTTATTTACTGGATAACAATATAGTTCCAATTAGTTGCTCTATTTATCATTATTGATTTGGTTGTTTGTTTATTTTTCCAAGTGGGTCTATAGAGATTCATTTCCGTTGTTATATCCTTTATTGTTCAAAATTCTATTGCTGGCAGTGAAGCAGTGAATCTGGAGTTGTAAATTAATATATTCTTTTAGAGCATGTTTTATAATATGTTTAAACAGTGGTTGATAATCACGATTTCTAATTTTTAGATGCGAACTGGTGATCCTGCTGATGGTTGTGCTATATTTTGGCGTCTCTCAAGGTATGAACTCCCTATTTATTGCAGAATTTAAGATAGAAGTATCAACTCATGGAAACACTTATTTTAGCCTCTGTTCTAAAAGACCCCGCCTAGCTCCGATTAGACCCCGCCTAGGCGCTAGGCCCTCCTTGTCCGCCTATGTTATTTTTCCAATTAGATCCCGCCTAATCCCGCTCAGGTCCCGCCTAACCCCGCCCAGGCTCCGCCTAGGCGCTAGGCCCCAATCCGCCGCCCGGATAGCGCCTAGCGATTTTTAGAACACTAAATAAATTTAGCATCTGCTAAGACTGAAGATTTAGCTTGTCAATCACTGTATAGCTATTTATTTGGGTTTAGGTGGAGTTATTTGATCTTCATTATATAGGTTATATACGACGTTCTTGTTAATGTGCAATATGCTTTTCACTATTAAACTCAACTGTGTGCAGGGGCGGAGCTAGACATTAAATTTTGGGGGGGCTAAATTACTAGAAAATACATATTTTAGTGCTAAAATTAATATTTAAAACAAAAATATACATAGAATAATTAAATTTTTCAAAAATTTGGGGGGGCTAAAGCCCCTCACAACACCACAAGGCTACGCCCCTGACTGTGTGAACCTAGCCCGCTACGACTGACAACTTCTTAAGTTTGATGCATTGACGCGAGTTTAATATCATGGGTTAAGTTTGATACATTGACGCCAGTTTAATATCATGGGTTAAATTTGCTCGAACTTGTTGTCAGGCAACAAAATTAAATTATGTGGTTGTGAGTATTTTCTAATGTAAGATCACTATGGCCTGTTTAATTCAATGTGATTGCCTATATCAGTCTATGAATAGATCATTGCATTATCGGATATCCACTACCTGCCTATCTTTTGATTCACTAAATGGTATCAGAGCCTGTCCGCACTTAAATCAGTATGAATTTTGTTCAGCTACAAGTTGTGTTTTAAAAACAATAAAAAAAGAGGAAAATGCATTTTTTTTAATAAATATCGCCTTGTAAAATTACTGCTTAGATAAATAAGTTTTTTCATTTTCTTTAACATGTCTTGAGGTATTATTGTTTGTGGTTATATTTTGAAGATTGTAAACTGAAGAGGTAGTGAAGCTTTGTTTTCCATAAATATTAATTATATGGCTATCTATCTTCTGTTAATTTGATTTCACAATTTTAGGTATTTCTAGATGAAATGACTCTAGACGCATGACAAGAGCTGGAAAGTCATTCCTTTAGGTCTTGCATGTGGAGTATGATTTTGTATTCAGGTGGAACCATATGAAATAGATCTTGAATTGAATTAATTAAGTGAAATTTTAATTTAGATTCAAGTTGCTGCACGAAGAATCTATTGAATACAATAAGCTTGGCCTTCGGGATAATGTTGCCCAGATATGCGTGTTTGAGGTACATCAGTTTTCAGAATATGTTTTAGTAAAAATTAACTAAGAAAGTGAGTATATGATGTTGATCATGTAACTGGTATTTATATATTGTTTTCTTGTTGAACAGTCTCTGAATGGACAGAGTAATAATAGTAATCCGGCATCAACTATGTCGACAAGGCAAGATGAATTTCTTCCTTTAGTTGATGTTACCACATATTGTTTTGTTTGTTACTTTCTCCCTTTTCATATACACACACACACACACACACGCACATGTGATTTCTGCTGAACATGGCAAAAATGTTGCAGTGGCAGCTCAGCAAGCTCTAACAGAGTTGTTGTTTGCAACATTCACGTGCTTTTCAATCCTAAAAGGGGTGATGTTAAGCTTGGACAGGTATGGATTTTGTCTATAAGTGGTTCTAGTATTCTTTGATATCTCATTGAGCCTAAGTGCATAATATTCATCTTGATTTCCGTGGAAGAAGCATGAGGCTTAACATTGGTTGGTTTACTTAGTTTACACGCGTAAATTTACACCAAATCATGCACTAGTGTTGTCTATCTAGTGTCTCCTAGGACTCTTTGGTCTGTCTGTTGATTGATGTACTCTTCTACAATTGACAATAATCCATCTACCATTAACTTCTGTTTCTGCTCAATGAAGGTTGTGAATATGTAAAGAATAATTGTGGATCTATCCTTAAGCCTGCACGCCTCCCTCTTTCCCCCTGTTGGCCGTCCCCCCTAAACAGTTGAAATTGCATGAAATGAGAAACAGCCTATAATGAGTTAGTCAGTAGGAAAGGCCCTTAAAGGGAAATTTTATGAATTTGTCTTATTTTGGAAGTCCTCGTAAGGGTGGGTAGCCAGTTTAACAAGAGGAAGTTTCTTCTTATTCTCTTCTTCCTCTCAGCTCTCTCTGATATTTTGTAACTTGTCTGCTTCATTTGTAACAATTTCCAATAACTTGCTTGGGCCTTTTAAAGAGGTAAGCTGTCTAGTCTGATCTTTTTCTTCTTCTTTTTTTCTCTCTCAAGACTTACTCAGTATATAGTGTCCGCGGCTAAGGTTCAGCAGGTGTTGCTCAATACTAGCTATTTACTTTATCCTTTAACCAACCGTCAACTTTATGGAACTTTGTTCTTGTAGTAGCTATTTTATCTGGAGTTCCAATTAAAGTTATTGTAATGTTCATACTTTCATCTGTAGGTTTTTTGAGTTGTAGTTTATATAATGAAATGTTTGAGCCATTTTGAAATGCACGTTACTATTTACGTACACTTCATTTTTGTCCGTCAGATCAGGGTGCTTCTGGACAGGGCACATGCTGTTTCTAAGCTTTGGGATGATGCTCCTGTAGTTATTTGTGGAGACTTTAATTGCACTCCCAAGGTTGTTTGCCTGTTTCTGCATTGTCTCATTATCGTAATCTATCTTATTGATTTATGTACACCTATTTTGAATCGAATTTAATATTTCATTGGTCTCTCTCTGGATATGTATGGTGTCAACAACACTATTGTTGTATCAGAGTCCCATGTACAACTTCATCACAGAACAAAAGGTATTTGGCTGCTTCAAATTTTCATTATCCTTTTCCTCCTTTTCTTGCTATCTTTCTTTCTTCATATCTCCACAACTGGCACAGCTGAAAGTCTGACTTTTTCAATATCTTGCTACAGCTAGATCTTTCAGAGCTGCCCCGAGATAAGGTCTCTGGGCAAACTTCTGCTGAAATACGCCCATCAAGGCCTGGTTATCCTGATTTTAGGTATAGGTCTGTTTGCTGGTTAAATAATTTGTCTGATGAGGTATTGATTTCTTATTGGCTGCCCTTTAAGGTGGAACGCTTATTTCGTAATGCAGGAGACTAAGTGCTGATAATTCTACTCAGGCTTCTGCAGTTAATTGTGAAAAAATTGAACATAGAGATATGCCTTCAGATGCACAGAATTTAGCCCGTCTTCACAGTTCCACAGATGCCCCTTCAACAGGAAGATACTCTAAACCTGGATGTTCTATGGTGGATGAGACCCCTGAGTCCTGCATTAGTGAAGAACATAGGAGTAGGAGAAGTAATGATTTTCCGAGCCATGATACAGTAGATAGCTGTGCAATCAAGAGTGTCTCAACTTCACACGCCCTCTCGACGTCTTTTTGATGGAAGTCTTAATAGTGCTCTAGCTCTAGATGACATCGAATCTCCTATTTGTCCAGCTAGGGACACAAATGAAATTGCATTTTTGGAGTCGTCTTGTGAAAATATCCCTGCTAATTCAACTAAAGTCAGAGAATGTGTAGAATCGAATTTACAAACATTATCTGACAACCATTCAAGTGATATTACTAAAATATCGGAGCCCACATTGACCTCTAACTCGTATACATCTCAACTTGAGGGACCTTCTGAAAAATTGTCTCCTAATTCACTTGATGTTGCCTCGTCTAAACATGAGGCAGTTACATTATCTGTTTCAGATGCAGATGATAACCATGATAAGCCGTCCTATGAATCTTCTTCATGTGAATCTACAGGTGCCGATTTCGTGTTGGATGAGAAATTTGAGCACTTGTCACTTAATGAATTAGTTGATGGGGCTACAGACAAACTCAGTGAAGATTGTGACTCATTTTTATCTGAATTACATAGTACTGGTCAAAGTTCTTTACATTCTCATGATGATGGGATTCTCAGTGACACTCTTTATGTTGAACGTCCCAGTCCATCAGCTTGGACTCCAGCGGAGATAGAAACCGCCACAGGTAGTGCAGACCACAAGGTCGTGGAACACCCTTTGAAGTTGACAAGTTCATATGCAGAAGTTGAGGTTTGCTTTACAAACTACGACTCCTAATTTTCTTTAGGATGCTATATGTGTTGGGAAGTGATTGATTTTCGATCATGAAAGGGTACGGCTTCTCTTGCAGAACTCTTCAGGGTTAAGAGATTCCAGTGGTGAACCGTTCATCACCAGCTACCACAGACTTTTCTCGGGCACAGTTGATTACATATGGTCAGTAATAGAGCATCTTTGAATATTCCCATCTGTAGTATGTATTTCTTCTGTCTTGGTGAAGTACTTTAGCATAACCTATTGGTGTGTAGGCACTCGGAAGGTCTACAAACTGTGAAGATTCTTGCTCCAATTCCGAAACATGTTATGCAGCAAACTCGGGGATTTCCCACTAAGGTATAATGTCTTAAAATTATCATGTAAATTGATATAGGTCATTTTCTCATCATTTTTAGGGAGTTAGCAATGTTAGAACATAAATTATGTACCTATTACATAGCATGTGAAGTACTAGTAACATATAAAATAAGCCAGAAGGGCGGTGGATGAGATTTGTGATCGTGTTAATCTCAAATGAAATATTTTATATGTTATTGCAACCGGATAAAAGTTATTGCTTTTCTATATCCTTTTGGATGAACTTTGGTCAAATTAGAATCTTATGTATCCCAGAAATAGTCCTTAAATCTGTCACGTGCATGGATTGATGCTATGTTTATTATTATTTTTTTTTTGAGGAAGATGCTATGTTTATTTATCGCTCATGTTATAATGTATTTTTTTGTTGGGCTGTATTTTTCAGAAATGGGGAAGTGATCACATGGCATTGGTTTCTGAATTTGCTTTCACTAAAGATAGCTCCTCTGAGAATGCCAGTCAATGATGCTTAACAGAGTCTACAATTGATTAAGCATTGTCATTTGCCAGAGTTCTACAATTGTAATCATAGCTCTACAGTTGACCTTGCATCCTTGATAAATTAAGCCCTCTTATGTTAACATAATGTTTTTTTTTTGTGAGAGTAGATTAACTGGAAAATTGTTGGATGGATGGTGAGTGCTGGCAGGAATCTTACAACCTGTACTAGTTGGTATGATAGTCCATTTCTTAACTGGAATATCAATATAGATCTAATCTCATACTTTTAGAGTTATTAAGATACTGCATCTTTGATCGTCACCAAAAAAAAAAAAAAAAAAGAAAAGATAGAAAGAAAGAAAAGTATAGTATATAGATTTATCAATACTTAAAATTACTTTCATTATTAATGTAGGTTTTGAACTTTCATATAGCTCTTACACTTTTGATGTGAAATGTTTGGCACAAGTATCATTCATATAATATTGGGAGTATAATATTTATAATGTCGAATACTATTAAATATGTCAAATATACTTTGAAAAGTATTTAAAAGTTAGTAAAGTGTGTGTGTATATATATATATATATATAAAGTAAAAATCCTACTAGTTTATAAATATATTAATCTTTTTTTAGTACAATCTATCTATATATATATATATATATATATATATATATATATATATAGGGAGAAGGTTATATGAGACCACTTCATAAGGTAAGTCCATAGGGACCAATCCTAGCCATATATCTAATTTTTTCAAGTGGTCATGCGATTTAAGAGGCAAAAATACAAATTACAAGCTAGTTAATTAAACACAGGGGTAAATTAGTCATCCTCTCAAAGCAATATTCATGGGATTCACGCAATCCTTCCAAATCTCAAAACAAAATCACGTAACAATCCTCCTCCTTCTTCTTCAATGCACTACTGTGAGAAATTCTTCATCTTTCTTCTTCAACGCATTACTGTGAAAAAAAAGTTGCAAACAATTCGCCATAGTTGCTAAAACTTGGCTACAGTTCGAATGTTGCTTATGAAGATGTAATTTGTTGCTTGTATAGATGTGTCATGGTGCTTTTAGATATATTAACTACATAAGCAAGTCATGAGCAAGAAATTTATACTACATAAGCAATAAGTCTATACTACATAAGCAACGAATATATACTACGTATGCACCACGAATACATTAACTACATAAGCAAGTCATAAGCAACAACCCCATATTACATAAGCAACAAGCCTATACTACACAAGCAACGAATATACACTATGTATGCACCACAATTGCATTAACTACATAAGCAAGTCATAAGCAACAACCCCATACTACATAAGCAACAAGCCTATACTACATAAACAACGAATATACACTATGTATGCACCACAATTGCATTAACTAAATAAGCAAGTCATAAGCAACAAACGTATACTACATAAGCAACAAGTCTATACTACATAAGCAACGAATATACACTACGTATGCACCACAAATACATTAACTACATAAGCAAGTCATAAGCAACAAACTCATACTACATAAGCAATAAGCCTATACTACATAATCAACGAATATACACTACACATGCATCACAGATACATTAACTGCATAAGCAAGTCATAAGCAACAATCCTATACTACATAAGCAACATAGAAATTTTTTTGAAACTGAAACGCTGGAGAGAGAGTGTGCGTGAAAAGTGGGTGAAATCACATGAAAGAGGGAATGAAATCTTAATAATCGATTCTAAAGCGCCAAATTACCACCCTACCCTTTTTAATTCTTTGAAACAAAAAAATAAACATAAAAAAGCCCTAAAAATGACCACCCAAAATTGTTGATCTATGGTTAGGATGTGTCCCCATGGACTCACCCCAAGTAGGAGGACCTATTTGATCCATATCCTATATATATATATATATATATATATATATATATATATAAACGAAGCTTTTGCTATTTTTGTTTTTCTGCCTAAACGCACCTGCTAAAAATGAAAATTAATATTATTTTTAGTTAATGAAAAATGTGTATAATATTCAATGATGGAAATATAATATTCATAGTTGGAAATATAATATGCACGGATGGAAAATGTAAATCAATAACTTTTATAGACAATATTTTTGGTATGATTATCAAACTAATTTAGGAATTGTTATTCCTCATTATATTTGGAAAAAATTATATCATATTTCAGTCAATATTTTAAAACACAATGTTTATGTTAATTTGTGTAAACCATTAATTATTTCCTTCATCTATATATAAAGATAGACTATTTTCGAAATAGTAACCATGGAGTTTTTCCGCTCATTTTTTATTTCTAAAAATAATATATTTTTTGTTTTTCGCAATTAATAAATTATTTTTCTGGCTAAAATCAATTCCTTAATTTCCGGCTTCCAAAGTTAATTCGCTTTTCAACATCAATTATATAATGTTTCTTTTGACTATATCAATAGATATTTATTTTACTTGGCTTGAAAGCACAAAAGATATTGATTTTCAAGTAATTATGATTTGGTAACCTTATAAAAATTATTTAACAGCAGCCTATGCGTTAATGATTTGTATCTGTATTCCATAAATTCTCATATTATTATTAAAATTTCTTAAAAATATTACTACTTACAGAATTATATATTTCATATTATTCGTTACTTAAATTTTTTGATCCCACCAAACCTAATCAAATACAATATCGCGCATAAATATTATATATATGAACAATATCAAAATACATATTGTTCTAATTTTATGTATAAACAACATTTAATTTTATTATTGGACTTAATTTGTTTGCTGATAAAGTAATAAAAAATTTATTATATCGTGTGAATCGAATTTATTAAAGTTTCTAAAAATATTGTTGAATTACAATGAAGTATAACACTACAACATAGAATGTAAAAAAAAAAAATCACAACTGAGAATGTAATACAAATAAAAATAAACTAAAACAATAATTAAAAATTTGTAAAACTCAGACACAAAAATAATAGAAAATATATAGTACATAATACAAATGATTTATTTCCTTTATTATATAAAGATAAGGTAGTCTATAAATAGTAGTCAAAATGACTTCCCGCCTGAAACATAGTTTAAAAATAGTAATTTAGTTATGTGGTAAAAATATAATTTAGGTAAGTTTTAATATATCAATATATCATACAGAGACAAAATCTATATTTAATAAATAAGAGTGAAAATTGGTAAATTTTGTGCCATTACCCTATTTTTGGTAGATTTAATTTTTTCTCTCTATATTTTACGTCTATACTCTATAATGTTGATTTGTGTTTATGATATATATAAGATAAATATCGTTTGCTTGCCAATTTTATAGTTTCTTAATTTTAAAAAATAACATTTTATTTTCTCAAAATGAATTTAGTACTTACTGAAAATCTAAAATCTAAAATTGGTTAAAATATTGCGTGGATTGTTGATCATGTTTTAAACTTATCATTTCAATTTCAGTTTCAGGATTCAAAATTATATCTTTACATTATGATACATATCTATCTATTATATTTAGAAAAATAAACAATTACATTAATTCTGCCTGAAATGTGTTAAAGATTGAAATCATATATATAATATATAATATTGTATGTATCTATGTATTATAATTTAATAAATAATTCATCGTATCAATATTGTCTGAAATATTCACATACAAGTTGATATTATAAATGTATTCAAATTTGCATTATAAATCAATTTTAGAAATAAAATAGATGTACACTGTGCACATATATTGAATTTGTAAAAAGACTGAATATCGTACGAATTTAAACATTATTGTGCACATACTTTTTTTTGAATATATGATAAGTAAATACTTATTACATAAAAAAATAATATTTGTTATATTATTATGTTATATTTATTTTTTAATATCAAACATTAGAAGAGTTATTGTTCATTCGTTTATGGTATAAGATAGTTTTATTAATTAACCATAATTTGAGTAGAATTATATTATTAATAAATCAAATGGCACTCCAAGTTTATTTATTAAATTAATGTTTATAGTAATTTCTTGAATCTAATTTAATTTAGTTGTTGGAAATCATAAATAGAACATATAATTTTTTAAATTTTAAACAACTGATCAACAAGTGTTCTTCATAGGTGTTTTTCATGTATTAAATTATTGTAATAACTATTATTTGATTATTCTTACATTGTTTTGTTTGGGTCAAGACGTGTTAACATGCACCATTTTTTTCCGTTCAAAGGACAGGGCAGTTTGGGTTTTGATAGGCCCACCTAGCCACACCCTATTACCATTCCCACAATATATTAATTAATATCAAAATTATACAATATTTAATTATATACACTCCGTGCATCGCACGGGCATTATACTAGTAGGGGATAATAAGGGAGGGAAAATACACATTCACATGTGATCAACTCGGGTCAACCACCCTGATAACACAAATCTCTACTACTAAAGCACAAGGTTGATCCCAAATATGTTAATTATTATTAAATATATTTTTTTGTTATATCATGATTGTAAATTAATAATGTAAATATATATAATAATAATATTTGCATCATTTCAAGCCAAGATCCATGTAGTCTCTTGGCATCCTAGTTTGGTTCTTAAAATCTTGGTCAAAGGTTCGATTGCTCAACCCTAGAGATGGCAGTGGGCGGGGATTCCCCATTCCCCGCGGGAAACTGCCCCGAATGGGGCGGGGAATCTCCGAAAATTCCCCCCGTGGGGACGGGGACGAAATTTTTTTTTCTCCCTATTGGCGGGGACGGGGATCATATTTTCCGCCTACGGGATCTCGCCCGCTTCCCATGGAACCGATATTAAATATATATAATATATTATAAATATATCCACATTAAATATATAAATCAAAAAATCTTTAATTTATTTTATACAATGAGTGCTTTATTTGTCTTTTTTTATAATTTATATATTTTTTAAATATTAAAAATCATTTTTTTAAAAATTCAGTTTTTTACAAAAAAAAAAAAATAATAAAAGCGGGGCATGGGGAATTCCTGCGGGGAAGGGGATGGGGGAAGTTTTTTCTCCGTTTGTCTCGCGGGGATGGGGACGGGGATTCCTCGCGGTCGCGGGGACGGGGATGGGGATTGCTCCCTCGCCCCGCTCCGCCCCGTTGACATCCCTACTCAACCCTACAATACCTTTGTAATATAAAAAAAAAATATTAGTTCATAAAGACGCAAAGCTTATAGTTAGTTGTGTCACCCGGGGCTGAAGAGGGCGGTGAGTAATCGTCGGTGCAAGAATGCAATGACAAGAAGCGGCTCCTGTAGGCTTTTAGGCGGAGGAGAACATGAGTGAATTGATCCCACACCCGAAGAAGAGGAGATTCTGAGCTGAGGAGAGCTTAAAAGATTTGATAGGTACTACTCATACCAACAAGATGCATCTTCTTTTTTGATGCTCATCTCATAAAAACTCCAAAGTTAAGCGTGCTTGGCCCAGAGCAATTATGAGATGGATGATCTCCTGGGAAGCTGCTCCCAGGGTGCGTGTGAATGGGGACAAAGCGCGCTGAAAAGACTCGTGTTGATTTGTGGGGACAATCATCGATTTAGAAGGCGGGTCGTTACATTTGCTACTGAGTAATTCTTTACATTTGAAGTTTACATGTATGTCTACGAATTTGTCGGTTATCTTGATCTATTTTCTCATCGTATTTTTTTAATAAAAATTCATAATATATTTATATATCTGGAGCTTCTTCTTCACTTCACAATGACATGTAATGTTTCATTATCCATCCCAAGGTTATCACTTGATTTTCCAATGTTGATTGTTTGCATTTTATTTATTTAGGTCAGAAAATGAGGCAGCAATCACGTGGAGCCCAATCCCATGTGATCACATTTTAAGTGAGATAATTTCATTTTGTTTTTAAACAGTGAGATAATTTCATTATTGATATATGAATATGAAGAGAGAAGCCCCCATGTGATCCCGGCAAGCGTTGTCGCTTAGTCGAAAGATATATGACCAATTTTGTCATCTTTTCATCTTGCCCAAAAGGTATACAGTTTTTATTCTATTTTATAATCAATACGATTAATTAGGAATTTAAGAAAATTCCTATTACTAGTTATTGTTTATGAGGAAATCTTGAAATGAAGTAGCACTTTTCCTAAATTTTCTCAGTATTTCTTGAGGTTTTAAATATCATAAAAACAAAAAAGATACAAACTCTAATAATTTATAAATGTCCTAATTGTTACTAAATAACCATCTTTAATATATACCACAATGACAAATTAAATACACAAAACTTGTATGAGACCGTCTCACGGATCTAGATTCGTGAGACGGAGCCCAAATACCAGAATCTGCTGGTAACACCCAAATACCCGCTGAAATTATTTCTTCTGATTTTTCTATCTCTTCTCTTTTCTCTCTCTTCGGTCTTCAGTTTCTTTCCTTTTTATACTTCTGATTTTCTTACAATTTTTCTCACGTTTTTTCTTGGGATTTTTTCCCTTTTTTTGTAGTGCATAGTTTGGTTTTTCGGTTAATCCTCAATTCTTCAAAGCTCGGCGACCAATCTCAATTGAAAGTATCAATATTTTCTTTCAATTGAAAGTATCAGTTTTTGTTTTTCTAGTATCACTTTTTGTTCTAAAAGTATCGCATTTCGTTCTGACAGTGTTGTATATGTTGTATTAGATGTTATGAATTTTTTGTACTGTGAGGATGAAACATGTGAAAAGTTAATGAAAAATGGTTTGTCTTTCATATTAGAAGTATAATTATTTTTATTAAATTGGTATTGAATTATTATGCAAATGATGGCCGCTGGAACCAAATTAATCTTTTTCTCTTTATTGTAAAAGTATCATTTTTTGTTGTAACAGTATAACTTTTTGAATTAAAAATATCATCATCTTTTTCAACAAAATACTGCAAATATCACTATTTTGTCGTAATTTGAAAATTATCATGTTTTGGTTAAAAGTATTGATTTTCGAGATAAAAGTATCACCTTATTATTAAAAAGGATCAGTATCACTATTTTCTTCCATTTAACAAAGATCATATTTTGGTTTAAAAGTATCGCCCATGTTCTTACAAGCATCATCTTCTTAATTAAAAAAAAAGATTGCATCAATAATTCTCTTTGGTAAAAGTATCACTTTTCGGTCTAAATGTTTCACTTTTTATTACAAAAGTATCACTTTTTAACAAAATACCGCAATTAACATTAATTCTCTTCGATTGAGAAGTATCACTTTTCGGTCTAAGAGGGGGTTTTCAGCATAAAAGAATCACTTTTTATTACAAAAGTATTAAAGTAATAACACAAATGGAAATTGAACGACTACCTTTTTATAGGGAAACAATCACTGTAACAGGAGGACCATACTTTTTATACAAAGACTATTACAATATACAAAAAAAATTACTAAAACAACTGAGGATTAAGAGTCTTTAAATTGAACTCCTTCGATGGATGTGAGTTTGACGTATCATTGCTTCTCTTCTTTTTGGTGTTACCTCCAGCCTCTTGGTTTGTATTGGTAGAAAGCATACTGATTCGCAAATTAGCTGTGAATAAAGACGAGGGATAGTGTAAAAGTTTGCGCTGTGAATATTTCCAGTGGGTTTAATATTTTGTGGCTCCGTCTCACGGATCTAGCTCACAAGAGATATCCCCAATTAAAATTACTAAGATATGTATCAAATAATATTTGCATACTTATAAATAAATGTAAATATAATTTAATATTAAAATAGTGTCCTAGCAAGCTGTATTTTTGTTTTGAACAGTTCTAACATACGTGTACAAATTTATATATTATCCGATTTCATGTTTTTTGCTAATTTTTGAACATACTTTAAATTCATAACATATTCCACATATTAAATATAAATATTTTCTCATTTCATAGTTAACTAATTAGGTAAATTTCAAGATTTTGGTGAAGTTTTATATATAAATTCTATGAGTCCACCCATTTAGGGTGAGTACGCGAGGGCAAATCCCAATCATTTGATCTTTTGTTTAAGGCAAAAACTTGTGTGAGACCATTTTACGGGTCTAAATCTGTGAGACGAAACCTCACGTGATTCCCATCATCTCTATTTTCTGGTCCCCCTATTTTTTGTCTGTCCTCTCACGGGTCCCCCCTCCTCCTCCTATCTCTCTCTTTCTCTCATGTGTTTTTTCATTATCCTCCTTTCTCTCTCCTCTCATTGGTTTCCCCTCCTCTCTCTCTCTCACGTCTTCTCTCATGGTCCTATTCTCCTCTCTCTCTCTCTCTCATTGGTCCCTATTCCCCTCTATTCACTTGGTCCCCACTCTCTCTCTCTCTCTCTCTCTCTCTCTCTTCATGTCCCTCATCTCTCTCTTTATACACGCAGGTTTTACATATAAAAATCTCACAAAATCCAAATTCTTCACAAAATAAATACCCAAAGAAATGATACTTTAAAACGTATACTTTTCATGATATAACTGATACTTTTTTTTTAAAAAAAGTGATACTTTTTTTTAATAACGAAGTAATATTTGTTTAATAATAATAAATACTTTTTTAATACGAAATGATACTTTTTTATTAATAAAAAGTGATATTTTTTAATAAAAATAATTTTTATTTTAATAAAAAGTGATACTTTTTTAATAAGAAGCGATATTTTTCCTATAAAAAATGATACTTTGTTTTAATAAAAATGATACTTTTTTAATAAAAGTGATACTTCTTTCATAAGAAGTGATACTTTTTCCATAAAAAGTGATATTGTTTTTAATAAAAAAAAGTGATACTTTTTCCATAACAAGTGATATTTTATTTTAATAAAAAGTGATACTTTTCGAGTCTAATGTGTTACTTTTTCTTAAAAAGTCATACTTTATTTTCTCCATGTTTTCCTTTGTTTCATGCGTGTAGATATAAAGAGGGATGATAGGCGTGAGAGAGAGAGAGAGAGAGAGAGAGAGAGAGAGAGAGAGAGAGAGAGAGAGAGAGAGAGAGAGAGAGAGAGAGAGGACCATGGGAGGAGTGTTATAAGGAGAGAGCAAAAGAAGGGGGACTATGGGAGGGACTAGGGAGTAAAAGAAGGGGGACTATGAGAGTGAGATGTGAGGGGGGAGAGAGAGCGGGGGAGGACATGTGAGTATATATATAGAGAGAGAGAAGGGGCATGTGAATTTTAGGCAATGGGGCTCCATCGCACGGATTTAGATCCGTGAGACGGTCTCACAAGAGACCTCCCCTTTTTTCTGATGGTCCAAATTTAAATGATTTTTTGCAGTTTTTTTAATTTGTTTAAACTGCTGTTAAGAGTACTTGTATAATTTTGTTTACAATTGGATAAGACAAAATGGTATGTGCGTAATTTACTCCACCTTTTCTTAGTGAAGTCAACCGGCTCATTGTCATTGTCAAGGGGTAAGTTGCTAGTTTTTCATATTTTCCTTAGATATGGTACGTGACTTTTTTTTCTTTTTTTCTATGTTGTGTGTATTTATATTAGAGTGGGTTTATTGCTTATTTAAAGTAAGTGTATTGCATATGTAGTATAAGTTTGTTGTTTAGTGAGTGTGTTGCATATGTTATATAAGTTTGTTGCTTATGTAATATAAATTTGTGTTGCTTAATTAATGTGACTGTGTTGCATACATAGTATAAATTTGTTGCATTATGTTGTGTGTATTCATATTAAAATGAATGTGTTGCATATGTAGCTATTAAGTAGGGGAACCACTCACTTTTTTTTTTTGTTTTTTTTGTTTTCTTCTTCTCCCAACAACTTTACACAATATTTAAAAATCAAAACAAAAAAAAATATAACCCTTCCTCACTATCTTTCGGCCATAACAAGCTAAATAGAGGGAATCAATTCTTCATTTTTTGTACCACTTACCCCAAAAATCCCCGTCCCATTAATTAAACCACCAAAACAAAATAATACTAACACTACACACACACACACACACACACACACACACTTTCGGCTACCTCAATTGGGAGAGGGGGTATCAAGCCTATTTTTTTTTTATCCTACTACACCAATCACCTTTCAACAATTCACATTTAAACACCTAAACATAAAAACATCAAAACACTCTTCCAGCTTCATACTTAGACGGAAAAAAAAGATACACAAATCCTCCCATCTCCTTGGCCGAAAATTCAAAGAAGAAGAGGTAAGAAAATTTTATTTTTTTTTCCAACTCCATTTTCCTTCTCAAATCTTCAACCATATACCTTCACCTTCTAATCATGTTGAATCCTTCTCATTGAGGTACTCCTAGAGGAATTTTTCTTGAAGAATTAAGAGACCTAAACTTGACTACAAGCTTGAAGAAAAATTTCATTTTTAGAGACTACTTGAGGACATTAAGGTAAGTAGTAGCCATTTGATCCTATTAAATTTCTTTAAACTTGAGACTTTAATTTTAACAACAAAATATGGTTTGGATGCCAAATAGGAACTGACCTTCAAGAGTTTGAGTCAAGAAGTTGATACCAAGAAGAAGACTTTATTTTAGATCACAACCCGAAAAGCTACTACGAGGTGGGTGAAAAATCTTTCGAAAATAGGCAAATAATTTTGATAAAATGCATGTAGTACATGAAAATATTTTTAATTACTATATATATTACATGTATTTTTGATATGTATCAAGTTCAAGAAATTTCACAAAAACGAGCATGATTTTGATTTCTTGCACAATAGAGACATACTTGCATATATATCTTAATTTCTTGTTCAACTATTGAATAATGTATTAATGAATGTGTTATATGCTCAAAATCATGTTCTATACTTGATATATATTCTGGAAAATATGACCTTGTGCTCGAATTTGAACGAATATGCCATTTATGTAATGTTTACAAAGTTAAGGACTAAACCATAATTTTGAAAACTGTCCAAGGACCAATCTGTAAATTTTAAAATTTTGGACTGTATTAATTGTAATATTTAATATTTTAAGTTAATAATAATAGTTTGAAGGTTTTGAGTTGAGCAAACCCATCCTTGGATTTTTAGGGACTCGAATGTGGAAACTTGAAAGTTTAAGGGCTACAAATTGAATTTTTAAAACTGTCCAGGGACCCATCTGAAAATTTCGAAATTTTGACTTCCTCAAATGAAAAACTTATATTTTGAGAAATTTTAAAAGGTTAAAGTGGTTTGGGTTGAGAAAACCGACTTTTGAAACTTTAAGTACTAAAGTGTAAAAATTCCAATCTCTAAGGACTAAAATGAAATTTTCAGAAAATAAATGTCCCAGACACCTGGAAAATTCCATAACCTAAATTTTATAATAATTTGAACTCATTATTCAAGTTTCATAACAGACGAACACCAAATAAACCCTTAAGGGCAAAAACCGAATTTTGGACTAGAAATAGAATTTGTGAAAATTAAGAGACCTAAACTTTAAAATTATTTTTGTCCCAACATCTTACTGTTATACATGATATTTTTAAATTAGAATCACATCAAAAGCCCTCCCGGTTTGTGAGATCCAAAATTTTTAAGTTCGAATCCAAAAATGACAATTTTGACAAAAGAAGGGACCAAAATGAAATTTTCCTAAAACTCAACCCAAACTCTTTGAAAAACTGAATCTGTTAATAATTTGGAGAATTTAGAAATTGACCTTATATTTTTCCGAGATTGAGACCATTACTTATTCAATTTCAGACTCGATAAGTACTATTTTTTCCAAAACGAGTCTACTTATAAAAATTTTCCTTTATCAAGGACCCAAAGTAAAATATTTTTTCTCTACAGTCCTCAAACTGATGTAATTATGTTTTAATTATATATCAATAATTTTCTTGAAAATTTCCGGACCATACGCACTACGCGTGGCAACTTCCTCGCCTTATAACAAATTTAAACTTAACTTGTTGATATATTATACTGCTTTTATATGTATCGCCATGTTTTTATTCGATTGTCTTGTTGACATGATATGAATTTCATGAATCTAATTGTGTTTGAGTCAACTTGGTGCGTCGAGCTCACAGTCGGAGTGGACTAGCCGTGTTTTGGAACCGAGAAGTGCGGCTGTGATTCCTTACTGGCCCCACCGTCCTAATCCCACAACTGCGGACGGAGTGGTCAAGGGAAATGGGTCGTAGTATGGGTATAATCATGAATATGACACTCTGGGCCTTGCAAGCCATAATTGTTGGAGTTGTCTCGCCCGGGTAGTAATAAGGTTGATATGGCTATGTGCCAAATGTGCTTGGGGAGTCATAAGGTAGAACAGATGAATCGTTGTTTGATCCACACGGTTCCAATATTACGTGCTTGGATCGGCGTCACACTCCGTGCACAACCATTACTTGTTTGGGTTGGGAACCATTACTTGCTTGGGTTGACGTTACACTCCATACACAACCATTACTTGCTTGGGTTGGTGTTACACTCCGTACACAACCACTACTTGAACTACTTGCAACGCATTCATAGTGTCTGAATGATCATGGACTATTTCATCGAATTATATAAAACTGTATTATTTTGAATACCATGTTGCTTGTGAATTGCGTGTGACGCACGCATCATGAATCATATATTTTTCATATAACTGTTTCCTGCATCTATATAAGCTACACTTACACACGATCACCCATCCACTGAGAATTTTTTTCTCACCCCCACCTTTTTCAACGGCCAATTGTTCATCCACCATATCGTAAAGACGTCAATGAAGAAGATCAAGCGACAAATTAAATCATAGACTTAATCCGTCGATCTTGCCTTAAATTCCATTTATGAACAATTTACTATGTTTGATGTAATAGAGGGGCGTATGACCCCCTTTGCATGGATAGTTGGTTTGTATTAGTATTTCCGCTGCGACAATTATTTCTGTTTTCGAGAAGTTATGATGAATAATGTCTAGTTGAGAATTAATATTGCTCAAATACTTGGTGGATTATATTCTTTGGATGGAGAACTGGTGTAAGTTAATTGTTGTGTCGCGACTCCACTCTTGGGGCGTGACACCATCTGGTAAAAATTTTATGTTGGAGATGTTGCACAATTAGTAGAATCTTACTACATAGTTAACTCTGCGCTATTGCATATATAAAAAGTTCTATAAATCATTCACCATTTAATAACATACTAAATGTTGTTGCAAATTGACAATAATATAACTGCATGTATATTGCAAAATTGATGTATAGTTTACTTTGAGGTCATTGCATATTTTATTTTAGAATCAGCTTAATTAGAAGACTATCAATGCATGTTTCGTGTAATGTTGATGCTTATAAAGTATAAGACCATTGCATATTTTATTTAACTGTTGCTTAATTATAAGGATGCTACTGCATATATAATATTCGGTCACTGCATGTTTATTAACATGTTAAATGTTGTTGCATATTGACAATGATACACACGCGTCTTTAATGAAATATTGATGTATAGTTTACTTTGGAATCATTGCATATTTTATTTTAAGGTGCAACTTAATTAGAAGACTATCACTACATGTTTCGTGTAATGTTAATGCTTAGAAAGTATAAGACAATCACATGTTTTATTTAAACTTTGTTGCTTACTTTTTTTTTTTGGAAAGATAATTTCATTTAAAGGCGCTGGAACTCGTCCAACAACGATTGACAAAGGAGCTTTGGGAGATGGTCCCAGAGTAAAGAATCCGACTCCATACATTTCGCATGATTCGCTAATGAATGAGCAACAAAACTAAAAGATCTACGAAACCAAAAAATACTCCTAAGGGGCACTAAATGTTTTAGCAAGATTATCACCTGAATAATGCCTGAGGATGCAGAGGAGCCAAGAGCTTGTTCATTTGCAGCAAGGATCACTTGTGCCGCATCGCCAAAGATCGAGAAAGACCCGATATTCAGATCTGCAGCCAACTTGAGAGCTTCTCGTAGCGCTAGACACTCCGCAACTTTTGGATCAACAATGCCCATAACCTTTTTTGAGAGGCCTTTCACAAACAGACCCTTAGCATCGAAAACAGCCACTCCAACACCATATCTTTTTAGTTGCGCCGAAATTTCCATCAAAACAAATACGGGGAAAATTCTCTAAGGGATACGGGTGAGTGGGTTGAGATAAAGGAGCAGAAAGCACTTCGGGACAACATTCAGCAAAATTAAAATCCCTTAAAATGGTATTGGCGGCCATGACTATCGAGATGGGGTCCGAAGGAATGCCCTTAAATTTCTTTTTATTCCTGTGATACCAAATCAAGCAAGAGATTATAGTGAAGAGATTGCCGATATCCGGAGGCGAGTGAAGAATCACATCCTGATACCATGATGAGAAGCTCGACTGCTTGAAATGGAGGACAACTTCAAAGATTCTTGAAACTCTCCAAACCTGTTCAGCAAAATTACAAAAAACGAAGGCATGGTTGGCATTTTCGGTAGAAGCGCAGAATGGGCAAAGATCCGAAGAGGTGATGTGGTGTTTTGCAAGGAAATCAACCATGGATAACACCTCTGACGAACATCTCCAAGCAAAGAATTTGAACTGGGGTGGGACCTTCAATTTCCAAATCCTCTTCCAGACTGGGTTAAGGGACGAGCCCGATGGAAGAGAAAGTTGAAAATAAAAAAGGAACGAGCCGGATGATAAAATTTCATGGTAGGCTGACTTAACAGAAAATTTACCACTTTTATTTGGATGCCAACACCAAAGGTTTTTTGACTGACTCGTGCTAATAGGCATGGATAGAATGAATGAAGCCTCTTCAGGATTGAACATGGATTGAACAATGTTTTCACGCCAACAAGAATTATTCACATCAATAAGTTCACTCACTGTGGCATTCTGATCATCTATCGGACCAATGGGATGAGCAAAGAAGTCCGACTATCTTGGAAGCCAAGGGTCTAGCCATATATGAGTGGTGGTTCTGGAGCGGATGAGACGATGGGCGCCCAAAAAATATGGTTGGACGGTTGTCTAGAATACTACGCCAACTCCACGAGGGTCTAGAACCAAGTTGAGCATGGAAAAAATTTCCATTCGGGAAATAATTCACGTGAAGAAGCTGAGCAAGAAGAGAACATGGTCTAGTGATAAGTCTCCAAGCCTGCTTAGCGAGGAGTGCTAGGTTGAAAGCCCGAAGGTGCCTAAAGCCAAGTCTCCCCTACTCTTTTTTTCGCGCAATTTTTTCCAAGATAGCCAATGAATCTTTTTTCCATCAATAGCCCCACTCCACTCCAAAAATAATTCGCCGACATAGATTGAATTTTTTCAAGAATCGCATTCGGAATGCGGAAGCAAGACATAACAAAAGTAGGAATGGCCTAAATGACCATTTTCACAAGGATATTTCGGCCCACCTGAGTTAACGTCTTTTCTTTCCAACCCACGATATGTTTCCACACACGATCCTGGATTGATGAGAAAACCTCCCGCTTATTTTTTCCAATAACAGATGGGAGACCGAGGTATTTCCCATGCGATTCCACAATTGGAATACCAAGAATATTGGATATATGCTGAGCCAAATTGGTTTTAATAGGGCTAAATAAAACACCGGATTTCTCATGATTAATTAAAACAATGTCACTGCATCGATCATTGCATGTATTACAAAATTAATTGTTGATGACACACCTTCCAAGCCATAATATGTTAAGGAATGAATTCAATAGGGGTGACAATTTGAGGCACCACACGATTGACCAACACGAACACAACATGAAATTATTGATTTTAGGCTGAGGCTTATTGAGTTCAGACCGTTATCAAACTGACACAATAAGGCCCGTTAAAAATTGGGTTGATATCGAACTAGCCTGATATACACGATAAGTCCGGATAATACTTTAATTATCGGTAATTGATTATATGTATTGACAATTTACTAGTAATTGACTATTTGTACTTGACTATTTTATTGATAATTTATTAGTATACATGTTTTGAGTATAAAATATAAAAAATATTAAATAAAAGGGATAATTACATTTTTTCCCCAAACTGTCGTGAGTTTTGCACTTTGCCTACTAAAATTTGAAAATTTCTCTTTGCATGCCTAACTTTAAACATTTTGCACTTAACCCCCTGGGAGCTGACTTGGATCTATCATGAGTTGACACGCCAATTGGTTTGGGAGATAAAGTGCAATAATCATATAGTTCCTAGGGTAGAAGACGCATTTCTAAAGTTCAATGGTTAAACTACAAAAAACGTTATACTTTGGAGGACAAAGTGCAATTAACCCTAAATAAAATCATAAATTTTATTTGCTAATGGGCTTAATCGTTAACGGGCCTAACAAGCCTAACTAAATAAATTTGACAATCGTGCTTATCGTGTCGTGTCATGCTATTCGTGTTTTTAATATGTCGTGCTTGTATTTAAGTTTTAGGCCCGATAAGGTTATCGTGTCGGGCTTATAATGGCCCAATATGAACAATTTGTCACCCCTAAACTTGAGATATCACCTGATTCAACCAAATATTGGATCCCTGAAAATGAACAAATATGCGATTCTTCATTAATATAAAAATATTTGTGATTCTTCATCCTAATATTGGATTCCTGAAAGATAACACAAACCATTGGTAACATAGACTGAAAATTTAGGATCTTTAGTGAGTAAAACTTGAGAAACTTTGGACATCAATGGCAGAAGAGAGCAACGAAAATAAAACCAAAATCGTAAATTTTTTTAAAAAGAAACTAGTGCCCATAAATCGTGGGATTAACTTTTTTCACAATCCCATCCATAAATCAAACGTCAAATCCCATCCATAAATCGTGAGATTAAGTTATGGTAAAAAGTCATTACCGAAAAATCGTAATTTGAAAGGACCATTTTGTCCTGTATAAATTATACAAAGAAAAAGACAGTTACTAAAATACCCTTACTATGAATGGGATCTTCTGTTCCAAAATCGTGTTTCCTCTCCTATTCCAACTGCACGTATGCTTGTCACATGTGTACGACTTACCATATTAATATGATAAATGATATACACATGACAATCATCGGTGCGGTGAAATAGAAGATAAAATACGGTTTTGGAATAAAAGATCCTATCCATCCTTACTACTAATCAAATTACCTAAATTGAAGGAGACAATCTCATCCATCTAAAATTATCCATCAACAGTCAATATTAATCCTCACGGTCTAACCCTAGGAAATTGGTCTCACTTGAACTAATTCCTATATATTTATATGACATAAATGGAGGTGGAAAAATCAAGCCCGGTTTGTGGGCTGGCCCAAGGTTTGGGCCAGAGTGGGCCATGTTTTTCCAGGCCCAAAAAATATCGAGCCTATTTGGCCCGGCCCGAATGACTCGGTGGGCCAGGGTTGGCCCGACTTTTTGGCCTGGTCCGAAATTTTTGTACACAAAGTATATATATAGGCTGGACTGGGCCAATCATTTATGCGGTCCCACCAAAGTCGGACTAGCCCGACCCGACCAGAATTTTTTCGAAAGCCCGATGGGCCCAGGCCAACCAAATTTGTTGCCGACTCTGCAGACATGAATCCAATGAAACCAATTAATACTAAGGTAAGACCGTAGGGACTAATCTCGCTTCGTTGCTATATAATTTCGGACCGCCGCTCGATTTAAGGGACAAATATAACTATTAATTTATTAATTTATTTACTTTAAGGGTAATCTTGTAAAAGAACTCAAATATATAACTACCTAAAACAAAGAACCATTACAAATTATGGAAAGAGAATTCCCTAAGGGTGCATTTGGATGGGGGGATTTGGGAGGGGATTTGGGAAGAGGAATTTGAAATCCTTAGCTAAATCCACACCCCTGTTTGGCATATAAATCCAAATCAATGGATTTCAAATCCCTCTTTAACTTTTAGTTCATTTTCAAAGGATTTCAAATCCCTCCCAAAACCTAGTCATTTGAAATCCATTCTTTTTTTTCCCTCTTTATGCTCACTTGCATATTCACACACACTTACACACACCGCACACATTTACGCACACTACACACATATTTACACACACTTCACACATTTACACACACTGCACACATTTACACACATTGCACATATATTGCACACACTACACACACTGGACACATATTGCACACATTTGCACACACTACACACAATGCACACATTTACACACACTACACACACACTACACATATATTGCACACATTTACACACACAACACACACACAAAATAATAAGATTATATCTTTTATTTTTATTTATTAAATATCAATTAAGAAAATAAATTGAGCTTCTAAATTTTTTATCAAAACTTACGATGGATTTGAAATTCTTACACAAATCCACATCATCCAAACAAGAGGTGGATTTCAAATCCAATGACTTTGAAATCTATTCATTTGAAATCCCTTAGAATTTCAAATTCCTCCATCCAAATGGGCCCTAATTGATTTGTTTGAATCATAATTACATAAACTCGTGAAATATTAGCATCCCAAAATAGATTTTTTTTCCATCTTTGTTCTTCTTCCGCTGAATCATCTTAGATGGAAAAAAAACATTAATCTTTTATGTCTAAAATAAGTTCATATATCACTGGTCATTTACATACTATTGTTAGACGGACAAAACAATAAGTTTTCATGAAAAAATTAGCATCACAAAATAGATTTCTTTCCATGCTAATGTTGTTGCATATTGAGAATGTTATAACCGCATGTTTATTGCAATATTAATGTATATTTTACTTTGGGATCATTGCATATATTATTTTATAGTGCAACTTAATTAGAAGACTAACATGACATGTTTTACGTAATATTGATGCTCATATATTATAAGATCATTGCTTATTTTATTTAACTTTGCTACTTAATTAGAAGGATGTTACTTCATATATATATATATATATATATATATATATATATATAAAATTTGATCACTGCATGTTTAATAAAAGTGATTGTTGTTGACAACCCGTCCAAGCAATAACGATATAACTGCATGTTTATTGCAATGTTGACGTATATTTTACTTTGGGATCATTGTATATTTTATTTTATGGTACAACTTAACTAAAAGACTATCACTGCATGTTTCATGTAATGTTGATGCTCCAGCTAGTACAAAATCATTGCATGTTTTATTTAACTTTGTTGCTTAATTAGAAGGATGTTACTGCATATAATATAATTCAATGACTGCATTTGAACAAAATTGATTATTGCTGACAGCCCATCCAAGCAACAATGGCACCCTCTCAGTTCGAATTAAGATATTCATGATTTTTTAACAACAAAGCCTCCGAATCCCTCTGCAAACCAGTGAATTGAATTACTAAAAAAAACATAACTTGCGAAGACTTGTAAAAAAAGATAGAAAACTATGCTAAAAAGGTCAAAGAAAGTTGGCACCCCATTTTTCTTGTAATTTGTATTGTAATAGATATGGCTGTATGAGCTGAGTCAAGTCAGCTATGCCTGGGAATACAAGAAGTCAACTGAAGACTAGAATGAAGACTCATTTGTGGAAGCGGTGAGTGTGGCAAGGAAGAGATGTCAAAAACTCGACTGAAGGAGTATCGGCTGTGATACAGCTGTATGAAGAGTCAGTCAAGTCAACTCAAGAAGCCAAGTCTCAAAGTTGAAGTGACAGATGAGTCATCCGTTGATTGGAAGCTAACTCAAAGTCACCTGGGGAATAAAGGACTGCAGTCAAGTCAAGATAACTGAACGAGATCCGTTGATTAAAGTCAAGAATGTTACTCAGAATAGTAACTTGCTAAAGTTGTCAGAGATAAAGTATTAGTTCGATTGTGTGCAAAACAAACGAACCAATGGGAAGCACCGCACGATCATCGAAACATCTTTGCAATCTTTGCAAGACATTTAATACGAGGAAATGTCAACATTAAGGACTGTAACAAGACAAGCCAATGAACACAAGTGATTTTTGAAAAGGTTACCTTGCATACCTGAGATAACAAGAATTATCCATACTGTAACCTGCAAAATATTCTCAAGTTATTCAAGCAAAATCCTCAAGCCTAAATCTCGAAGGAAATCGATCCAACACTAAGCTGTGAAGGAAAGACAACTTCAAATTGTTGAAGAGGAAACTTTTGAAGAAGCAAAAGGGGTCTATTTTCCAAGGAGGATTGTAGAAAGGTTCAAGGTCGAACCAATCTCAAGTTATTGGATGGCTTCATGATCAAATCCAAGAAGCTTGAGAAAGTGAGCTCAAGTAGCAAAGCGGCCATGCAATGAAGTAGCCGAGTCGGACGAGAAGGCAACTTGTGTGACCAAGGCATCTCCGTGATCGAGTCCCAAAGGAGCAAGTCACCGTGTGTGATCAAGACTTGTATCGGACTGATAACCACTTTGTACTCTGATCATTACTTAGTGGATTCCTCCAGGAGTTGGAGAAGAGAGGAGTAGAAGAATTACCCCATCTTCGAACCTCTATAAAAAATATTGTGTCATTTACATTTCAGCATTATATTCCTGCATATCACTTTATATCTGCTGATAATTTGCTATCCAACTGATAAGTAACTAAGTGCTAAAATCAAGTGTTTAAAACAAGTTAAGTCAAATTAAAGGGTGTTAAGTCTTCCACTGAAAATCTCATCACAACCAAGTTAAGGTTTAGACTAAATAGCTGAGTTATTCTATCAACAGCTCAATCGAGTCTGTTGAGTGGTTAACTCTGCTGGTTAACTAACTTAGTTGTCCCCCAAGGACTTAGCCGTGTATTTAACTCTGTAAAATTTTAAAAGGACTAAAATCAAAAAGTTGGTAAGGTTTATTCAACCCCTTATCTTCTAAACCTTACTCACACCCCTTGGGACCTACAAGTGGTATCAGAGCGGTTGGTTCATTGAGCCTTTCGCACTGGTTACTGAACAAGATCTCCAATCTTTCAAAGAAGTTTTAACACTTGCTCTTTCAAAAGCTATTTCTATTTAGCAAAGTTATTATCATGGAAGCAAATTTGACACGCATTCCTATGTTAATTATTGAGAAATTTGATGACTGGAAAATTCGTATGCAGGCTCATCTATCAGCTTTACATGATGAAATATGGATAGTGATGGAGGATGGGCCACTGCAAATACTGAAAATGAACACAACAGATTGAGAGCGAGCACCGTGAAGGAGAGGAAGTCTGCTGAAAGAAGACCACCCTGGTTGAGAAACCAAGGACCGAATGGACAAACGAGGACGAGAAGAAGATACAACTTGGACAATGTGGCCAAGGACATACTTTACAAAACCTTGGACAAAGCAATGTTCAATAAAGTCAAATCTTGTCAAACCGCAAAACAAATGCGGATAAATTAACGTAATTTGTGAAAGATCTAAGAAAATTAAAGAAAATAAATTGTCCGTTGCTGTACAAAAATTTGAAAATTTTAAAATGCTTGCAGGTGAAACCTTGGATCAGCTGGATGCTCGATTCACCGAGATCACAAATGAATTATCCGCACTTGGGAAAGAATATACACAGAAGGAAATGTGTATGAAGATTCTGAGAAGCCTCCCAACTGAATGGGAAATGAAGATCATGGCCCTGAGACATTCAATGAACCTCACAACAACATCCAACCATGAGCTATTCTCAGACCTCAAAGCCTACGAGTTTGAGCTGAGAAGAAAAGATCGAGAGGAGACATCTGTACCCAAAACAGCTGCACTTATAGTCAAGGATGGAAAGAGAGCTGAGGTCAAGGAAGCCATTGACCAGGAGGAAATTGCCTTGATGGTTAAAAGATTCAACAAGTTCTTCAACAAGAACTATAAAAGAAACAAGGGTGAATCCTCCAGGATACATTCAGCTCCCTCCAAGTCAAGGGAAGATAGGCCACCCAAGAGAACTGGGCATCAAAAGGTTGAATATCAGAGAGCTGATAACCCAAGAACGAAAAGAACTGATCAAAGAGCTGAGAACCTGTCTTGGAACTGTAGACAACCAGGACACTTTGTTATTGACTGTTCATATCCTGTAGTCAACAAATACAGGAATGAAGAAGAAATAAGAGTTTTCAGGGAAAGAAGACAAGAAAAGAAAAAGGCTATGTTGGCTGCTGAGACTGCTGAGACAGCTAAGTCAAAAGAAGCAGCAGACTCAGAGAGTAGTGAAGCTGACTACTCAAGTGATTCTGAAGAAGAAGCAATGATCTGTCTAATGGCTAAAGAACAAGAATAACCTGACCAAGAAGATGAGGTACACTCTGTGAGACCCCGAATTTTAACGTGAGATTCGGTGTTATGTAGTGATTATTTATTCGGCTATGTATCACAAACCTATTATTAATGAAACTCGACTCTATTTTTATTTATTTCTTCCCACGTCAATTACGCATTTCACATTTTTAGAGCTTACCAATTTTATATTCTTCCTCTAGTATTAATACTTGATCGAATGACTACTACTTTAGGAATATTAGACCTCCAACAATTTAGGAGTACATTCCAATCCTTATCCTAATATTTCATCTTATTCTATAATTCATCCCAACCAATTTCCCAATCAATTTTTTTTAAAAAAAATTAATATTATTTTTTTATATTTTTAAAAAATTTCGAAAATTGCCATAAATGGGGAGGTTGTTTCATATTCTTTTCAAGACCTACATTTATATATGTATATATATATATATATATATATATATATATTTACATATATATATTATTTTTTTTTTCTCAACTTTTGGTCACATGCTTAAAGGATGGACAAACTTTTCTTTCCACCAAATTCTAATAAATAAAAATACCAACACCATGATTATTATTCCTCCAACTTTTGGCTCCTTGTCTTAGGGAATCAATCATTTTTGTTATTTTTTTCTTTATCTACCAATATTATTCATTTCATAATTATCATAAAAACACAAGACTTGCTTCCATTTTCCTCTCTAAAGGATCAAATTCTTCAAGCATAAGGTAAGAATATCTTCATTTCTCCCAACTCTATTTTTCTTCTCCAATCCTCAACCTTATACTTTCACCATCTAATGATGTTGAATCATTCTTGTTGAGGTACTCCTAGAGAAAATTCTTGAAGAATTAGAGACCTAGATTTGACTACAAGCTTGAAGAGGAAATTCAAGATTACATATTATTAAGGTGAGAAAATTATGGTTTTAGTATTTTTCTCTTGACAACATGAAGAATTAATTTTTGACTCAAGAATATAAATTTTTGGAGTTTAGGGGCTGACCTACATCATCTCAAGTGGAGGTTAGAGGCTTGAAGGAAAAATTCCATTTTTGAGACTACTTGAAGATATTAAGGTGAGTAGTAACCATTTGGTACTAGTATATTTTCTTTAGACTTGAGACTTTAATTTTAACACCAAAATATGGTTTGGATACCATTTAGGGGCTGATCTTCAAGAGTTTTAGTCAAGAAGTTGATTCAAGGAAGAAGACCACATTTTAGACTACTACGAGGTGGGTGGAAAAATTCTTTCAACTTCTAGGTGTTTTAAATTGAAAATATGCATGTAGTATTTTGTTATTGAGCACTTGAGATATATATTATGTATTGCATGCTATTTTCTTGTATCAAGTTGGAAAAATTCTCAAGTGTTGCTCAAAAATGTGATTTATCGAAAAATAGGGCATACATGCACATTTTATTGTTATACTTGATGAAATTTTGTATGAGAAGGATATGTATGTGTATGACTCTTGAAATCTATGTTTTGAATGATTTATAACCTGGACAAGTCGAGCATAATTGATTAAATTTCAACTTTTGGACTTAAAATGCAAAAATGGAAAGTTGGTGGACTTAATTGCAAGAAAATAAAACTCAAGGGACCCCTCTGTAATTTTCGATTTTTGGGACTGAACTCAAGTTCAAAAATTATGCTTTGACATTTTAATAAAGTTTTAAGAGTTTTTAGATAAATAAAATCAACCCTTAAAAGCCCAAGGACTAGATTTTAAAATTCTAGAAGTTTAAGGGCTATTTTGCAATTTTCGAAACTGTACCAGACCCTAATTTTAAATTTTGAAATTTTAACTCTTAAGGGACTGGAAATAACATATTTTAAGTGTATTCCAAAAATCCAAGTGTTTAGAGCTTGGAAAGTAATTTTATAAAATTTGAGGGACCAAATTGTAAAAGATTAAACTTGAGGACCAAAATACAATTTCTAGGACTTATGCAGTCCATGCACCTGGAAATACTAATTTATCTATAACATAATTATATCTTGGACCCAAGGTTCAAATTTCATAACAATTGGACCCCTAAAAGCCTTAAAGGCAATTATTTCAAAACGAGACAAAAATGAGATTTTCAAAACTTAAGGGACCTAAACTTATTTCTTTTTAAAACTGCTTTTGTCCCAATATCCCACTAACCATAGTGATATTTTTCAACTGGAATCACATTAAAAGCCCTTCCGGTTTGTGAGTTCCAAATATTTTAAACTTAGAGCCCGAAATGGCAATTTTAACAAATTTGGGGCCAATATGAGAATTTTATAAAAACTCGACCTCAAAACTTCAAAAATCTGAATCTATGAACAATTTTAAGAATTTAGAAACTGACCTCATAATGTTTCAAGGTCGGGATATTTATTTATTCAATTTTTAACCCCAAAAGTATTGGTTTTTACAAAACGGGGCTAAATTGTAAATTTTCTTTTTATCAAGGACCTAACTCTAATTATTTTTCTTTTACTAAAACAGCCCTGGACCCTCTGACTTCCATTTTTAATTAAAATATTTTATTTTCTCAAAAACCCCTTGACTTATCGGACCGCCCTGACCGATTAATACCCGATCGCAGGGCGACTTCCTCGTCTTGCGATTTGAATCTATAATGGGACTTATGTTCCACCTAATATTTCAAGATATCGAAGATTGCTTATCCTCCCGATAATCATCTTCATCCAAATAACTCCACCAACGCCATAATTACCTTACGCAAATGTTTGAAAACTTTTCATGAACTCGCCCGAATCAATATACTGATTGCTGGTTGACTACCCGAACGTGTATTTAATTTCTTGCTTGAGTCAACTTGGTGTGTCGAGCTCACGGAGTGGATACGTCGGGATGGAACCGGCAGCTCGGCTGCTATTCTACTCTTCCGGCCCCATCGTCCTAATCCCGCAACTGAGGGACGGAGTTTGTCCAAGGGAAGCGGGTCGTAGTACTTGAGGTATAATCATGATTATGATGAATCCGAGCCTTGCTAGCTCCAACGTGGATTTTGTCTTTGCCTATGGAGCAATAAGGTGACAGCTCTTGGACCATCATGAACGGGGAGTTACAAGGAAGAACGAAGGAATCGGCCCGATCCACACGATTCCGAGTTGAACTAACGCTTGGTTGGCGCTACACTTCGATGACGCAACCGCTACTTGTAATGCATGGGTTGAAGCTACACTTCAGTACGCAACCACTAATTGTCTTGCATGGGATTGGCGCTACACATCAGTACGCAATCCTCCTGTCTGCTTGAATCATAGTGCTTGTGTGACCACGAACTATTTCTTAAACTGTAAAAATATATTACTTAATATATATTTATCACGATGCTTGTGGGCTATGTGTGAAATCATGCATCATACCTCACGCGTTTTCATACAACTCAAGTTTTCTCGCGTTAACTATATATATCGCCACACTTGCACACGATCACCCCATCCACTGAGATTTTTGTCTCACTCCCTCCTGTTTTCTAACCTTTAGATGAAGAATACGTTGAAGACGTCGAACCTACCACAGATTGAATTCCTTCCGTTGATGTGGAGTGACACTCCTTTTACTTTTATTGTTGTTGGATTTCTTCATTTTGTTTCTATTTGGACTGTAAGTTAAATTCGGATAATCTATTGGGTTGTATTCGGATTCCGCCAGATCTTAAGATGTAATTTGTACTTGGGTTTATTTTAATTCCGCTGCATTGGACTCTTTTCACTTGAAGTTTAATATCATGGGTTTGGACTATTGGGTTATTTCTGTTTAAGTGAGTGATCGTCGTCGCGTCGCGTTTGGGGCGTGACAGTTATGGTATCAGAGCTCGGCTAGTAAGATGAAACTTACACCGAGCTGACCCAGGATAGGACCCTCGGACTGTGTTGGGTAGTACCGTGACTTGACTAATTAAGTTGTGAAATCGATTTCAATAATGGCATAGAACCGTATTATTGATGTTTATGTTAAGTCAGAATTTATACTTGGAGAATACATAGTCATACTTGATTTGACTTAGTTGACTCCTGACTGACTTTCCTTAGTCATTCTTTCTTGTTCTTCCTTATCTTTTCCTTACATTCGTCTAATCCGCTTTAGTTTTGTTTGACCAGGATAGGTTCCTCTGCCTTGGATTGGGTACCACTACTAGGTGACCTAAGTTGAATCTTGGATGAATATTTGAACTCTTTTGGGCTGTTATAGTGTTAAGATATCCGGATATTCCTCTATTTGGACGTTAGGTGATTTAGAAAATCTGTGATTTAGAGATTATAATGCCTGATATGGTGAGACTCGAAGAAAATGAGGATATCTCTTGAGAAGTATATGATTTGGATGTGATATATTATGGGATCTAAACACCTAATGATATTACTTTGGGAAAATGATAGTAGGGGAATCACTAAATATATTGATCAATGATAATACCCTTGTGTTATTCATTCTCAAGTACCTGCACAAGCTTAAGTAAGGGAATTTGACTTGTGGTTTAGGTATCACGGATAAGATACATTAAGGATGTGACATTATACGATCTCGACTAGATGTTACCACTAAATATCCCCTCCCGAGGATAGACGAACTATTTGATCAACTTCAAGGAGCGACGATGTACTCGAAGTTTGATTTACAACAAGGATATTATCAGTTAAAGATCCGTGAAGAGGGCGTTTCCAAAACAAAGATTTCGCACCAAATATGGACACTACGAGTTTGTAGTGATGCCTTTCGGTCTAACAAACGCACCAGCAGCGTTTATGGATCTAATGCATCGAGTCTTTCAACCTTATTTGGATCAATTCGTAGTGATATTCATTGATGACATACTCGTATACTCCAAGTCTAAAGAGGAGCATGAGCGTCATCTGAAAATTGTTTCAGAGACACTACGAGAGCACAAGCTGTATGCCAAATTCAGCAAGTGCGAATTTTAGCTTAGTGAAGTCGCATTCTTGGGACACATAGTATCCACTGGGATCGCCGTAGATCCTTGAAAGTACGAGCAGGTGGTTGAATGGAAACAACCCGAGTCTGTAACGGAGATTAGAAGTTTCTTAGGACTAGCCTCCAAGATAGCCGGACCACTCACTCGACTAACCTAGAAGCAAGTCAAGTTTGAGTGGAATGACAAGTGTGAGGCTAGTTTCCAAGAGCTGAAGAAACGACTTACTACAGCTCCAGTCTTAGCCCTTCCAAAGGGAACAGAAAACTTTGTCGTCTACAGTGACGCATCAAAGGAAGGACTAGGAGCGAGACTCATGCAAGAAGGAAAGGTCATTGCTTATGCATCACGAAAACTCAAGCCGTATGAAGCCAATTACCCAACGCATGACTTGGAATTGGCAAAGAATAGTGTTCGCGTTAAAGAAATGGAGGCACTACCTCTATGGAGCAACATTCACGGTTTACACTGATCATAAGAGCCTAAAGTATCTATTCTCTCGTAAGGAACTCAATTTGAGGCAACGGAGATGGATGGAGTTAATAGAAGATTATCACTTTGATATTCAATACCATCCCTGAAAGCTAACGTAGTAGGCGACGCCTTAAGCGAAAGCGAGTTTAGCTAGACTAATGATTCGAGAGTGGAGATCATTAGAAGAATTGAGCACTTGGAATCCGACGAGAACCGCATCGAATTTCATGTGCTAATATTTCGCTTAAACCCGATCTCTTGAATGAGATCAAAGTAACACAGGGATTGACGTGCAACTTCAAAAACTAAAATAGAAGATACTTAAAGGAGAGAGATCAGAATTCTCGGTACAGGAAGATGGGATCATCAGATTTCGGAATAGAATTTATGTACCGAGTGATGAGCAACTTAGGAATAGAATCCTCTCAGAAGCACACCGTTCGAAATACACTATACATCCCGGAGGAAACAAGATGTATAAGGACTTGAAACAACATTACTGGTGGGCAAACATGAAGAACCAGGTAGCAGAGTTCGTTGCGAGATGCTTGACTTGTCAACGAGTAAAAGCTGAACACCAACGACCATCTGGTTTATTACAACCGTTGAGAATTCCCGAGTGGAAATGGGAACACATAACGATGGACTTCGTGACGGATCTACCGAGGACTAGACGAGGCGATGATGCTATATGGGTAGTCGTAGACCGACTCACGAAATCTGCACACTTCCTACCCATGAAGAAAACCGACAGCTTGCAGAAACTTGCGCAAATTTATATCCGAGAGATCATTCGACTGCATGGAGTGCCAATATAGTGTCGACAGAGACCCGAGATTTGTCTCAGTTAAATGCTTACATGAGGAATTGGGTACCTCACTAAGTTTCAAAGACAAAGAAGACATCCACAAACCGATGGCCGATCCTGAATAACAATTCAAACCCTGGAAGACATGTCTGCGAGCATGCACGTTGGACTTCCAAGGAAGTTGGGATTCGTACTTACCATTGGCCGAGTTCGCCTATAATAACAGCTATCAGGCCACAATTGGGATGGCACCCTACGAAGCCTTGTACGGGCGAAAGTGTAGATCTCCACTACACTGGGAGATTGATGACCAATGGACTCCAAAACGAAACGAAAGTCGCCTCGATTCCAAAGGTCGACTTAGTTCAGGAGGCCATGGAGAAGGTCAAGTTGATTAAGGAACGGATCCGCACAGCTCAGAGCCGCCAAAAGAGTTACGCAGACAAGAGGAGAAAGGACTTGGAATTTGAAGCCGGAGATGAAGTATTCCTCAGACTGTCTCCACGGAAAGGATTGATCAATCCAAAGAAAGGAGGCAAGTTGAGTCCGAGATATGTTGGACCTTACAAGATTTTGCGGAGGATCGGAAGTTAGCTACCGACTTGAGTTAACGGCACAAAGATGCGGGGAATGCACGATGTATTCCATGTATCGAGATTGAAAAGGTATCAACTAGATCCACGAGCACATCATCACTCGTGATGCTCCTCCTCTAATGGAAAATTTATCTTACACAGAAACCAATCGAATCATTGACGGCAAGTGCGTCGGTTTGTAACAGAGAGATTCCAATGGTTAAAGTTGTATGGCGGAATCACAACCGAGACGAAGACGCAACATGGGAGATGGAAGAAGACATGAGGAATCAATATCCAGAATTGTTCTAAAGAGAATTTGGGGACCAAATTCTTTTAAGGAGGGGTGAATGTGAGACCCCGAATTTTAACGTGAGATTCGGTGTTATGTAGTGATTATTTATTCGGCTATGTATCACAAACCTATTATTAATGAAACTCGACTCATTTTTTATTTATTTCTTCCCACGTCAATTACGCATTTCGCATTTTTAGAGCTTAGCAATTTTATATTCTTCCTCTAGTATTAATATTTGATCGAATGACTACTACTTTAGGAATATTAGACCTCCAACAATTTAGGAGTACATTCCAATCCTTATCCTAATATTTCATCTTATTCTATAATTCATCCCAACCAATTTCCCAATCAATTTTTTTTAAAAAAAAATTAATATTATTTTTTTATATTTTTAAAAAATTTCGAAAATTGCCATAAATGGGGAGGTTGTTTCATATTCTTTTCAAGACCTACATTTATATATGTATATATATATATATATTTACATATATATATTATTTTTTTTTTCTCAACTTTTGGTCACATGCTTAAAGGATGGACAAACTTTTCTTTCCACCAAATTCTAATAAATAAAAATACCAACACCATGATTATTATTCCCTCCAACTTTTGGCTCCTTGTCTTAGGGGAATCAATCATTTTTGTTATTTTTTTCTTTATCTACCAATATTATTCATTTCATAATTATCATAAAAACACAAGACTTGCTTCCATTTTCCTCTCTAAAGGATCAAATTCTTCAAGCATAAGGTAAGAATATCTTCATTTCTCCCAACTCTATTTTTCTTCTCCAATCCTCAACCTTATACTTTCACCATCTAATGATGTTGAATCATTCTTGTTGAGGTACTCCTAGAGAAAATTCTTGAAGAATTAGAGACCTAGATTTGACTACAAGCTTGAAGAGGAAATTCAAGATTACATATTATTAAGGTGAGAAAATTATGGTTTTAGTATTTTTCTCTTGACAACATGAAGAATTAATTTTTGACTCAAGAATATAAAGTTTTGGAGTTTAGGGGCTGACCTACATCATCTCAAGTGGAGGTTAGAGGCTTGAAGGAAAAATTCCATTTTTGAGACTACTTGAAGATATTAAGGTGAGTAGTAACCATTTGGTACTAGTATATTTTCTTTAGACTTGAGACTTTAATTTTAACACCAAAATATGGTTTGGATACCATTTAGGGCTGATCTTCAAGAGTTTTAGTCAAGAAGTTGATTCAAGGAAGAAGACCACATTTTAGACTACTACGAGGTGGGTGGAAAAATTCTTTCAACTTCTAGGTGTTTTAAATTGAAAATATGCATGTAGTATTTTGTTATTGAGCACTTGAGATATATATTATGTATTGCATGCTCAAAAATGTGAAAGTTGGTGGACTTAATTGCAAGAAAATAAAACTCAAGGGACCCCTCTGTAATTTTCGATTTTTGGGACTGAACTCAAGTTCAAAAATTATGCTTTGACATTTTAATAAAGTTTTAAGAGTTTTTAGATAAATAAAATCAACCCTTAAAAGCCCAAGGACTAGATTTTAAAATTCTAGAAGTTTAAGGGCTATTTTGCAATTTTCGAAACTGTACCAGACCCTAATTTTAAATTTTGAAATTTTAACTCTTAAGGGACTGGAAATAACATATTTTAAGTGTATTCCAAAAATCCAAGTGTTTAGAGCTTGGAAAGTAATTTTATAAAATTTGAGGGACCAAATTGTAAAAGATTAAACTTGAGGACCAAAATACAATTTCCAGGACTTATGCAGTCCATGCACCTGGAAATACTAATTTATCTATAACAAAATTATATCTTGGACCCAAGGTTCAAATTTCATAACAATTGGACCCCTAAAAGCCTTAAAGGCAATTATTTCAAAACGGACAAAAATGAGATTTTCAAAACTTAAGGGACCTAAACTTATTTCTTTTAAAACTGCTTTTGTCCCAATATCCCACCAACCATAGTGATATTTTTCAACTGGAATCACATTAAAAGCCCTTCCGGTTTGTGAGTTCCAAATATTTTAAACTTAGAGCCCGAAATGGCAATTTTAACAAATTTGGGGCCAATATGAGAATTTTATAAAAACTCGACCTCAAAACTTCAAAAATCTGAATCTATGAACAATTTTAAGAATTTAGAAATTGACCTCATAATGTTTCAAGGTCGGGATATTTATTTATTCAATTTTTAACCCCAAAAGTATTGGTTTTTACAAAACGGGGCTAAATTGTAAATTTTCTTTTTATCAAGGACCTAACTCTAATTATTTTTCTTTTACTAAAACAGCCCTGGACCCTCTGACTTCAATTTTTAATTAAAATATTTTATTTTCTCAAAAACCCTTGACTTATCGGACCGCCCGACCGACATTAATACCCGATCGCAGGGCGACTTCCTCGCCTTGCGATTTGAATCTATAATGGGACTTATGTTCCACCTAATATTTCAAGATATCGAAGATTGCTTATCCTCCCGATAATCATCTTCATCCAAATAACTCCACCAACGCCATAATTACCTTACGCAAATGTTTGAAAACTTTTCATGAACCGCTCAATCAATATACTGATTATCGCGGTTGACTACCCGAACGTGTATTTAATTTCTTGCTTGAGTCAACTTGGTGTGTCGAGCTCACAAATCGGAGTGGATACGTCGGGGGATGGAACCGGCAGGCTCGGCCGCTATTCCACTCTTCCCCCCCATCGTCCTAATCCCGCAACCGAGGGACGGAGTTTGTCCAAGGAAGCGGGTCGTAGTACTTGAGGTATAATCATGATTATGACAAATCCGAGCCTTGCTAGCTCCAACGTGGATTTTGTCTTTGCCTATGGAGCAATAAGGTGACAGTCTTGGACCATCATGAACGGGGAGTTACAAGGAAGAACGAAGGAATCGTTTGCCCCGATCCACACGATTCCGGAGTTGAACGGAACGCTTGGTTGGCGCTACACTTGATGACGCAACCGCTACTTGTAATGCATGGTTGAAGCTACACTTCAGTACGCAACCACTAATTGTCTTGCATGGGATTGGCGCTACACATCAGTACGCAATCCTCCTGTCTGCTTGAATCATAGTGCTTGTGTGACCACGAACTATTTCTTAAATCGTAAAAATATATTACTTAATATATATTTATCACGATGCTTGTGGGCTATGTGTGAAATCATGCATCATACCTCACGCGTTTTCATACAACTCAAGTTTTCTCGCGTTAACTATATATATCGCCACACTTGCACACGATCACCCCATCCAGAGATTTTTGTCTCACTCCTCCTGTTTTCTAACCTTTAGATGAAGAATACGTTGAAGACGCGAACCTACCACAGATTGAATTCCTTCCGTTGATGTGGAGTGACACTCCTTTTACTTTTATTGTTGTTGGATTTCTTCATTTTGTTTCTATTTGACCGTAAGTTAAATTCGGATAATCTATTAGGTTGTATTCGGATTCCGCCTGATCTTAAGATGTAATTTGTACTTGGGTTTATTTTAATTCCACGCATTGGACTCTTTTCACTTGAAGTTTAATATCATGGGTTTAGACTATTGGGTTATTTCTTTAAGTGATTGATCGTAAATCGCGTCGCGTTTGGGCGTGACACACTCTAACTCATCTCACTCGATTCTAGTGATAGTGATTGTGACACACACACTTCATCACCCACCGATCTTTATGATTCATTAAGCAAAATGATGAAAGACTTTGAGCACATTAAATCCTCACACACACTATTAAATGAGAAAAACAATCAAAAAGCCAAAACTCACAACCGACTAAGGAGATGAGTACTCTAAGTCACATAGCTGATGAGAACAAAGAGCTAAAGGCTGGAAAATGCAAAACTAATAGCAGAGATAACTGCTATAGAAAAGAGGGAAAATGATCTCAAAAATGTGATTGCATCATTTACAAAGTCATCTAAATCATTGGATGACCTTATTATGAGCCTAAAAGAGTGTGGAGATAAAACTGACATAGGATTCAATTCCTTTGCACACAGTCAAACTCCCAGAGTGATTTTGGAAAATGGATCTTCAAGTAATGAAGCATCTCAAAAATCTAAGACACCAAATATTGCACCCACATTCACTCCAAAGCACAATCACAAACAAACTGGCCTTGGATATAAAGGAAAAGGAAAACAACCAATTGAGTATGCTGAGAGGACAACTGAGAAGAAATCCAGCAGATTTCTTAGGAAACTCCAAATAGGAAGTACTCTGTGAAGAATAAACAGAGCTACCAAAAACCCTAGAAGTTTTATCAAAGAAACACACATGATAGGAATGGTAGAAACTACCCAAGCCAAGCTGATTGGAATAATGTGAAATATCAGCAAACACCTATGGAATACAAGCCTAAATGGCAAAGGCCTAGAACTCAGCAAAGGCCATTCCAAAGGCAAAAGAGCTATCATCAACACATATATGCACCCAGACACTACACTCAGAAATATCACAACTACCCAAAGAAGGCAATTGCTAAAACTCACACACAGGCATACGGACAAAAGAGACAAATTGTATGAACCTAAAGCCCCCAAGCAATTTGCCAAAGTGAACTATGATTATGGCACGAGATAGATGGCAACCTCTTAGTCGATCATTTGGCTATAGGTTGGTCGGATCATCTAACAAAGACTAACCCCTCAGACCCGCACAAGCATGGGTACCTAAAACTAATTTCCTTGATTGCGGGTTCAAGGAACAAACTGAGTGCCAAGGAACCTGGTACATGGATAGTGGTCGTTTAGACACATGACAGAAACAAGAAAAATCACAAAATTCAAGGAGATTAGAGGTGCAAAAGTCATATTTGGAGGAAATGAAGCTCCAGGAAAATAAGAGGCAATTTGGATCCATCAAGAAAAATGGATTAGAAATCACAGATGTTGCATATGTTGAAGGTCTCAACTTCAACTTGTTAAGCATCGACCAACTCGTGACAAGGGCTATAATGTTGGATTCAATATGGGAGTGTGCCAAATTAAAGACACTGAATCAAATGAAGTAGTGTTGCAAGGATCCAGACAAAAGAACATGTATGTGGTAGACTGGTCGACTGCCACACCAAGCACTTATCTGTTAGCAAAGAGTACAACTGAATCAAGTTGGCTGTGGCACAAGAAGCTGAGTCATCTGAATTTCAAGACAATTAACAAGCTTGCAAGGAGTCATCTTGTGGAAGGACTGCCAGACTCAGTGTACAAGAAGAAAAATGTTTGTGATGCATGAAAGCAGATAAAATCATCATAGTCCATCTTCAACAAGGATATTGCATCTGTTGCATATGGATTTATTTGGTCCAGTTGAGCCATCTAGCATAAGTGGAAATAAATACACTTTAGTAGTGGTGGATGATTATTTAAGACATACATGGACAATCTTCATGTGTAAAAAGAAGGAAACTTTGCAGAAGTTACCTCAATAGATGAGAAGAGTTCAAAATGAGAAGAGTCAAACCATTATAAAGATAAGGTCTGATAGAGGAACTGAGTTTGTCAATGGAATAATTACTCAGTATCGTGCTGAAAATGGTATTGCTCATGAATTATCTGCAGCAAGGACTCCACAGCATAATGGAGTAGCAGAAAGAAGAAACAAAACTCTCAAGGAAGCTGCAAGGACCATGTTAGCTGAAGCTGGGCTGCCTAAAAGATTTTTGGCTGAAGCCATCAACACTGCATGCATTTTGGGCTCAAAATAGATGCATGATTAATAGACAGCTGACAAAGACTCCCTATGAAATATGGACAGGGAGAAAGCCAAATGTTGGATATTTTAGAATATTACATCTACAACAATGGCAAGGATAATCTAAAGGCTTTTGATGCTAAAGCTGATGAATGTATGTTTTTGGGATACTCAGCTGAAAGTAAAGCCTATAGAGTGCTGAACAAGAGGACTATGGTCACAGAAGAGTCTATCCATGTGGTTTTTGATGAACCTAATGTAAATGGAGAAGACATTGAAGAGTTAGCTGATAAGCTGAATCAACCAACTATGCAGAAGAGCAATCAATCAAGATGAAGATGAGACTGCTGAGTTTCAAAGACAGCTTGAGAATCTGCAGCTAAATGATGATGAAAGAGCTGCTCAAGACAACACAGCTGCAAGATGACTAAACCCAGCTGATTTACTTCAACCTGATGTGAGATGGCTGAGAGACCATCCACCAGAGTTAGTCATTGGAAATGTGAGAGATGGTGTAAGAACAAGATCCAGAGCTCAACAAGAAGCAATGTTCACTTGTTTTATTTCCCAAATAGAGCTAAAAGATGTGTCACAAGCATTGGATGACACATATTGGATTCAAGCCATGCAAGAAGAGCTGAATCAGTTTGAGAAACAAGGTATGGTAATTGGTGCAAAGACCAACCCATCAAAATGTTATTGGCACAAAATGGGTTTTCAGAAACAAGATGAATGAAGAAGGTTACTCGTAAGAAACAAAGCAAGATTGGTAGCCAAAGGGTATTGCCAAGAAGAAGGAATAGATTTTGATGAAACATTTGCTCATGTTGCAAGATTAGAAGCAATAAGGATGTTTCTTGCCTATGATGCACACAAGAACTTTATTGTATATCAAATGGATGTGAAAAGTGCATTTTTAAATGGATTGTTGGAAGAAGAAGTCTATGTTGAGCAACCTCCGTGGTTTTGAGCAGAAGACCATTGGAGATAAGGTGTACAAGCTCAAGAAAGCTCTATATGGATTGAAACAAGCACCTAGAGCATGGTATGATACTTTATCTCAATTTCTGACAGATAATGGATTCACCAAAGGCAAAGTGGACAGAACACTCTTCAGAATTCAAGATGGGGAGAGTATATTACTTGTTCAAATATATGTGGATGACATCATTTTTGGATCCACAAACAAAGAGTTGTGTGATAAATTCTCAAACCTCATGCAAGGCAAATTTGAAATGAGCATGATGGGAGAGCTGACATTCTTCTTAGGACTCCAAGTTAAACAGCTGAAGGATGGAACCTTTATAAGTCAAACAAAGTACAAAGCAGAGATTTAATGAAGAAATTTGGTATGGAAGAGAAGTCTTCTCGTGAAAATACCAATGAATACATCACCAAGATGGACATGGATGCATATGGTAAAGTCAGTAGATCAAACAAGATCTGAGCACTTATTGGATCATCTTATCTAATGAAAAGCGAGCCGGACATCACATTTGCGGTAGGTGTATGTGCAAGATTCTAATCTGCTCCAAAGGAAAGTCACATGATCCAGCCTAAGAGAATCCTAAGATATTTGAAGGGATGCCAAGAAGTTGGCTTATGGTATCCAAAAGAAGGTGGATTCAAGCTTATTGGTTACTCGGACTACGATTATCTGGATGTAGAGTTGACAGGAAGAGTACTTCAGGAACTTGTCAAATGCTTGGAAACAGATTGGTTTCCTGGTTTAGCAAGAAGCAAAACTCAATATCCACATCCACAGCTGAAGCAGAGTACATAGTTGCGGGCAGTTGTTGTGCCCAAGTCTTATGGATGAGACAACAGCTGACAGATTATGAAATTGAAGAAAAAGAGATTCCAATTATGCGTGATAACACAAGTGCTATTGCAATCACTCAGAATCCTATGTTGCATTCGAGAACAAAGCATATTGATGTCAGGTATCATTTTATAAGAGATCATGTTGAAAAGAAAGACATCACCTTGGAATATATATCAACTGATAAACAGTTAGCTGACATATTCACCAAACCCTTATGTGAATCAAGATTTGAAGAACTTAAGCATGAGCTAGGGTTAATTTAGTTGAGTCGATACTCAGAAGACTCAATGAGAAGAGATGGAACGTGAAAAGATGAAAAATGAGCAGATCTCATGAATCTGCCGAGTGAACCAACTGTATCGGAAAGTCAACAGACGTCGAGTCACCGACAAATGAGTCACTATATGGATAGAGAAAAGAAGAGTTGAGTCATTTTGTGTAGTGAGCTAAGTCATTTATGAGCTAAGTGACAAAACGCAATCGTCTTTAATGAGCGGAATGTTTTTAAGGATGACGTCAACGTAATAATGACGAATATCAAAAGTCGCATAGTAAGCATATGATTGGATATAAATGCTGCCGCATTAAATGCGAGAAATTAAATGCAATGTGACATGCTAAATCTGAGTCGTTGATCTCGATCAAATTTCAAAATCCAAAAACCCATCCTTTCATAACCGTTATATACTCATTCTTTCAGTTTTCTCTCTCACACTGAAAACTATTCATCTTCAAAAATACGAAAGCAAGTCTCTTTTCTCTCGAAAATCCTACCTGTTCTCAAAGCAAGTTGATCAGGATTTAATCGATAGAATCTTCTAGAAATGGCACCAAAGACCGATTTCGTCAAGTTATCAAAGAAAATCCACTCAGGTTCCTCAGTGGATTTTGAAGGCATGATTAAGCAGGGTTCGGATGCAACCCTTATGAAGAAAATAGCAGATGTGTTGGAAAAATCTGGCTTAAGGCCTTTTTGACGGTAGAATACTCGCACACCTACCTGGAAGAGGTGGCGGAGTTCTATGTGAACACCGAGGTGCAGGATGAAGGGATTAAGTCCTCCGTCCACCGCAAGGACATCATGATCACTGCAAAAGACCTTGCGGAACACTGCTTATTACCGTCGGAGGGTATGATGGAGATATACGAAGCTGATGTGGACTTGGCTGTTGCATGGAAAGAAGTAGCCAAACCCGAGTGTGCTGCGAAAGTAGTCTACACAGCTGACAAGAAATTGCTGAAGGACCACTATCACAAGCTGATGGATGTCGTCTCAATCAAGAAATTGCTGAAGGACCACTATCACAATATGAAGTTTGACAGTTTCAATTAACTGTCAAAGACTAAGCTGATCGTCTTGGCTGCGATCATGCAAGGGAAGAAAGTTAACTGGGCTGAGTTCGTATACAACAGACTCTGCCAGAACGTTGCGAATAAGTCATTCAAGGAGGATGGATCCTTTGGAGGATCACTCGGCTATGGCCTAGTTATTGGCCACTTGATGGAAGTGAAGGGCATTCCCCTTCAGCATGGAAAGCCATTCCATGTAAACAAGAAGATGTTTAGGGCTAACCTTTCAGGAGCCCAGAAGAGAGCCCATGCGAAGAGGGCGGACACAAGCGAGGGGGAATCAGCTGACCCCGAGGAAACAACTGTTGCCTCCCCTCCGAAGAAGAAAGCTGCCCATGCAGCTACAAAGAAGATAGTTGCCCCTGCAGCAAAAACAAAAGACGCACCTGCCCCTGTAGCCGTATCTCCTGCCCACGCAGCCAAGGCAGAGAAGGAACCCCAAATACCTTCTCCGACCATCAAAAAGAAGAGGACTGCCAAGCCAAGAAAGACAACTCCTCAGTCAAAGAAAGATGCACCGGCCCCCGCCGCCAAGAAATCTGAGGAAGAAGTATCCGAACCAGAACTTCCTCTGGTAAGTACAAAAAGAAGAAGAAGACTCACCAAGTGCTCGGAGCTTGAGAAGAAAGTTGAGTCTGCCACTCAGCTGGAGAAATCTCTGAGACTGCTGAAGAAGTGCAATCTCCAGAAGTTGTTGATGAAACAGCCAAGTCTGCTGAGGCCGATCGGCAGAGGCAAATAGAAGACCCAACTGTGGATAGAACATCTGAGGAAGAAGAGGAAGCAGAGACAGCGAAATCTCCTGATGAAAGAGTTGTATCTCCACCTGCCCCCGATGCTGCTGAAGGACCTAACAGCAGAGTATGTTGCCTTCCATTCCTGAAAAAGAAGGGCAACAAGGAGAGGATGAAGATGATGATATGATCATGTATTCTCCATTATACCCAGACATCCAGAATCGTCTGAGAGCATGGAGAAAATGGAAGCTGAGTCACTCAAGGGTGCAGTTTGAACACCCTGAGTATATTGAGGAAGAAGAGGAGCTTTTCAAGCTTCTTGAGATTGACACTGTACTGTAGGCCCTGGATGAGGATAACTGCATAAATATGCTGCAAATTCGCAAGGAGCAAGAAAAAGCCAGAGCAACTGAGGAAGTAGAAGCTCGTGAGAAAGCCGGCATTTGTCCTCTCACTGGGACCAGCGACCATACTCATCCTCACATTAATATGCTTTCGGGAAGTGATGAAGACTTGGATCCCATGGCTGCAACAGAAAAGTTGGACATTGGTATCAAAGCAAGCCATACTGGAATCCAGAATAATGCATGAGCAACAACTGACGGAAGGACCAAGAGAGTCTTCTAAATCTCAGCTGGAGATTGATCCGTTGGGAGTGGTACAACAGATTGCCACAGTTATTGCTGCAACCACTTCCCCAGTTCACTCAGAGGACGGATCTAAGGGACATGGCGATGACACTGGGAACTTGGGCACCCAAGTTGAGCCAACCCCTGTTGAAGGTGTCTTACCACCTGCCCCCACGGCTGAAAACTCAATGGAAACAACCGGGAGTCTAGAGCAGAGTGACCCCACCATCAGTCACTCAGCTAGTGCGCCAGTTGAGGGGGAAACTCACTCCACTGCAGCTAGGTCGGAGGATGCTGCAGATGACTCCACAATGAAGGAAGGAGACGAAGTGGAGAAAGAGAAAGAAAAAAAACAACAACAAGTTGTCACTGACGAAGCTCGGACGATTAAGTCTCTCACCAAGTGCCAATAGCTTTGTAGTCGAGGGCTGCTGCAAATGCCGGTCGAATGGCACAGGATGGATCTCGCCCGGGAGTTAACACTGGCAATGAAAGTGCAATCCAGGGAGTTGAGACTCCTGTGGATGCCATCAGAAAGACCCTAAGACAATATATGTCAGGAAGGGAATGTACAGGCCTTGCTTTGATTGAGACCGAGGAGGTAATGAAGGCCCAAGGAGGTTGAGACTTCCCTGGGTAAAGAGACAAAAATGCAGAACATCGCTCCTGTTTATATTGAAGAATATGAGAAGGAGATTAGTGTTTTCATGATTCCCAAGACAACCCTGACATATCATTTCTGGGATCTCAAGATGAAGCCGAGTCCACCCCTGCTGCACATCAAAAAGACTCAACTGAGGATGTTCTTCCAAGTACGAGAAAGCCAGATTTCAAAGCTTCTCGTCAAATATTCAATTTTGATAATGAGCCAAGCCCTCAAGTCTCATCATCTTCCGATGACGCTACTGATACGACCGAGGAATAACAAACTCAAAAGGACAAACCAAAAGGCCAAGAAGAAGAAGTCGTTAAGACAGCTAAGCTCACCAAATTGGTCGAAGCACCATCACAGCCCTAGCCGAATCACGATCAATCGCGCAGCTTCCCGTGAGCTACAACAGTGACCACCTCGTGCACAATTACTCAAGTGCGAGACGATGCATATGAAGAAGTGTTTCCTTTCTCTCGCGAGCTACCCGTGCTCGAAGAAGAGACTGCAAGAGAACAGAAGCTCTACACCGTCCAAGAAGACCCTATTATTCCGACTGATTCAATTGTGCTAGCTGATTTCAACTTCGATGCAGAGTGACCGGCAGCTGACTCAAGTCAGACAGCTGAGATGCGTGAAATCTTCAAGAAGATATGTGAAGAGATTGAGAAGATTGAACGGCACCAAGCCTCTCTCGACATGCACCGGACAACAGAGATGCCACTCTCACAAAGACTTGAGAGAGTGGTGGTCGGTCATAAGGGAATGGTCTCAACAACAGTGCCATGCATCTCGAGCGGGTTCGCTACTTCAAGGCACTATACAACCGAATGCTGATCTGGAGTGCTGACAATGCCGACATGAAGGCGAGAATGCACTATATGGAGAGATTGCATGCCTCCCCATACAATCGAGATGGAATTGCCGCGTGAATTTCATCGAAATGAACTTCTCGCGCGTAGAGGAGAATATGAATGCCAAATTCACCTTCTTATGGCCGAAATAAAACTCGTGGCAAACCGAGTCCAAAGCCACCCGCCGAATTTCGAACATCATACTCCGCAGCCAGACTCCAGCGGAAGACCGATATCGCAGACCGGACTTCATGCTTGTCGGGATGTTTCCAGGGGTTCCTCTCTCCTTTGATGATGCCAAAAAGGGGGAAGAGAAATACCTGAAGATGTTGAAGGAGACGGTTCCTGAGAAGGAAAAAGAGACAGCTGTTGTAGAGAAAAAAGACACAGTTGTTGAGAAGAGGAAGGAAAAAGGAAAAGTTGTTGAGGGGGAAAGGTCAAAGGATGTGACCTTAATGCTTGCTGAAACCCCTCAGCAAGGTCATGTCACAACTAGCATAATCAGCAAACTTCCTCTTACTCTGCCGCTCTATCACTCTGCTGTGCCAATGTCTCATAAGAAAAAAATTGTAGAAGCAGAGATGGAGGATTTTGACAAGAGAACGGATGCCCGTGTTGAAGAAATGTTGAAACAATTCGGAGACATTCCGATAGGAAAAAATACAGATGCCATTCCAGATGACGGACAAGAGCCAAGATCTGTTGGAGAATTCAAAACGCTCGAGTCCGAAGGATATTTCAAAAACATGTCCATAGCCCAAGCCTGGGACTTGTACTGGGAGAAAGGTCCAAGTCGTGCGAAGAAGGCGACAGACGACAGACTATTAGCATCCTCTCTGGTAAGAAGAAGACTCCGGTACAATATACGCCCAGAAGAGAAGGAAGAAGCGGTGGAGGTGGAGGTTTTAAACCTAGACCTTTACCCAAAAATATTGAATATGTAGATCCAGGCAAGAAAGAAAGGATCTACTGGGCTGGATATGATGCTGTAGCCAACCTGGAAGTGGAGAGGAAAAATGTTGATATGTCAAAAGAATCGAAGAAAAAAATAAGAGGCAAACTCAGCTGTGGCAAGAAAAACAGGAAAGAAAAAGAAAAGATGAAGCTGCGAAGAGAGCTTACGAGAAGAAGAAAGCAGCTGAAGAGGAAAATGAAAGAAAGAGAGCTGACGAAGACAGAGCTGAAGAAGAAAGAAGGAGGCAGCGAAGGCGAAGAAGTGTTGCTGCTAACCCCTTCATGTATTTTACTTTTATAAATACATATGTATGTAAGTCTTCTGTACATTTAATGAAAAATCTGTATTTTGCATAGAAATAAGTATGCTCTGATTGCCATGATACACTTTGTAAACAACTGTGTAAAGGACAAGAATGTTATGATCAATAAAAAGATTGATTCTACGCATACATTCCTTGTTACTGCATTGTCTGTAATGTATCTTTGTTGTTTGCATATTGTTTGTATGTATTTAAGTTTTGGCATCATCAAAAAGGGGGAAATTGTTGGGAAATTTATTGTTTAGATTTTGATGAATGCCATGTAAAACTTAGACTAGAAAGTTGGCACCCCATTTTCCTTGTAATTTGTATTGTAATAGATAGGGCTGTATGAGCTGAGTCAAGTCAGCTATGCCTGGGAATACAAGAAGTCAACTGAAGACTAGAATGAAGACTCCGCTGTGAAGCAGCTGAGTGTTGCAAGGAAGAGATGTCAAGAACTCGACTGAAGGAGTATCGGCTGTGATACATCTGTATGAAGAGTCAGTCAAGTCAACTCAAGAAGCCAAGTCTCAAAGTTGAAGTGACAGATGAGTCATCCGTTGATTGGAAGCTAACTCAAAGTCACCTGGGAATAAAGGATCGATCATAAGTCAAGACAATCTGAATGAGATCCGTTGATTAAAGTCAAGATTGTTACTCGTAATAGTAACTCGCTAAAGTTGTCGAGAGATAAAGTATTAGTTCCGTTGTGTGCAAAAGGAACGAACCAATGGGAAGATCGCACGATGTCAAAGCGTTAACGCTCTTTGCCGCAAGACATTTAATACGAGGAAATGTCAACATCAAGGACTGCAACAAGACAAGCCAACGAACACAAGTGATTTTTGAAAATCAGCCTATCTCTTCAACGGGCAGATTTTTGAAAATTCACTATAAAAGGCTGAGGAATCACATTGAGAAAAGGTTACCTTGCATACCTGAGATAACAAGCATTATTCATACTGTAACCTGCAAAATATTCTCAAGTTATTCAAGCAAAATCCTCAAGCCTAAATCTCGAAGGAAATCAATCCAACACTAAGCTGTGAAGGAAAGACAACTTCAAACTATTGAAGAGGAAACCTTTGAAGAAACAAAAGGGGCCTACTTTCCAAGGAGGATTGTAGAAAGGTTCAAGGTTGAACCAATCTCAAGTTATTGGAGGGCTTCGTGATCAAATCCAAGAAGCTTGAGAAAGTGAGTCAAGTAGCAAGCGCAAATGCCCCGCGAAGTAGCCGAGTCGGACGAGAAGCCACCGTGTGACCAAGGCATCTCCAGATCGAGTTCCAAAGGAGCAAGTCAGCTGTGTGATCAAGACTTGTATCTGGACTGATAACCACTTTGTACTCTGATCATTAATTAGTGGATTCCTCCAGGAGTTGGAGAAGAGATGAGTAGAAGAATTACCCCATCTTCGAACCTCTATAAAAATTATTGTGTCATTTACATTTCAAAGATTATATTTCGCATATCACTTTATATCTCACGATAATTTGTTATCCAACCGATAAGTAACTAAGTGCTAAAATCAAGTGTTTAAAACAAGTTAAATCAAATTAAAGGGTGTTAAGTCTTCCACCGAAAATCTCATCACAAACAAGTAAAGGTTTAGACTAAACAAATTGAGTTATTCTATCAACAAACAATCGAGTCCGTGAGTGGTTAACTCTCCGGTTAACTAACTTAGCCGTCCCCAGACTTAGCCGCAGTATTTAACTCGTAATATTTTAAAAGGACTAAAATCAAAAAGTTGGTAAAGTTTATTCAACCCCCCCTTCTAAACCTTACTCACACCCCTTGGGACCTACAAACATCAATAATATAAACTGGAACTTTTGATTCTTCAAAAGATGAAAACTTGAAAAAAGTTGGGTCTTTTGTGGCGGAACCAAGCAAAACAGAAGAAACTCCCAAAAAACTATAAACTTTTAGAAAGAAATTGCCTACATAAATTGCGGCATTGAAATATGGTAACAATCTTTCACGAAAACCGTGTGTTTGTCAATTACCTTTTTGTCCTCTATCACTTATCTAAAAAATTTAAAAATTACTAAACTACCCTTGCTTCAGAACAGTTTTTATCTCACCTCCTAAAATGAAGGAAAAAATCCGAGCCATCCAAAAATTATCTACCAATGGCCCACATCAGTCCATATGGTCTCACTCTAAGATATAGGTCTCCAAATCATATATATATATATATATATAAATACTTTAAGAATGTTATAAAGTTTTGTTGAAAAATCTACAAAACTAAATTACAAGTTAAATTTCATTAAAAATATTAATCAAACTTGAAATTTACTAATTGGAAGAAAAACTTCATTAAAGATCAATCTTGTACTTTAGTGGTAGAAGCTTGTGTTGTTAGGGTGATTGACTCGAGTTTGATTCCATATGAGTGGAGGTGTTCATCGAATTCTTCGATTTCCTCGAATCAAAATAATTGCATGGACATTTTAAAACTCAAATCGAAATTCGATCTTAATTCGATTAATTTCGAATCAAATTTAATCAAATTAGATTTATCGATTTTTGAGTCGTATTCAAGTTAATCCAAAAATTCAAATTAGTCGATAAATTTTGCACAGTTGGGATTCTGACCCATGTTTTTAGGACCCAAAACTCATATTTTCAAACAAAATTTCAATTTTTTTTCTAACAAAAGGATTCTATAATGAAATGAAAAACATAAGCAAACCTTACTTTAAAAATATATTACAAATAATAAAAACAAAATACTTTTAAGGTTAAAATCTCTTAATATCAAAAGCATATTATTCTTTTTTTTAGAAAAAATAAAACATATTGGTTTTTTTAGTTAAATACATCATAAGACATTCCAAAAACTAAACAAAAATAATAAAACTTTGAAATGAGATTGAACTGTTAAACTAGCTATGACCAGTCCTATAATTTGCTGCAAGGTCATGCGATATTAAATGTTGTTTATACATCATCTAATTATATTATTTCTATATGCAATTTATATTTGTATAATGTTTAAAATATATAATATATAAATTAAATTCTGATTATATATAATTGAGTTCGAACTAGTAAACGAATTAGAATTGAAATATCAACACGAATGGATATTCGAATCGGATTTACTCGAATTTCACTTTGAATTAAAATTTTCGAATAAAATTAAAAAAAAATCCCTCAATTCGATATTCGATTCAAATATCATATTCGAATTTTGATTCCAAATTTATTCGAATAATGAACACCCCTACATATGAGCATGTATATTCCATCTCCTACTATGGGAGTGTTTGCAAAAACTTCTGCTTTTAGAAGAAGTGATTTATTATAGTAGAAGTAGAAGTAGTTGAAAATCAAAAGTTGATAGTGTTTGAAAATAGAATTAAAAGTTGAGAATGAGAAGTTGAGAGTGTTTGGTGAAAAAGTAGTAAAAAATCTTATTTATTTGTAAAATTCAAACTAAATGTACGAGAATCTAAAGACATCTCTCAACGCTTTTAGATTCTCGATTAAAAGAAGCGTAACTTAAAGCGAGAAGTTGGTATATGCAAACACTAAAAACTATTTTTTTTAAGCAAAAAACTGAAAAACACTTATTTTTAGTGTTTGCAAACACTCCCTATATCGCATTGCAAAACAGAACTCATTCCAATTCCCATGGGCCATGGCCACAATTGGCCACACGGCCAATACGAATCCTTACAAATCAAAACACGCTTTGATTGCTATTTGACTGCGTCTTCACTATTGCCGGCCCTTGACTTTTCTAACTCCATGTCTCCATCATTGCTTCCAATGGATTTTTTATATTTTCTATTACAACATACATTCGAGAAGTGCTTTTATGTTATTTTTATATTTTAATATTAATCAATTGCATATATATAGAGTATTTTTTTTAAATTAATTATATACAAAAATTAATTATCTTATGAAATTACAAATACCTCTTAAAACCTACTTTTATTTTATTAATAATATATATAAATCAAAGAGAAATCTCAAAAGGGTATTTTTAATGCCACAAGGGTATTTGTACTTATAAAAAATTATTGTGTTTCTTGTTTTTGTAATTAAGTTAAACTTTTAAGATATTTCTTATATTTTATCCAAGAACTTTAATAATTTAATACATGATATGAAATCAAAAATTCATTTTTCAAGCACTACTAACATGATTAATTCTAATTGGAAAAATCTAGTAGATAAAAAGCGTCATAGTTGCGTACAGAGGTAAAACATTACGCGAAAATATTCTCATAAAATAAAATATAAGACAAGTCACCATCATTTGACCCGATTTCATTTTCTTGTGCTTTTTTCTTTTTTCTTTTTTGTAGGTATATTCCTTATGAGTTAAGAACTATATTCTTGTAAATAAATGTATAGTAAGTCTCTTTTTAGTTTAATTTTTTTAAATATCCAAACTACTGTGCTTTTTTTCTTTTTTCTTTTTTGTAGGTATATTCCTTATGAGTTAAGAACTATATTCTTGTAAATAAATGTATAGTAAGTCTCTTTTTAGTTTAATTTTTTTAAATATCCAAACTACTATCACTCGTGTGATGCATGTAGTGTTATATAATAAACTATTGTATAATTTTGATATTAAAAAATTGATATACTGTAGGAATGGTGACGGGACGGGATAGGTATCTCAAGATCCAAACTCGCTCTGTCTTTTGAACGAGGGAAGAGGTTGCAGCCTGTAGGTTGACAGGTCTTAGCCCAAACAAAATAATATAGGATTATTAAATAATAATAATTATTTATTATATTTTTACAAAGTATTATGTTAAATATCGAAGAATAAATTAAAAGTTTAGAAAATGAGAAAAAAAGAAAGAAAATAAATTGATTATATATTTGAGGTAAATATACACCTATTAAAAATACTTGTTGAGTTGTCTAAAACTTTAAAAATTATATGTTCACTTAATAATTTTCAATAGCTAAATTAAATTAGATCAATTGAGACATAGTTGAAATCTATACCAATAATTACTATATACATTAAAAAGAATATATAAAATCACAGTGTGTGTGTTGCTTATTAAAGTGAGTATGTTGCATATGTGGTATAATTAAGTTTGTTGCTTATTTAATAGGTCTGTGTTGCTTATGTAATATGAATTTGTGTTGCTTATTTAATGTGATTGTGTTGTATATGTCCTATAAATTGCATTATATTGTATATATTCATATTAAAGTGAGTGTGTTACTTATTTAAAGTGAGTGTGTTGCATATGTTGTATAACTTTATTGCTTATTTAATGTATTTGTGTTACTTACGCGATATAACTTTGTGTTGCTTATTATTGTGACTGCGATGCATATGTAATATAAATTTATTGAATTATGTTGTGTGTATTCACGTTAAAGTGAGTGTATTGCTTATTTAAAGTGACTGTAATGCATATGTAATATAAATTTATTGAATTATGTTGTGTGTATTCACGTTAAAGTGAGTGTATTGATTATTTAAAGTGAGTGTGTTGCATATATAGTATAAATTTATTGCGTATTTAATGTCTCCATGTTGCTTATATGTAATATAAATTTGTGTTGCTTATTTAATGTGATTGTGTTGCATACATAGTAAAAATTTGTTGTATTATGCTGGGATATCAGAATGGAATTAGTCCCTTTTTTTCGTGAGTTAATATTTTTATAGATGGTAGGAGATCATGGATAAGATCTTATGAAAATTCCATATAACTGCCACATATATTTATGGTAATGGTTGATCTCTTTTGGACTAATTTATCCTTGTTATATGGTAATATATATATATATATATATATATATATGGGTTGGTGTTTGTGAGACCATCTCCTGCGGTGAGACCGTAGGTACTAATCTGGATCGTTATAATAATTCAATAGATGGTTGAGATTGAAGCATTAAATCTGATACTATTAACTGAATACTAAACCAATTAGGAGTAATATCGACCACATCAATTTTATGAGATTTGGAAACTGTCGTCTAACCTCCTAAGAATAAGGGACCATATCTTCCATTACAAAAATCACGTTAATCTTCTCCTTAAAAAACTCCTTAATTGATTTATTCTTTTGATACAAATATGGATATCACATAATTAATTAAATTATAATGATGTAGATTTTATGTTCATGTAATGATAATAACATACATTATTCTCCATATATATTTAGGTTTAAATTCGTGTATATAATGTATTAGACTAATGCATGCTTAATGCTAATGATATTTAGGTGTATATTTATTGCTCAAATCATGTATATAATATATTAGTTTCATGCATACTTAGATTGAACAACATCATAATATTTTCCTTTTTAACCCAAAATATTTAATGCATGTTTCAAATGATATCTATGCATCCGTGAATCTTTAAATATATTTTGCTATGCTAAAAAAGTAATCGACACATACATTATCAATTAGGCTGTTAGTAGTATTATTCAATATATTACTTGCATAGATAAATCATATGGGTTGCATATATAGCTTATCTTCAAGCATTTTTTTGGTTAGATTAGAGTGTTCGTTTAATCGATCATGCATCTCTCAAAATCGATATATACGTGCAAAATTTCACATCTATTTATCGTGAAAATCGTACAAAAGTTTATATTATTTCCCTACATAAAAACTCATGTCGCAAGAAAAACAAATCACACCACATGTATGTTTATTCATCAAGAATCGGTTGGATTAGTGTGTTGCATATATAGCTTATTTTCATATTCGAAAATTTATTATTTAGATTAGTGAGTTTATTTAATCGTTCATGCGTCACTCATTCAATATATATGCAAAATTCTGCATCTATTTATATGTAAAAAAATCCTAAAAAAGTTTTGTAATAGACATCACTGATTTAACTTATGCGACAATAATTTCCTATTTATACAGCAGCAAAAATCTATTTATGCATCAATAATTTAACTTATTACATAGCAAAAAATATGTCTAACTAATTTATCGACATGCATCACTATTACCTATTTGTGCAACACAAATACCTATTTATGCATCACTAATTTAACTTATCACACAGCCAAAAGTATACATCTCTAATTTACTTATGCACCAACTATTACCTATTTATGCAGCAACAATTATCTATCTATGCTTGAAATGACCATTATATAAGCAGGTATAAAAAAAAAAAACTAGCGATTCAATACTAAATAAGTGCCTTTCAAAATTATAAAATATCAAAATCGGTCACTGCCAAACATAAACTAGTTGAATAAAAAATATCAACCCATTCAAATTTACCAGGAAAAAGAGGATCAAGTCCAACAATTTCAAGTTCCAAAATCCAAAAAACGTACAAAGCAATTCAACAATTTCAAGTTCCAAAATCCAAAAAATATAAAAACCCAGCTACACAATGTTCTTCCCAGTCAGAAACCTCCTTGCCTCTTTTGTTTAGACTTAGCCATATGTGTCAATCTAACTGTCTTACCGTGGCCCTGAAAAAGGATGCATATATAAATCAATAATGGTGTATATATTGTTCATGTCTGATGCATGGCTAATAAACATAACAATGACAACCAAAAAATACTTAACATGTAAAAACATTAAAAAGGTATTATCTATGCACTGAACATGGTCTATATATACATTAACATATTCTCATTATATTGAAAACATCTCACAACAGAAACACTGAAGGACAAAATATTTGGAAAAATGATGCACAAATACATTCATCTTATCGCATACATACTGAATAATATGTGCATCACTAATTCCCACGTAAAAAACTGATAAATTTCATTTAAAGGAAAAAAAATCAATTCAAAGAATTCTAAAAAAACTGAAACTACAAAACCAAATTCAAGATGACACATAAAAAAAATCAAAAGAAAAAAATCACATAAAATTCTCATAGTCGGCCAAATACATGAAAATCAAATGGATTATTCATACATACTAAACAAAAATACATGAAACTAGAACGAAAAACAGAAAAAAAAACAAAAAAAAAATCGATTTTTTTTTCAAAAACACATGCATCCAGTAATGAAAAATCGAAACAAAAAAACTGAAACCAAAAACATACCTAAAAATATTCACCTATACAAAAATCGAAACTAAAAAATATACCTATGCACCGAAAATTGGGACGGATTTATTCACGGCCTACTACCAAAAATCCTCTTCTTCTCTTCCAAACTCCTCAAATGACGACGGAAATCTGAAAAAAACGAAAAAAATTTCAGTTTTGTTTTTCAAAAACAAATGTAAACTTTAACGAAAAAAATTAAAAAAAAAGGAGAAGACATTGCATAACATTCATCTATACAAAAAAGCAAAACTAAAAAACATACCTCTTAATCACAAAATTGTTCAAATAGTTTCTCCGCTAAAGAAAATATGGAGTCAAAGAGTTTTTCTTCTTTCCACACTACTCAAGAGACGTGTTTACACTGTTTTTGGGCAAATATTTGGTCCCCTAAAATCTTGGTCTAACCAATATTCCATTCTAAAGATATCATGCCAAATTATAAATATAACCATAAATAAAAGCGCCCCCTCCTTTGTAGTTACATATTTGCACTTGAAACTAATTAAGCCTATTAAAATTACCTTAAAATTGAATTAATCATAGTCATCTAAAAATAAAAATAAACGGACCAAATCAGTCCCTACGGTCTCACCCTAGGATATTTGTCTCATTTGAACCAATACATACATATATATATATATATATATATATATATATAATAAGAGAGTTACTTATAAATAGTAGTCCAAAAGTTTTCCTGCCTAAACGACTTTCCCGAAATAGTAAAATTTAATTGGAGTATGCAAAGTCAATTTTGGTAATTAGTGAAATAATTCTGAAAAATATACCTATTTATCTATATATATATATATATAAATAGCCGCTTCTTAAAATAATATAGAGAATTTTTCCCGCCCATTTGCAATTACTATAAAAAGTAAAAAACATATGTGTAATAATAAGAAGTGATAATTAAAATATACCTATTTATCTATATATATACATATATAAATAGCCACTTCTTAAAATAATATAGAGAATTTTTACTATAAAAAATAAAAAACATATGTGTAATAATAAGAAGTGATAAATATTTGGTATTTTATTATTTTTGGTAGTCAATTTTCTTTAAATAATAAATTATTAAAATGATATAAAAATATAGAAATATATAAAATTAGCTTTCAAAATATGTGTGTGTACTGCATTAATTACTGTATTTTTTTAACAAAAAAATTAATAACATTTTTTTATTTTTGATCAGTTTTTGACGTATTATATATCAAATTACTCGTTTTCTTATGATCTTCAGTTTGACACTTATATTGTACATATAAAATAAAACAACATAATTAATAAAAAGATATAAGAAATTTTTACTCATTACTTTGTAATTTATAATGGGCTTTAAAAATTATGCATCCGGAGATATCAATTTGTATATTCATGTATTTTGCTTATTTATGACATATGCATAGTTGTTATTTGGGCTTAGCCCATTCCATAATAATTATATAAAATTATATTTAAATTGATTAAATTCAATTAAAAAATACTTATTTTAATTGAAAAAAATCTCAAAATATGTATCCAAATTTTATATATTACATATATCCATACATAATATTATATATATTTATGTAAGACGAAATTAAGATTTATTTAATATAAAAGTATATTCATAATAATATATTTTATATATAAAAATATTTTTATATATTAACGTACATTTTATGTTAATATAAATTAATTTTTATATTTATCAACGTATTTTGATATTCAAGTTTCAAAGTTGTACATTTGGAATTAGATATGAATTTGTCAGTTTGATACTTTTTTGATATATGTGTATATATACATATATATAAATATAAATAGTTTTTCTGAATTTTTTTATTTTCCTTAAAAATGTGTTGCTAAATAAAGAATATATTTTTTTGCTTAATTCTTTTAATAATCTTTACAATTTTTCAGCTTTCTAAACCCCCAAAAAGATAGAATTGATTGTAAATATAATTTATTAAATATTCATCATTGGGGTATTAATAAAAAATCAATATTGGGCAGTTAAAACCTTTTTCAAACTTTTACTTTCTTAAAAATAAGCATGTTCTATAAATAGATTTAATTCATATTTACACAATCGAATATTTCGTATTTAAAGATATTTTTTTATAGTTTATAATAATTTAATTTTTTGTTATTTAATCATATGATTTATAATAAAAATAATTAGTTTTATATTTTAATTGTTTTTTAAACTTAAAACTAATTAAAGCAATCTCTCTTTTTTAAAATATAGATAACATAATTCCATAATTTGTAAAACAAAGATTAAGAGCAAGTTAAATTGTAAAGATTCTTGTGTTTAAATTTTAGATTAAAATAAAATTATAAATAGAATTTAATATTAATAATAGATAAATATAACATGCATATTCGGGGGATGAGGATGAGAACTAATAGTTTCCGTTTTATCTAATCGGAATGGGAAGGGGGACGGGGAAATTGTAACGCCCCAAATTTAATAAACCCAATATAGTCACAATAATCCCAATTTTCATAATACAACTCCAAATACCAATAATAACTTAAGCTCCACAAACATATTTGTCCGAAGGTACGATAATTGAAAACTTATAATACGAACGGATCTAAGTCTACTAAAAAATTTACAAAGTAAACTCAATCACACAACCTAAGTATATTAAGTATTACAATGAAGTCTTAACTTATAAACTTAATATAACAAATAATTCCTCAAAAATTAGTAACCAAAATCGGTACAATTACGCTTTGAAATACTTAGGGCAAAAATCTGAGAAATGGCACAACACGTTTCGGATTCTGCGTTACTTGTGTATTTGTGTCTGTACTCAAGTTCGTCGATCTCTGAAAATTTTTAGGAAAATATGGGGTGAGCTAAACGAGCTCAATGGGTAGGGGAATGGGAATGCAAGAGTTATTAATGAAAACTCGAAAGAAATTATTTGAGCTAATTACTTCGTAAACAAAAACGGTTATATGCGTGCAAATGAATGCAAAGATACAAAAAAAATATAAATTGTACTAACTTCGCGAGTTTTAGGTTGCTGCATCAAATACGATGTTAACACAAATACAGTAAAACAATTTACGGGATTAAAGTCAAATTTAAAATGAACCAATACACGAAATAACGCTGGGCCGATGTGGAATAAACACCGCGCCCTAACGTCCAAATCAAGCCTGACTTTAAAACGGACAAGGTTCTATGCCCCATTTTAAAACCAGCAATATACACAAAATAAACGCAGGGTCGATGTTGATCAAACACCGAACCCCATTGCGTTCTCCAACTCACCAGGCCGAAGCCTCCCGGCTCCTTATTCCTCCCAAGTGGCTCGACGACTCTTTAGCTGTGGGTTTATACCCAGAGTTCGTCATATTCCGGAATATACCAATACTACGACCCAAGTTTCGCCGCCGTCTCCGGTCCGACCAAAAAATGGGAATAGGCACATATGTAGTCGAGCAAACACCAACAGGCGACCTGTTCGATTGATTGCCCCGAACTACACACGCCAAACGAGAAACGAGAAACGATCCACAACAATTCGACAAATGGTAAATGAATAAAGTTGGTAAAAAGATATAACAATTCATAAACGGTAATAGCCACACGATTTCATAATATGCATAAATGGCCATTGGGCCTTTTGAAAATTACCAAATGACTTCATGGTTTTAGAAAATTACGTTTTACTCCTTTAACTCTTCATTTTCACAAATAAGCCTAGAACACGACTCTTTAAAATTCATGGTTTCCACTTTAACCTCAATGAGTAATCTGGACGGTTATTAAAAAGTTTTTACATTTCAGAATAACACAACAATTTTTGGAAATTTGCAATTTGACCCCTAAATTTTGTTTTTGTAAAATTACCTCAAAATAAATTTTTAACACCTACAATTTCCACTACAATTTCTTTAAAAGAATCAAATCAGCCCATGTCAGTTTTTTTTTTTAGTCTAAACAGATGCAGGGCAGTTTCTAGAAAATTAAATTTGACCGAAAAGATTTTTTTTTATACCAAATTCACCTACAAACTCTTGATAAATTAAAAATTTAACCCCTATAGTAAACAACAAAGGTCCAGCAAAATAATCTCTTTAAAGTTTTAAAAGAAAAACAACGCCACAATTTCAGTAACTACAAATTTAGCCTCCAAACTTAATAAAACTTCATTTAAATTAACAACTATAAATACTCTAACAATCAATTTGTCAAACCATCACAATTAGCACATAATCACACATATGATTGTATAATAACTCAATCAATTTCATGCTTTAACAACAATTTTAAGAAACCCATTTGAAAAATAAAAATAAATTTTAACCCACTTAAAATAACCTTGAAATAAATTTTTACCCACATGCTATATTCTCAAAATTTCACCAAGGAAGTTGCTCATGGATTTAGGCTTCCAAGTTTCCAAATTGTAAAGTACACTTGCTGGAAAATCTACTTCTATAATTGCATGTTAGATACACCAGATTGTCACCCCCAATTTGTACTCTTATCTCATGGTCTCTCTCTTTCTTATTCTTACTCACGACCAAACGTACAAAGAGACCCACTAGTTTTTGCTTCTATGATTGCAAGCTGAGAAAAGAATGTGTGTTACCAACGGTGGAGATGAATTTCTTGTGGAAGAAAATTTGAAATGAAAACTACTCTATTATCTCCACTCACACTAGCTCACGGCCGAGAGATTTTAAAGACCCATAAACATCATCAGCTTCTTTTCTCTAGTGAGAAATGGGAGTGTTTGATCACAAAAATCGAAAGAAAACCTTTGAAGTGTTGAATGGTGACAAGTGTTAAGCTAGGTGGCAAGTGGCAACAATCTAAAAGCATGCATGACTAAAGAGGTTAAAATATTGACAAGTAGAATGGTTCTTGCTTGTTTTCCTGTATGAAAGTGCTGATGAGATTTTGAGTGTTTGGTTGCAAGTATATAAAGTGCTAGAATGATTAAATACTTGGGCTCAATAATAAGGTTTAAGTAGATATACCAATTCCTAATTAAGTCCCAATTGAATTCTAAATGATCAACTTGGTCTTAATAGCTCCGAGAATTTAGTCTTACTTTATCTCTAATATTTTAAAAAAAATACTAGTCCACTAAAACTAAATCTATCAAGCTATACTGATAAAAATAGTCATTTAATTATTAAAGTAATTAAAGAATAATTAATAACATAATTACATGAAATAAAAATAATATTTGCTCGAATGTTATAACGCTATAGTATACAATGTTATCTGAGGATATCACAGAAATAAATATTGTCCTTATCCCATAATCGATTCTAGAGAAGCGGGGAATCTCCATCCCTTCTCACATCCCCACTCCCATCCCCGAATTAACCAGAAATTTCCCATCTTATTCTATTCAATTATCAACGGGGATGGTTCCCCACGGGGGATGTTGTCATTCCTAAAAATCAGATGATAGAATTCATGTAACAGTTAAATAAATATCTTACTGATATACACCACGTGCATCGCACGAGTAAAAGACTAGTATATATAAACAACACATGATATAAAAATTATTTTCCATATTTGTGTGTGTACTACATTAATTATTATATTTTTTCTTTTCTTTTTAAAAAAATCAATAAGTTTTTCGTTTTTTTGATATGTTTTTTGACGTATAATATATCAAATTAATCGTATTTTTATGATCTTCAGTTTGACACTCATATTGCATATAAAATAAAAAATAAACAAGAAAATAAACATAACATATATTTACTAACATTTTATGTTATAATAGGCTTTAAAAATTATGTGTTCGGACTATTGAACATCAATTTGTATATTCATCTATTTTGACTATTTGTAATACCTGTATAGTTGTTATTCGAGCTTAGCTCATTTCTTCATAATTATATATAATTGTATCTAATTTGATTAAATTCAATTAAAAATTCTTATTTTAATTGAAGAAAATATCTCAATATATGATTCCAAATATGATATATATAACATATATGTATACATAGCATTATATATATATATAAAGAGAATCACTTATAAATAATATTAAGAATATTTTCCCGCCAATTTCACATTACTAAAAAAATAATTAAAATTTATTACAATAAAATTAATTAAAATATCGATAGAGTCAACCGTGATATAATGTAGCGCGTATTGGAAAAAGACGAATAAAAATAGCCTACATAGATGCCATAAAAGATATGTATGATGGTATAACAACATGTATCGACACACCAACAGAATATCTAGTGAATTCCCAAACACTATAGGTTTGCATCGTGATCTGCTCTAAGCCCGTACCTTTTATCCTAATAATTGATGAAATCACTAAACACTTACAAAAATCCATCCCCGAATGTTTGTTATTTGCGGACGATATAGTTTTAATTGATGAAACACGGGAAGGAGTAAATGCAAAATTGGAAGTTTGGAGAAGCATTAGAATCAAAAGGTTTTACTATAAGTAGGGCTAAAATGCAGAATACATGGAATGCCACTTTAGTAAAAACAACAGAACAATGAGACGAAGGTTAAAATTGATGGACATGAAGTGAGTATAACAAAGAGTTTTAAATACTTAGGATCTATAATTGAAGAGAACGGAGAAATCAATAAAGATGTCACACATAGATCCAAAGGTTGGAATAAATGGAGGAGTGCATCTTCTACCCTTTGTGACCGTAAAATACCATTAAAATTGAAAGGAAAATTTTATAAAACGGCCATAAGGCCCGCAATGCTTTATGGAGCGTAAATGTTGGGCGACTAAATATGAACACGAACAAAAAATGAGGGTAGCAGAGATGAGAATGCTAAGATGGATGTGCGGACACACTAGATTAGATAGAATAAGAAATGAACACATTAGAAACAAAGTGGGAGTAGCACCAATAGACGAGAAAATTAGAGAAACACGATTAAGATGGTTTGGACATGTTTATAGGAGACCTTTAGATGCACCTGTGCGACGTTTAGAAGGTAGAGAATCACTCACACAAATCAAAAGAGGGAGAGGTAGGCCTAAAAAGACTTGGAAAGAAGCTATTAAACATGACATGTTATACCTAGAAATAAACGAAAATATGGCTTATGACCGTAAACGATGGCGCGATATGATCCATATAGCCGACCCCACGTAGTGGGATTAAGGCTTAGTTTGTTGTTGTTGTTGTTGTAAAAATATTGATTATTATTGAAATAACATTTTTTGGTAGTCAACTTTCAAAGATCCCTTGATTAGAATTTTATAAAATTTACTTTTTCAAATTTATGTGTACTGCATTAATTGTTTATGTTTCTCTTTTTCTTTTTTATTTAAATTTAATAATTGTTTCCTTTTTATATGTATTTACCATGTATATATATATATATATATATATATATATATATATATGGATAGGGTTATATGAGTCCAGGATCCCCCAGGTAAGAACGTAGGGACACATCATATCCGTTGTACTCTTTCAATCTATGGCTAATATTAAATCAATTTTTACTCTAATTTTCCCATAAATATTATTCATTAAGGGTGTAATAGTCAAAACTGAAAAAAAACGCTGATTTTATTTATGGACGGTTACAATTTTGGGTATGGAAAAAATTTGTGATTTCTCTCACCTCTAGCCATTCACGGAGTAATGATTTTCTACTTCCTTAGTATTGGTTTTTTGCAACGATAGTAATGATTTCCTGCTTCGTTAGTTATTCATTAAGGTAACAAAAGTAAAAACCGAAAAAAACGTTGATTTTATTTATGAACGGTTACAATTTTGAATATAGAAAATATTTGTGATTTCTCTCACCTCTAGCCATTCACGGTTCTTCATCCAAAATGATAGTAATGATTTTATGCTTCCTTAGTATTGCATTTACGCGGTAGTAATGATTTTCTACGCTTTGTTACTATTGTTTTATTGCTTCATCTATCTTTGCTTTAATTCATTGCAACTTTATAAATCATTGCAACGATAGTAATGATTTCTTGCTTCGTCATTATTGGTTTTTTGCTTCATTGATAATTTTTAAATGCTAACTAATTTTATAAACCTGCTTTTTAATCATATTAATTTTGCTTCTTTGACTTATAATTTGGAATCGTGTATTTTTGGGATTAAAATATTTCTGATCACTTATTTTTGTAATGCGATTTTAATTCTATATTCTCATTCTTTTCTACATCATGCTTGCAAAATTATCGCTTAAATAAAATGCCCCACTGACACATAAAAACAGTACTACTGAAGCAATAACTATTCCAAAAAAGCAAAAACATATACTATGTACCATGAAAGCAAAAAAAATCTATTAATACGGAAGCAATTCCAACTTCATATACTACTAAAGCAATAAAGATGACCTATTGAAGCATAAAAATAGTACTACTGAAGTAATAACTATTCCAAAAAAGCAAAACATATACTGTGTACCATGAAAGCAAATAAAATGTGCTATAAAAGCATAAATTTATTAACAAGGAAGCAATCACAACTTCATATACTATTAAAGGGCCAATATTTGTGTACAATAAAAACACCTTACCCCCTCCCAATACCACTGTGATCCCCCTCGTGTTCCTCATTACTGGATATAACCTTTCTTTTCCCGCTATCTTTCGCCATTCCAATTAGCACTTTTAAAAACACCTGAAAACCAGACAAAAAAAATTAAGAACGCACAAAACACCAAAATATACCATGAAATAAAAAACGATGTACCATCATAGCATAATTCCATTACTAAGAAGTCAATCCAAACTTCATATAAGCAACCCCATATAAAATTGAGAACACCTACATGTACCAGAACACCAATCAACCATTAAAAAAAAACAACCCATATTATACACAACAAACAGATCGTGCCGGAAATCTTTCAATTATGATAGAATCCAACACACATTGTGCTATGTATGAAGGATAAAATTCCCAGTAATCTTGTTTCCTTTTTGTTACCCAAAAATTCTTCGAAATTATTTTTTGTAAACTATATTTCGGATATCCGAATGCAAATAATCTCGAAAATTTTGCTCTAGTAATAATTATTTTTTAGTTTATTCATGAAAAAAACACACAATCTCAATAAACACACAATCTCAAAAATCCACAACCGTAAATTACTATTCTAAAAAACACACAATCTCAAAAACACACAATCTCGAAACACACAATCAGAAAACCCCTAGTGCAAATTAAATTGTTTAAACACACAATTTAGAAATTAAATCAAAGTTACAGAAAACCTAGGTTAAATATCGAAAACAAATTAAAGCAAAAACAACATCACATACCTCTCAAAAACAGTGTAGATAAGTGGAATTTTCAGACCCTTTCAAAATATGTGAAGATGGCGTGAAGAGGGACTGAAAATGTGTGAAGATGGAATGAAAAAAGAAATATGTTGATTCTGGTTGTTCTGTGAAGTCGACCCGTCCTTTTGTTCTGTGAAGAGATGGGTTGAAGATTCAATGAAAAAGAAACGTGGGTTTGAGGGGAGTGGTCTAAGTTTTAGGAAGAGATATGTTGATTCCTAAAAATTAGGTTTTTCTTTAAACGTTGAGTATAAATTACCTAAAATAAATCTTTGACTAATCTAATTAATTTTAATATTACTCGAATACCCTTTAAATATGCAAAGAAAAAAAAATACCTAAATAAAAAATCAAGATAAATCTTAACCATCCAAATTATATATCAACAAATCGCACTTGTCTCTACGTTCTTACAGGGACCCTGGACTCATTTGATCCTATTCATATATATATATATATATATATATATATATAGGATTTGGATCCGATGAGTCCATATAATTTAAATAAGTACGTGAGACCAAATCTGGAGCGTTGACCTCTTCTTTTTAACGATGCAGATTTAATTGATTTTTATTTTAGTTAATATTTAATTAATGGTTGTTAAGGATAAATTGGTAATTTTGTTTAAATATCAGCAAAAAACGGGAGTTATTTATGGTAGTGCACGTTCACATTCCGGATTTTTTGGGATTTGTTTGAAACCGTATCTCTGACCTTATCCGCTGTGAGAAATATGTTGTTTATTGAAGACAAATATGTTGCTTATTGAAGACAAATATGTTGCTTTTTTCGGATATGTTTGAAATTCTATCTCTGAAATTCTCTCTTTCCTTTCACAGTCAAACTTCCAATTAATATTGGTACATTACGCAGTGCAGAATATGTTGCTTATTGAGGACAAATATATTGCTTATATAGGCAAACAATGTTGCAACCACAAACTATTCCCTTTGATTTGTCTTTTTATATATATGTAATTCTGTTGCTTATTTATGTCAACTATGTTGCTTATCAAGGACCAATATGTTGCTTATTTAGGCAGACAATGTTGCTAAGTAAGTATGTTGCCTTTTTATGTGGATTGTGTTGCTTATTGGAGACAATTATTTTGCTTATTTAAGAAGACAATGTTGCTAAAATGGGTGCAAATCTGTTGATTTAAATAGGTCATATGTCATGTATATATATATATATTTTTTGTTGCTTTTTTATGTCAACCGTGTTGCTTATTGTTGACAAATATGTTGCTTAGACATTGTATATTTGTTGCTTATAAATATTACGTAATTTTGCTATAGTTTTAGATGGTAAGATAATATCTATGTTGTTGTGTGCAACTTCCCTAATTTCATGGGATATGATTGATTTGTTTGAACTAATATACCACCATTATCAATTTAATTAGGTATTTTATATATTTTAAACATATTTATTATTAGTCATTGAATTTGTTGATCTGTGGTCCAGATTTGGTCTTACGTACTTACCTAAGATATTGGTCTCATTGGAAATAATATGTTGAATATTTTCCACCCTTTTGCAGTTACTATAAAAAGTAATAAAAATATGTGTAAAAATGAGAAATGATAAATATTTTGTATTTTATTATTTTTGGTAGTCAATTGTTTTTAAATAATTACTTTGTAAAATGAATAAAATAAAAAAGATTATGTAAAATTAACTTTCCAAATATGTGTGTACTGCATTAATTAAAGTATTTTTTTTTTCTTTTTTTAAAAAAAATTTCATTTTTTATCCGTTTTGACATATAATATATCAAATTAATTATTTTTTACGATCTTTAGTTTGACACTCATATTGCATATATAAAATAAAAAAATATAATAAATAAATACAAGAAATATTTATTACTTTTTTTTTGTAATTTGTAATGAGCTTTAAAAAGTATGCATTCGGGCTATTGGACATCAATTTGTATATTCATGTATTTTGGTTATTTGTGATATATGTATAGTTTTTATTTGGGCTTAGCCCACTTCTTAAGAATTATAAAATTATATTTAAATTGATTAAATTCAATTAAAAATACTTATTTTAATTAAAAAAATATCTCAAAATATGTATCCAAATTTATATATCACATATATCAATACGTAGCATCATATATATTTACGTAAGAAGAAAATTAATATTTATTTAATATGATATTATATTCATGATAGTACTTTATATATAGAAAATATATTTATATATTAACATACTTTTCATATTAATAGAATTGTTTTATATTTATGAACGTTTTTGATATTCAAGTTTCCAAGTGTTGTATTTGGAATTAGATTTGAATTTGTCTATTTGATAATATTTTGATATATGTGTATATATAAAACTAAATATTTTCTGTGTTTTTGAAACGTTTAATTTTCCCTTAAAATTGCGTTGCTACATATAAAATTTGATTTTTGTTTAATTCCTTTAATAATTTTGAAAATTGTTGAGCTTTCTAAACCCGAAAAAATATTGGAATTTGAAATGACTTTATTATTGACTTTACTGAAAATACAATTTATTAAATATTTAACATTGGGGTAGTAAAAAAATATTAATATTGGAATTTCAAACTTTTGCTTTCTTATAGCTAAACCTATTCTACAAATAAATACAATTCATATTCACACAACTAAATATTTCGTATTTAAAGAGATTTTTTTATAGTTTATAATAATTTATTTTTTTATTGTATAATCATATAATTTATAGTCAAATTAATTATCTTTATATTTTAATTATTTTTCAAAATTTTAAACTTTTACAATCACTATCTTTTAAAATACAGAGAACATAAATCCATAATTTAAAGAATGACCAACAAATAAAATTGTGAAGAATCTTGGGTTTAATTTTTAAACTTAGTAAATTAAAAGTTAGAATTAGAATTAATATTAATAATAGATAAATACAATATACATATTCGGGGAATGTGGATGGGAATGAAGCATCCTCATTTTATCTAATTATTGGAATAACAAGGGGGACGAGATATAAGTATCGTCCCCCGTCCCATCCCCGATTCTAGAAAAGCGGAGAATCCCTATCCCATCTCCCATCCCCAAATTAACCGGGATTTCCCATTCCATTCTATCTAGTTACCAACGGGGATGATTCTCTAAGGTTATGTTGCCATCCCAACTATTCAGTTACCAACGAGAATAATTACCCGCGGGGATATTGACATCCCTAAATACAGAAGATAGAATTCATAGAACTATAAGAAAAATTATACATGAAACAATACAAAACAATGACCTAACAAATATATACCCCGTGCATCGCTCGGATAAAGACTAGTTAGGTAATAAATCATTGTTAGGCTTGTTAAATAAGCCATTAAAAAAAAACAGATCTATGGTTGGGATTTGTCCTTATGGACTCATCCTATGCAATGATATCATATAACCTAATCCATATATATATATATATATATATATATATATGTGTGTGTGTGTGTGTGTGTGTGTGTGTGTGTGTCTATGATTTCAATATTTCATGCATTTCATGTAATAATTGTAATAGGACCAAATCCAGATCACAGATCTACCTATTTCAATGGCTATTATTAATTCTGATTAATGTTAATAAAATATATGGTAAAGTCAAATGGGGGCAAATTAGTCCATATAAAAATAGGGGGGTTGGCCAAATCTAGTAAATCCCATGAAAATAGGGGAGTTACCCACAATTGGAGGCATCCTTCATTCAACGTTGCAATCACAATCCCGTAAGCAAAATCGAATCAGTCTTCTACTCTCCTTCTCCACCGAATATGTTGCATAGAAAACCATATCGCACAGAATACAAGTCGATAGTTTGAGAATACAAGCAACAAATAAAAAAATGGATGACATCTACGAAGAATGTTTCAACACTCATGAACAACAAGGTAACTATTTTCTCGCGTTTCGATTGTTTAGGCTATCCATTTTTACTGAATCCATTAAAAGTTTGATTCACAGTTTTTTAAACCAAGCATCGATTCATCATTCCAACTTTTTCTTTACCCAAAACTTTGCTTTTAAATGATTAACATGTTTCTTATTTGTGCTTATGTACATGCTTGTTACTATGCACAAGCTTGCGAATATACAGAAACTGTCATGTGATGCAGAAATTCATTTCGTCATTCCCATTTTTTTTTAAAAATAAAATTTCTTGATATGATCAGAATGTTGTTTAAATGTGCTTAAATACTTGCTCGCACGTATGCAAAATGTTGCTTAGTTTTTACTGTGTTTTAAACTCTTATATTAATAATAGTTTGTTTGATAAGAACTATCATGTTATGCAAAAAATCAAAAACTTATACTTATATGGACTCCCATTCATTCAATCGTTGACGGTTTTTTCAACCCAAAAATTTGCTTGGGTGATACTAAAATGTTGCTTATGTATGCACGAATACTTGCTTGTATGTATTTAATTTTTTATTACGCCCCCATTTGTTCTAACCAATACTTTACTTAGTTATGGCTAGAAGTTTGGTTACATGTGCATAACTATATGCTTATGTATATTCTAAATGTTGCTTAATTATTTATTTTGTTTGAATCAGTTGGGATTGCACATGTGCCGCAACAACGAATTGAAATAACATCGAATTTATCTCCAAACTGGATACCAGAATGTGATGAAAATATGACACCAAAAGAAGGAATGAATTTTGATAATGCCGACAATGGAATACCATTTTAAAAATGATTCTTAATAAATAAAAAAAAGCATGTGTTTGAGAATATGTAGTGATTGCTTATTTATTTATTTAATACTGCTTATTCACATATTACAAATTGCCTATGCGTGGTTATTATAATGCTTATTATGTACTCAGCTTATTTGTGACTGGTGTAGTGCTTTTCGAGCAAATAATTCAGCATTCGTGCAAAAATTGGTTACTGTAGTCCCATATGTTCAATTTGCTTATTTATGCGTAAAGCGTTACTTGTGAAAGGACGTTATGGTGCTTAGAAAGCAATTGAATTATGATTACAATACCATCAAACCATGAAAATAATTGCTTACAAAGCAATTGAATTCTGCTTACAAAGCAACTGAATTATGCTTACAATATCTAAAAACCATGAAATAAATACATCACTAATTAGAAAACATTCCTATATCAACTACGCATGTACGTCAAAACCAACCATATTTAAAATGGCTATAAAATACTACAATATTCAACATTTTGATCAAAAGTATGAAACAACAACGTTTTGTTGTGATTCTAACTCGATTTAGCAAACTTATTCGTCCGTCCCAAAACCGACTCCATCTGCACGTTCATTTCATCTTTTGCCATTTCCAACAGAAAATCTATCAACAAAAAAAAAAAGACACTAGTCATTTATATAAAACATTTACTAACAAACAAAACATTTATAAGCATCAAACAAACTAATGATAAGCATAATTATCAACAACAATAAGCAGTTAAAAACATCAATAAGCAGTTAAAAACATCAATAAGCAATCCTCCAGCCTTAGAAAACAACATGGCAATACTAATTACCCCCCTAAATTGAGAGCATAATATAAAACATAGATAAGCATAATATAAAACATACATAAGCACAATTATCAACAACAATAAGCAATTGAAAGCCTCGTTAAACAATCTCCCTGTCTGCCAACTTTATTTTTTCAACTAGTAAAATACGTAAATAAAAAATAACAAAACCCACAACAGATCCTAATTATGCATTTAGAAGAACATAGATAAGCATTATTACAAAAATCAATAATCATTTGCATATACTTGAACAAAAAGATGATATATTTAAACCCTATTTCCCAAAATTTTCATCGTGTTGTACAAAAACTAAAACCCAAAACACAAAAATTTATGCCGACTAGAAAACAGAGAATTTTAAATACCCAAAACTCAAAACTAAGATCAATACCATATCAATATCCTACAAAATGCAACAATACACCCTAATAACCAACAAAAAATAGAAACCCACAATTATTTATGGTTCTATGTATTTCAAAACAGCAACAATAAAAAAAATACAAAAAACAAAAATATAGCCATTGTCAAATGCTTGAGCAAAATCACTTCACCAAGAAATTTCCGAAAAAAATGACGAAATAATAAGGAAAAATCAATTGCTTCACCTACAATGTGGGCGTCGATTTGCTGTGTCGATTAGTTGTCGCAAGATTTCTTCTATTGGGGTTTTTCACAAAGATGTTGAGAAATCTTTAACACATATCGATAGAGATGCTCTTCTGGTGGGGTTTTTCACAATAGCTATGGAGATTGGGGTTTTTCTCAGAAAGATGGAGACGTGTGAAAAGATTTGGAAGAGAAAAGCCAAGAGAAAAAAATTGGAAGAGAAGATGTGAAGAAACCGTTCCCTAAATTATAGCAATATGAAAAACCAATACCAAAAACAACTTCCCCCTAATAACTGATATAAGTTGTATTAACCAAAAAATTCTTTTCTCCAATAATTAAACATTATAAAATGATAAAAAACTGTTTAATCTAGACCATTGAAAAATTAAATCAACTTTCCAGATTTGGTCTCACATACTCACATAACTTATATGGATTCACCAGATCCAAATTCTATATATATATATATATATATATGTGTGTGTGTGTGTGTGTGTGTGTGTGTGTGTGTCTAGGATTTCAATATTTTAGGCATTTCATGTAATAATTGCATGGTGGATTATTTCTTAAAATATAATACATAAATACGTATAACTATGTATATTTATTCATGTTTCTATAAGATAGTGTTTAATTTTTAACTTCGTTGTCTAGATTTGTATTCCACGTACAGATTTTCGGAGTATTAATTATTTTTACAGATTTTGTAGTGCATTGTTCTAATTTTTTGAAAATTATAATCGAATATTTTGTATTTCTTTAGATTTTTGGTAAGAAAAGATGCAGCCGAATATATAGTTGCCTAATAAAAGTTCTCTTTTTTAAGAAAATAAACAAAATAAATAATAATTTTGGTAAAAGATTAAATTGGTAAGTATCAAATTCTGATTTAGAATATTCCAAAAAACTTACCAATTATAAAAATATAAGCATTTATATTATTATTATTTTTATACAGTGATCTTCATTAGTTTGGCAAAAACTCAGGTAAGACGGTCTTACGGGTCAGATCCTGTAAGACGGATCCTCATTGACCCGCCTGACCCAACCCGCCAATTCTTATTTTTATTTATTTTTAATTCTATTTTCCTTGTCAGCTACGCTACCCCCCAGCCTACCCCACGTTCTCCACTTTCTTCTCAGAGTATTCGCGCCCGTTGTACTGCTTCATCTTCCGGTTCTTCAAAATTTCTTGAATTGTCTATTGGAGTTTGTTTTTTTCAGTTTTTTGGAGTTCTAACTGTGCGTTGTTAGTTCGAGATAACAACTGGTAAGAACATTCTTATTCTTATCCATTTTTTTTCGTTTTTGTTCGTTCTAGGGTTTCAATTTTGTTCGATTTTTTTTTCGAATTGGCTTGCGGCATTGCGTTTGTGTTTGTCCCTAACGGTGTATATAGGGTTTGGCCGTTGCTTTGAAGCTTTCAAGTTTGCAACTATTTCATTTTATATTTGTTTCGCAAATTTTTCTGTATTGTTTCGAAAATCATAAATTGTAGAGGAGATTTTCTGCTTCATATGTGCTCTGATGGTATATATGTGTAGTTTTGTCGGTAGTTTTGCGATTTTTACATTTTATTTTTCTATATTGGAACTGTATGTTATTTTAGAGAAATTTGGTTATGTTTCTGTTTATTTTGGATTCATGTCTCAGTGTGTTTTTTTATACATGGCTCAGTGTGTTTTTTATCACTAGGGAAATTTGGTTATATTTTTGTTTATTTGAATTCACGGCTCAATGTGTTTTTTATACATTGCCCAGAGTGTTTTTTATAGCCTGAATACATAAGTATATGCATCTTGGAAGTATCATATATAATGCTTATTAGTATCATAAATTGGATCTAATGTATCATTTGTAGATTTAATATATTGCAGTCTCATGGTTGTCTTGTGTTTTCTTCAAATTTTATGGTTTTACTGAGTTTCTCCATTTATCTGTAGGTTTACATTATAGTCGAAGATGACACGTCAGAAGGTATTGATAGAAAGTAGAGGTAGAGGTAGGGGAGGGGGGGGGAGGGGAGGGGAAGGGGTAGGGTGGACTCCCAAGATGATGATATAAAGGACGCGAAATAAAGGAATCACCATTATTGATCCGTCAATTGCATAGAGGTCTTTGAGACGTCGATGAAGGAAGATAGGGTTGAAACGTCAACGAGTCAAGCTCTAGTTGGAATGTCGGCTTGTGACGCCCCAAATTTTAGCGATGCGAGATACGACGTTATGTAGTGATTTATTTATTTGGTTAAGTAACACGAACCCATTATTAATGAACTGCGACCCGACTTTTGTTTATCTTTTTCAACGTCTATTACGCCTTCCTCGTTTTCAGGCCTAACGATTTTATATTCTCCTCTAATATTATTACTTGATCGGTTAACTACGACTTTAGAAATATTAGACCCTCGAAATTTTGGAGTACATTTCGACCCTTATCCAAATATATCACCTTATTCTATAATGCATTTCCAAACAACTTCCTATTTATTTTGAAAAATATTCATCTTGTTATTTCACATCCTTATTTTTAACCTCCTATATATTTATATATATACCTATACATTTATTATTTCTAACTTTAACAAAAAAAAAAAGAAAAAAAAAACAGAAAATGAGGTTGGTGGACGTCCTCAATATGGAGAAAAAAACAAGCAAGCATTTAACTATTTCAATCATTTATAAGATTCCACCTTTATCAACTTTTACTTTTTTTTCTTTATAAACCACTTTATTTCTTATCCACAACTCTAACAAAAGTAAAGAAAATACAAAAATAATCCTCCTACAATACTCAAATTCGGCCATAGCTATTCCTAGTGGTGAATCAATTCATTTTTTTTTGTTTTGTCTTCCAACAAACTTAGTCAAATTATTGAACATCAAAAAAATAAATTCCCCTACACCACCCCATTTTCGGTCCTATGGTAGAATCACTACAGGAAATATGGTCAAAGACATCGGTTTTTAGCCGATGTCTATGTAAAAATCAACCGATGTCGTAATCGATGATGTTAAAAGTATACCTTTTCAACATCGGTTTTAAGGATACAAAAAGCGATGTTGTTATGCAACAAAGACATCATTTTTTAAACGATGTTAACTTGCGATTTGCTAGCTTTTTATGAAGTGTCATCAGGTTTTGACCGATGTTGATTTCTTTGAGATCGGTGGAAAACCGATGTTATAAATGATTTAACATCGGTCTGTAACTGATTTTGTTCTTACAAAAATGATGTTATTGTATTGGGTTCAACATCAATCTTGGTAGAACGACATCGCTTTTTGTATATAACAACCATCAAACATGAAAGCAAGAAACAACATATCATTAATGCTAATTCATCCAATCACATCAAAATAATTTCCAAAAGGATAACACTAGTATCAACAAGTCCAAACAACGCATACTAAACTACATAACTTCAAAAGTGTCAATATACCAATTGACATCAAGTATAAGCACATGATCAATACATACACTACACACATAAATATAATAATTTCAAAATGGTATAATAATATCCAGTTTCCCAATATTTTAAAGAAGGCATCAAAACACTCCAAATTCGCTAACTTCTCCGCCTTCATGCAAAAACTAGATGAGCTGAATCATCCAGGAGTACAAAATGTACAACTAACAACTATTACTTCTGATCACCTGCACAATACAATTAAAAGATTATAACTCAAAAGCAGAAAGTAATTCAAATTTTAAAGACATGCATAATAAAATACTCGAAATAAATCTATCTAACAATTTTAAGTATTCAATAATATTAGAGGAAATCTTGACCAAGACATGTATAATAATATTGTTTATTTCAAATACACCTTGCATAGGTGTAATACATCCATTTAAACACCACTAATTAGCTAGTAGAGGAGAAAATAAAATAAGATGTAGGGAAGCTAATGGTAATGCAATTTGATGCACAAGCATATTAATTAACAAAGAAAAAGCCAATGCTAGCAAAAGGTTCAAAGACTTAACTAACTAACAATGTGAATCGAAGATAAAGAGCATCATGATATAGTAAAAGAATATGAGCAAGAGCACTTACTTGTAGATGCAACAATTTCAAACGTGGTAAGTTTGCCTCTAGAAATTGGATAAGGGTTTATCTCTAGCCCACTGACCTTGACAACATAGTCCTTATCTCGCAATTTATTCAAATGACAAAAGTGACAAATATGCAACAAAAAGAAGCGTACAATTGAAGAATTTACTTTCACAAAAAATATTCTTTATCTAGAAACAGACAATGTTATATCAAAGTAGATGTGACAAATGCAGGGATGATACATATTTACATAAATGGGGTAAAGCAACAACAACACGACATTAACATCATTTACAACTGGGATGTAAGCCGCCAACTCCCCAAATCCAACAATAAAACAAAATTTTTTAAAAAAAAGGGATAATAATTACAAAAACTACTCCTAAAGTTTAGCTTTAATTACAAAAAAACTACAATTATTTTCTTTCAAAATAACGAAAACCTCCTTTAGGTGTTACAAACACCCATTGAGGTTTGTATTTACCCAACAAACACCCCCTTCATGATGAAATTTGTAAAATAGAAACAAATGCCAAGTGGATATTCATAATTTTGAAAGGTAACTGTGTTTTTTTTCTAATTAGGCTAAACCTCAAAGGTAATTTTTGTAATTAGCCCAAAATAAAAATAAACTGGAGCTAACTAGCTAAGTTTTAATAACAAACTTACAAAATCTCTCAAAGAAACTTCTTCCCCCTTTTCCCCTTTTCCGGGCATTTTTGATTGCCTAAAGAAGTATTTAACAAGTATTTAAGAAAACGTCTAACAAGTCTTCTCAAAGCTATACTAATTCTTTCATTGAGGGCAACTGCAAAACACTCCAATATCATGTCTGCAAATAAGAAGTATATACATCAATTTACATCATTGAAGTTCATGCCTGCAAATAAAATCAAGAATTGGATGATTAAACTTTAGGAAGTTGACACATAGATAACTCAATTCCTCCAAATAGGTTATAACAAATGAACATAGAAAAATTCAAGAAACAGGGACTCAGAAATATTCAAAACCCATTACATATATCACAACATTACAGACATAAAAAGAAAATTGTAAAAGATACATACATTATGTATACTTTGGTCGCCATTGGAATAAAAGCTCCCCTTTAAAGCATCCTAGAAACCACAAAGGCTAGTTTTCACTTAATTTCGATGTTTATTAACTTGGCAATACATTGACATAAAACAATTTGAAGACGGAAAACATATCATTCGATATCCTAGTAGAGCTATGATGCAAAAAGATAAAAATATCAAAACAATTACTTTGATTTCACTCCCGATTTGAGCTTGCCGTGTATATATCATCCCTCAAGCTCTCCACGATCTTTATAGTAATCCTAGGTCCAAAATCAGCCACTAATAATGCCTAGCGAACAAGAAAGGAAATAGATCATTGATCTATATATAAGCATAAAACAATCGAACAAGAAATCATTCCAAATGAATGTTTTTTTTTTTTCAAGTAAAATAAGAAAAAAATGAACTTTTCTTCTCGGGTTAAACTACAAAAATAACCCTCTCGTGATTAGTCTAATTACAAAAACTTTAGGCCCATCAAGGTATTACAAACACCCCATTGAGGTTTGTATTTGCTTACAAAATATCCCACTTTGATGATACAACATACTTGCTTTAGACAAATGTCATATTCTAAGTCACAAAATGATATCTCGCATACAATAAAATTCACAAATTACATGTACAATCATAATCAAAGGTTCCATTTGTACATGACCTGTCTTGAGCTCTTATATTAAAAATTAAAACTCAAAGGAAGACAATCAAAAACTTTAAGCTACATGCAACAATTTCCTTATTTTAAGAACAAATATTTCAATTCGAATTTTAAATAAAAATAAAAAGCAAATATTTCACAAAAACACCAAACCAAATTTTCTAGACCAAAACAAACCTTCCCCATCACCATCATCTTCACAAAGTGCAACACTACTACTTTTCTTCACAAGCCAAATGGACAAGATCTCTGAGTCTAAGAAACTAAATCTAAGTATAAAGTCTAAGGGGAATGATTGCAATGACAAGTACCAAAGACACACATAATCAACTTCATAATCGGGGCCACAATAAGCTCATGGAAGCAGATGCTCAGTTACAAAGACAAATTAGCAAATGAATCTCAATAAAAAATTTAACAAAAATTCAATAACAAAAGTTACATCTTGGCAACGTTAAATTACAAATGAAGCTACAAAAACCAAAACAAAAGTATAACACGAGAATTAAGATAAATCGGGAGCTAGGGTTTTCAAAATTTGGGGATTTTTGAAATTCCTTAACTAAATCAACACCACAACGACAATGGGCAACGAGTTTTGACTATCGGCCACTTATAATAGTGGTGGTGCTCGATAGCTCGAGCTCGACGGGTGGTGGTGGTGCACTAGTGCTTCGAGTATTCTACGATGGATTATCAGTCAGATGAAGGGTTTATGTTTTCGAAATTCGAACCTGCTTCAGACGGGTTCACTGTGAGAGCAACGGCGAAAGGTGGAAGGCGGCGGTGAACGGCTTCTCTTGTTACCGTCGAGGGTTAGGCACTTCAAGACTCCTCTTTTAAGTTTCAATTTTGTTTTTCTCTTCTAAGTTTCCTTGTTTTTTTGACGTATTCTCCTCAAGTTTTTGACCCACAAAGTGACATAAAGACAAAAAAGGAAAAGTTGTCATTCCTTGTGACACTTTTAGTTTAATGAAAAATGAAAAATGAAAAATGAAAAATAAATGTATTGGCACCAATGGACCAGGAATGAATAATCTCTTGTAGGGATGGCAATAGGGCGGGTCGGCCAGAACCCAAGACCCGTCCCGTGCCTAGAACGGGTCGGGTCAACTCCGCCACGGTCGCGGGATGGGTCGACCGTTCATCCCATTTTAAATTAAATTAAATTAAAAAAATAAATTGAAAACAATATACATTTATAAAATTTATTATTATCAAATTATAAATATTAAATATAATATAATACATAAAAATTATATTATAATATATATTATATATGCAAAATATATATTAAAATATATTTTTAAACTAAAAACTCTAGGCGGAGCGGGGTCAAAATTGTCATCCCTATTATGTTGTATTAATCGTTGTAGGGAAAAATACAAAAATGGTCACGTAACTTTATCACTGTTGTTAAAATTGTTGTCTTTAAGAAAAATAAATGATGTTAATAGTGATGTTATAAACAAATATAAGGTGGTCAAAGACATCTGTTGGAATAACCAATCTTAAACATGATGTTATAAACCAAAAAAGGGGTGGTCAAAGACATCAGCTCCTAAAGACGATGTGTAATAGCGAAAATATCTGCTCATACACATCGCTTCACTTAAAACATGATGTTGTATAGTGTAAGACATCATGAAATTCATGAAAACGATGTCTTTTAAGCGATGTCTTTGACCGGATTTCTTGTAGTGAATAAGGAGAATTGTTTTTCTTTTTCCATCTCACAACACTTAACCCTCTCTCATTCTTCCATACTTAGAAGAACAAAACACAAATCCTCTTCCCCACACCTCTAAGGGCCGAAAATTTCAAGGAAATAGGTGAGAAATTCTTCTTTTATTTTCATCCTTCATTTGAAGACTTTTCTTTCACCTTCTAATCTTGATGAGTTACCTCTCTTGAAGCACCTACAATGGATGAAAATTGAAGTGGAGTAGAAGAAGAGAAAGCTTTGATTTTGTAGAAATTCTAGAGCTTCAAACCATTAAGTATTAAGGTAATCATTTAAGTTGAGTACACCTTCTTATTAAGCTTGAAACCTCCAAATTTTAACACCAAAAATATGGTTTTGGATGCCACATAGGGGTTGACCTTCAAGAACTTGAGTCAAGAAGTTGATACCAAGAAGAAGACTCCATTTTTAGATCAACCCGAAAAACTACTACGAGGTGGGTGAAAAATATTTCTACAAAAATACATCATTCTTTCTACTAGTGCACAAAAATGCATGTTCATGTGAAAATATGATATTTTATGAATTTCATCAAGTATTTATTAGATTTATGTTTTAATGATATTTTGAGAAAATAAAAAGATGGGTATGATATTTTTCTTGCATAAAATGTTGATAAATTGCTCATCATTATGCCTTTATAATTTATGATGCTATGAATGTTCAAATATATTTTAGAAATGTTTAAAATGAGTTTTTATATGTTATTGGAATTCTGGACTTGTAACTTATGCAAGAAAAAATCGAAGCTTGGGTTATTTTTGCAATTATTGTGAAATATTGGGTCAAAAGTGTAAATATAAAAAACTGTGAAGGCCACCTCCGAAAATTCGAAATATTGGACCCAATAATCTGTAAATTTCATATATGAACTGACTTGAAAGATTGGGACCCCTTCCGGGAAAGAAAATACAATAAGGAACAAGTTTAATATCAAAATATAAAATTGTAAAACTTAAAGGACCAAAATTGTAATTTTTAAAACTAGGGCAGTCAAGGTATCTTGAAAACTTGCAGATTTATTTAATATGGTATATCAAACCTTTAGTTCAAATTTCATAACAATCCGATTTGAAACGAGCCTTTAACGAAAAAAAAATCGCTTTTGGGGCAAAATTGTAAATTTCAAGAATGAGGCACCTAAATTTCGAAATTTTTAAAACTGTTTTTACCACAACTTATTATTGTCCAAAGAAGTTCTTTAAAATTAGAATCACCTCAAAATCCTTCCCGGTTTAAGAGTTAACAAATTTTAAAATATCAAGTCAAAAATCGAAATTTTTGGAAACTAGAGGACTAATCTGCAAATTTTATAATATCTGTCTCGAGCCTCTGAAAAATTTTAACCTCTGGGAATTTATAAATTTTTGGAACTGACCTCACCCTTTTTCGAGTCCGGAATTGAAACTTATCGAATTTTAGAAGCCGGCAAGAGAATATTTTTCCTTAATAAAAATGATTTTTATTTGCTAAGGACCTTGTAATTGATATTTTCTAACTTGGTTACCTTATAAAAATTTTAAGATATAATTTTTGTACTTATCTAATAAAAATATCGAGCTTGAACGTAATGCGCCGAACCGAATATTAAAACCGGCTAGATTATCCGCCCGATAACTAGACCGCGAGTTTTGTTTTGAAATAAATACCGGAGATCATGTGACCAAGATCGCTCCGGACTTGCTAACTGATTTTATCAAATTTTTCAAACGAGTAAGATAGTACTTCGAAGAGAATTTTTGACGTGAAAATTTAAGTGCACGTAAAGTGAAATTAAATGTTGTGAAGTGAAAAGTGAAATGAAATGTGAAGTGAAAGGATAAGTAGAAGTGAAGTTGAGAATGAAAGTCAAAAGTAAAGTGAAAATTTAAAGTGGGATAATTTGCTTCGGCTTTATCCAAGTGATGTGGGATAATTTGATTCGGCTTTATCCAAGTGAAGTGGGATAATTTGCTTCGGCTTTATCCAAGTGATGTGAGATAATTTGCTTCGGCTTTATCCATGTGAAGTGGGATAATTTGCTTCGGCTTTATCCAAGTGAAGTGGGATAATTTGCTTCGGCTTTATCCAAGTGATGTGGGATAATTTGCTTCGGCTTTATCCAAGTGTAGTGGGATAATTTGCTTCGGCTTTATCCAAGTGAAGTGGGATAATTTGCTTCGGCTTTATCCAAGTGATGTGGGATAATTTACTTCGGCTTTATCCAATTGAAAGTGGAAAGTAAATTTAATAAGACAATAATAATGCTTGACTAATAGTGACAATTCTAACATAATGGCTAATGAAAATCTTTATACAAACAACGAGACAAAGTCATATACACTTCATGCATTGATTTCCATAAAACGATATTTTCGTGCATAAAACAAGCCACACTCGCACACCAGCACCCATCCACTGAGAATTTTTGTCTCACCCCACCTTTTTTTTAGCGGCCAGCTGATGACCCATATGAAGACGTCAACGAAGACGACCAAGTGACGGATTAATCCCTAGACTTAGTTTGTCAATTTTTCTTGGATGACTATTTGGATGACCCATATTAAGGAGGGGTGAATGTGACGCCCCAAATTTTAGCGATGCGAGATACGACGTTGTGTAGTGATTTATTTATTTGGTTAAGTAACACGAACCCATTATTAATGAACTGCGACCCGAATTTTGTTTATCTTTTTTAACGTCTATTACGCCTTCCTCGTTTTCAGGCCTAACGATTTTATATTCTCTTCTAATATTATTACTTGATCGGTTAACTACGACTTTAGAAATATTAGACCCTCGAAATTTTGGAGTACATTTCGACCTTTATCCAAATATTTCACCTTATTCTATAATGCATTTCCAAACAACTTCCTATTTATTTTGAAAAATATTCATCTTGTTATTTCACATCCTTATTTTTAACCTCCTATATATTTATATATATACCTATACATTTATTATTTCTAACTTTAACAAAAAAAAAAAAAAAAAAAACAGAAAATGAGGTTGGTGGACGTCCTAAATGTGGAGAAAAAAACAAGCAAGCATTTAACTATTTCAATCATTTATAAGATTCCACCTTTATCAACTTTTGCTTTTTTTTCTTTATAAACCACTTTATTTATTATTCACAACTTTAACAAAAGTAAAGAAAATACAAAAATAATCCTCCTACAATACACAAATTCGGCCATAGCTATTCCTAGTGGGGAATCAATTCATTTTTTTTTTGTTTTGTCTTCCAACAAACTTAGTCAAATTATTGAACATCAAAAAAATAAATTCCCCTACACCACCCCATTTTCGGTCCTATGGTAGAATAAGGAGAATTGTTTTTCTTTTTCCATCTCACAACACTTAACCCTCTCTTATTATTCCATACTTAGAAGAACAAAACACAAATCCTCTTCCCCACACCTCTAAGGCCGAAAATTTCAAGGAAATAGGTGAGAAATTCTTCTTTTATTTTCATCCTTCATTTGAAGACTTTTCTTTCACCTTCTAATCTTGATGAGTTACCTCTCTTGAAGCACCTACAGTGGATGAAAATTGAAGTGGAGTAGAAGAAGAAAGCTTTGATTTTGTAGAAATTCTAGAGCTTCAAACCATTAAGTATAAGGTAATCATTTAAGTTGAGTACACCTTCTTATTAAGCTTGAAACCTCCAACTTTTAACACAAAAAATATGGTTTTGAAATAAATACCGGAGATCATGTGACCAAGATCACTCCGGACTTGCTATCTGATTTTATCAAATTTTTCGAATGAGTAAGATAGTACTTCGAAGAGAATTTTTGACGTGAAAATTTAAGTTCACGTAAAGTGAAATTAAATGTTGTGAAGTGAAAAATGAAATGAAATGTGAAGTGAAATGATAAGTGGAAGTGAAGTTGAGAATGAAAGTGAAAAGTAAAGTGAAAATTTAAAGTAAGATAATTTGCTTCGGCTTTATCCAAGTGATGTGGGATAATTTGCTTCGGCTTTATTCAAGTGAAGTGGGATAATTTGCTTCGGCTTTATCCAAGTGATGTGGGATAATTTGCTTCGGCTTTATCCAAGTGAAGTGGGATAATTTGCTTCGGCTTTATCCAAGTGTATCTTTATCCAAGTGAAGTGGGATAATTTGCTTCGTCTTTATCCAAGTAAAGTGGGATAATTTGCTTCGGCTTTATCCAAGTGATGTGGGATAATTTGCTTTGGCTTTATCCAAGTGATGTGGGATAATTTGCTTCGGCTTTATCCAAGTGACGTGGGATAATTTGCTTCGGCTTTATCCAATTGAAAGTGGAAGTAAATTTAATAAAACAATAATAATGCTTGACTAATAGTGACAATTCTAACGTAATAGCTAATGGAAATCTTTATACAAACAACGAGACAAAGTCATATACACTTCATGCATTGATTTCCATAAAACGATATTTCCGTGCATAAAACAAGCCACACTCGCACACCGGCACCCATCCACTGAGAATTTTTGTCTCACCCCACCTTTTTTTAACGGCCAGCTGATGACCCATATGAAGACGTCAACGAAGACGACCAAGTGACGGATTAATCCCTAAACTTAGTTTGTCGATTTTTACCCTTAAATTTCGTTTATGAACAATTGCTATGTTGGATGTAATAGAGGGGCGTAAGACCTCTTCCGCTTAGACAATTGGATTGTAATAGTATTTTCCGCTGCAATTATTGACTCTGTTTCCGAAAAGTTATGCAGAACTATGTCAATTTGAGAATTAATATTGCTCAAGTATTTGGTGGATTGTATTCTCAAATGGGAGAACTGGCGTAAGTTAACCGTTGGGTAGCGGCTCCAAAATCCTGGGGCGTTACAGATGGTATCAGAGCTCGGTTTGTAAGGAAGAAACTTACACCGAGCTGACCCAGGATAGGTTTCTTTGACCTTGGATTGGGTACCACTACTAGATGACCTAAGTTGAATCTTGGATGACTATTTGAACTCTTTGGGTTTCCATAGTGTTAAGATATCCTGATATTTCTCGATTTGGACGTTAGGTAATTTAGAAAAATCATGATTTTGAAAGCTATAATTTCCGATATGACGAGACTTGAAGGATGATCCAAACTCTTGAGGACATATTGAAATCATGTGGTTGAATTTCATGGAAGTCGAGGTTTCACTTATCAACGTGGTACGACAACTAACCACAACCGACTCTAAGATGTAGCGTTTGTTGTAGAAGAAGGGAAGCAGAAATACTCGACGAAATCATTTTCGAAGAGAATTTGGGGACCAAATTCCTTTAAGGAGGGGTGAATGTGACGCCCCAAATTTTAGCGATGCGAGATACGACGTTGTGTAGTGATTTATTTATTTGGTTAAGTAACACGAACCCATTATTAATGAACTGCGACCCGACTTTTGTTTATCTTTTTTAACGTCTATTACGCCTTCCTCGTTTTCAGGCCTAACGATTTTATATTCTCTTCTAATATTATTACTTGATCGGTTAACTACGACTTTAGAAATATTAGACCCTCGAAATTTTGGAGTACATTTCGACCTTTATCCAAATATTTCACCTTATTCTATAATGCATTTCCAAACAACTTCCTATTTATTTTGAAAAATATTCATCTTGTTATTTCACATCCTTATTTTTAACCTCCTATATATTTATATATATACCTATACATTTATTATTTCTAACTTTAACAAAAAAAAAGAAAAAAAAAACAGAAAATGAGGTTGGTGGACGTCCTAAATGTGGAGAAAAAACAAGCAAGCATTTAACTATTTCAATCATTTATAAGATTCCACCTTTATCAACTTTTGCTTTTTTTTCTTTATAAACCACTTTATTTCTTATTCACAACTTTAACAAAAGTAAAGAAAATACAAAAATAATCCTCCTACAATACACAAATTCGGCCATAGCTATTCCTAGTGGGGAATCAATTCATTTTTTTTTTGTTTTGTCTTCCAACAAACTTAGTCAAATTATTGAACATCAAAAAAATAAATTCCCCTACACCACCCCATTTTCGGTCCTATGGTAGAATAAGGAGAATTGTTTTTCTTTTTCCATCTCACAACACTTAACCCTCTCTTATTATTCCATACTTAGAAGAACAAAACACAAATCCTCTTCCCCACACCTATAAGGCCGAAAATTTCAAGGAAATAGGTGAGAAATTCTTCTTTTATTTTCATCCTTCATTTGAAGACTTTTCTTTCACCTTCTAATCTTGATGAGTTACCTCTCTTGAAGCACCTACAGTGGATGAAAATTGAAGTGGAGTAGAAGAAGAGAAAGCTTTGATTTTGTAGAAATTCTAGAGCTTCAAACCATTAAGTATAAGGTAATCATTTAAGTTGAGTACACCTTCTTATTAAGCTTGAAACCTCCAACTTTTAACACAAAAAATATGGTTTTGAAATAAATACCGGAGATCATGTGACCAAGATCACTCCGGACTTGCTATCTGATTTTATCAAATTTTTCGAATGAGTAAGATAGTACTTCGAAGAGAATTTTTGACGTGAAAATTTAAGTTCACGTAAAGTGAAATTAAATGTTGTGAAGTGAAAAATGAAATGAAATGTGAAGTGAAATGATAAGTGGAAGTGAAGTTGAGAATGAAAGTGAAAAGTAAAGTGAAAATTTAAAGTAAGATAATTTGCTTCGCTTTATCCAGTGATGTGGGATAATTTGCTTTCGCTTTATTCAAGTGAAGTGGGATAATTTGCTTCGGCTTTATCCAAGTGATGTGGGATAATTTGCTTCGGCTTTATCCAAGTGAAGTGGGATAATTTGCTTCGGCTTTATCCAAGTGATGTGGGATAATTTGCTTCGGCTTTATCCAAGTGTATCTTTATCCAAGTGAAGTGGGATAATTTGCTTCGTCTTTATCCAAGTAAAGTGGGATAATTTGCTTCGGCTTTATCCAAGTGATGTGGGATAATTTGCTTCGGCTTTATCCAAGTGACGTGGGATAATTTGCTTCGGCTTTATCCAATTGAAAGTGGAAGTAAATTTAATAAAACAATAATAATGCTTGACTAATAGTGACAATTCTAACATAATAGCTAATGGAAATCTTTATACAAACAACGAGACAAAGTCATATACACTTCATGCATTGATTTCCATAAAACGATATTTCCGTGCATAAAACAAGCCACACTCGCACACCGGCACCCATCCACTGAGAATTTTTGTCTCACCCCACCTTTTTTTAACGGCCAGCTGATGACCCATATGAAGACGTCAACGAAGACGACCAAGTGACGGATTAATCCCTAAACTTAGTTTGTCGATTTTTACCCTTAAATTTCGTTTATGAACAATTGCTATGTTGGATGTAATAGAGGGCGTAAGACCTCTTCCGCTTAGACAATTGGATTGTAATAGTATTTTCCGCCGCAATTATTGACTCTTTTCCGAAAAGTTATGCGAACTATGTCAATTTGAGAATTAATATTGCTCAAGTATTTGGTGGATTGTATTCTCAAATGGGAGAACTGGCGTAAGTTAACCGTTGGGTAGCGGCTCCAAAATCCTCGGGCGTTACGGATGGTATCGTAGCTCGGTTTGTAAGGAAGAAACTTACACCGAAATGACCCAGATAGGTTTCTTTGACCTTGGATTGGGTACCACTACTAGATGACCTAAGTTGAATCTTGGATGACTATTTGAACTCTTTGGGTTTCCATAGTGTTAAGATATCCCGATATTTCTCGATTTGGACGTTAGGTAATTTAGAAAAATCATGATTTTGAAAGCTATAATTTCCGATATGACGAGACTTGAAGGATGATCCAAACTCTTGAGGACATATTGAAATCATGTGGTTGAATTTCATGGAAGTCGAGGTTTCACTTATCAACGTGGTACGACAACTAACCACAACCGACTCTAAGATGTAGCGTTTGTTGTAGAAGAAGGGAAGCGAAAATACTCGACGAAATCATTTTTCGAAGAGAATTTGGGGACCAAATCCTTTAAGGAGGGTGAATGTGACGCCCAAATTTTAGCGATGCGAGATACGACGTTGTGTAGTGATTTATTTATTTGGTTAAGTAACACGAACCCATTATTAATGAATCTGACCCGACTTTTGTTTATCTTTTTTAACGCCTATTACGCCTTCCTCGTTTTCAGGCCTAACGATTTTATATTCTCTTCTAATATTATTACTTGATCGGTTAACTACGACTTTAGAAATATTAGACCCTCGAAATTTTGGAGTACATTTCGACCTTTATCCAAATATTTCACCTTATTCTATAATGCATTTCCAAACAACTTCCTATTTATTTTGAAAAATATTCATCTTGTTATTTCACATCCTTATTTTTAACCTCCTATATATTTATATATATACCTATACATTTATTATTTCTAACTTTAACAAAAAAAAAAAAAAAAGAAAAAAAAACAGAAAATGAGGTTGGTGGACGTCCTAAATGTGGAGAAAAAAACAAGCAAGCATTTAACTATTTCAATCATTTATAAGATTCCACCTTTATCAACTTTTGCTTTTTTTTCTTTATAAACCACTTTATTTCTTATTCACAACTTTAACAAAAGTAAAGAAAATACAAAAATAATCCTCCTACAATACACAAATTCGGCCATAGCTATTCCTAGTGGGGAATCAATTCATTTTTTTTTGTTTTGTCTTCCAACAAACTTAGTCAAATTATTGAACATCAAAAAAATAAATTCCCCTACACCACTCCATTTTCGGTCCTATGGTAGAATAAGGAGAATTGTTTTTCTTTTTCCATCTCACAACACTTAACCCTCTCTCATTCTACCATACTTAGAAGAACAAAACACAAATCCTCTTCCCCACACCTCTAAGGGCCGAAAATTTCAAATAGGTGAGAAATTCTCCTTTTATTTTCATCCTTCATTTGAAGACTTTTCTTTCACCTTCTAATCTTGATGAGTTACCTCTCTTGAAGCACCTACAGTGGATAAAAATTGAAGTGGAGTAGAAGAAGAGAAAGCTTTGATTTTGTAGAAATTCTAGAGCTTCAAACCATTAAGTATTAAGGTAATCATTTAAGTTGAGTACACCTTCTTATTAAGCTTGAAACCTCCAACTTTTAACACCAAAAATATGGTTTTGGATGCCACATAGGGGTTGACCTTAAAGAACTTGAGTCAAGAAGTTGATACCAAGAAGAAGACTCCATTTTTAGATCAACCCGAAAAACTACTACGAGGTGGGTGAAAAATATTTCTACAAAAATACATCATTCTTTCTACTTGTGCACAAAAATGCATGTTCATGTGAAAATATGATATTTTATGAATTTCATCAAGTATTTATGAGATTTATGTTTTAATGAAATTTTTAGAAAATAAAAAGATGGGTATGATATTTTTCTTGCATAAAATGTTGATAAATTGCTCATCATTATGCCTTTATAATTTATGATGCTATGAATGTTCAAATATATTTTAGAAATGTTTAAAATGAGTTTTTATATGTTATTGGAATTCTGGACTTGTAACTTTTGCAAGAAAAAATCGAAGCTTGGGTTATTTTTGCAATTATTGTGAAATATTGGGTCAAAAGTATAAATATAAAAAACTGTGAAGGCCACCTCCGAAAATTCGAAATATTGGACCCAATAATCTGTAAATTTCATATATGAACTGACTTGAAAGATTGGGACCCCTTCCGAGCAAGAAAATACAATAAGGAACAAGTTTAATATCAAAATGTAAAATTGTAAAACTTAAAGGACCAAAAATATAATTTTTAAAACTGGGGCAGTCAAGGTATCTTGAAAACTTGCAGATTTATTTAATATGGTATATCAAACCTTTAGTTCAAATTTCATAACAATCCGATTTGAAACGAGCCTTTAACGAAAAAAAATCGCTTTTGGGCCAAAATTGTAAATTTAAAAAATGAGGCACCTAAATTTCGAAATTTTTAAAACTGTTCTTATTACTGTCCAAAGAAGTTCTTTAAAATTAGAATCACCTCAAAATCCTTCCCGGTTTAAGAGTTAACAAATTTTAAAATATCAAGTCAAAAATCGAAATTTTGGAAACTAGAGGACTAATCTGCAAATTTTATAATATCTGTCTCGAGCCTCTGAAAAATTTTAACCTCTGGGAATTTATAAATTTTTTGAACTGACCTCACCCTTTTTCGAGTCCCGAATTGAAACTTATCGAATTTTAGAAGCCGGCAAGAGAATATTTTTCCTTAATAAAAATGATTTTTATTTGCTAAGGACCTTGTAATTGATATTTTCTAACTTGGTTACCTTATAAAAATTTTAAGATATAATTTTTGTACTTATCTAATAAAAATATCGAGCTTGAACGTAATGCGCCGAACCGAATATTAACACCGGCTAGCTTATCCGCCCGATAACTAGACCGCGAGTTTTGTTTTGAAATAAATACCGGAGATCATGTGACCAAGATCACTCCGAACTTGCTAACTGATGTTATCAAATTTTTCGAACGAGTAAGATAGTACTTCGAAGAGAATTTTTGACGTGAAAATTTAAGTGCACGTAAAGTGAAATTAAATGTTGTGAAGTGAAAAGTGAAATGAAATGTGAAGTGAAATGATAAGTGGAAGTGAAGTTGAGAATGAAAGTCAAAAGTAAAGTGAAAATTTAAAGTGGGATAATTTGCTTCGGCTTTATCCAAGTGATGTGGGATAATTTGCTTCGGCTTTATCCAAGTGATGTGGGATAATTTGCTTCGACTTTATCCAAGTGATGTGGGATAATTTGCTTCGGCTTTATCAGCCAAGTGATGTGGGATAATTTGCTTCGACTTTATCCAAGTGATGTGGGATAATTTGCTTCGGCTTTATCCAAGTGAAGTGGGATAATTTGCTTCAGCTTTATCCAAGTGAAGTGGGATAATTTAATTTTCTTCGGCTTTATCCAAGTGATGTGGGATAATTTGCTTCGGCTTTATCCAAGTGAAGTGGGATAATTTGCTTCGGCTTTATCCAAGTGAAGTGGGATAATTTACTTCGCTTTATCCAAGTGATGTGGGATAATTTGCTTCGCTTTATCCAAGTGAAGTGGGATAATTTGCTTCGCTTTATCCAAGTGAAGTGGGATAATTTGCTTCGCTTTATCCAAGTGATGTGGGATAATTTGCTTCGCTTTATCCAGTGATGTGGGATAATTTAATTTGCTTCGACTTTATCCAAGTGATGTGGGATAATTTGCTTCGGCTTTATCCAAGTGAAGTGGGATAATTTAATTTGCTTCGGCTTTATCCAAGTGAAGTGGGATAATTTACTTCGGCTTTATCCAAGTGATGTAGGATAATTTGCTTCGCTTTATCCAAGTGATGTAGGATAATTTGCTTCGACTTTATCCAAGTGAAGTGGGATAATTTGCTTCGGCTTTATCCAAGTGATGTGGGATAATTTAATTTGCTTCGGCTTTATCCAAGTGAAGTGGGATAATTTGCTTCGGCTTTATCCAAGTGAAGTGGAATAATTTACTTCGGCTTTATCCAAGTGATGTGGGATAATTTGCTTCGGATTTATCCAAGTGAAGTGGGATAATTTGCTTCGGCTTTATCCAAGTGAAGTGGGATAATTTGCTTCGGCTTTATCCAAGTGAAGTGGGATAATTTGCTTCGGCTTTATCCAAGTAAAGTGGGATAATTTGCTTCGGCTTTATCCAAGTGATGTGGGATAATTTGCTTCGGCTTTATCCAAGTGATGTGGGATAATTTGCTTCGACTTTATCCAATTGAAAGTGGAAGTAAATTTAATAAGACAATAATAATGTTTGACTAATAGTGACAATTCTAACATAATGGCTAATGAAAATCTTTATACAAACAACGAGACAAAGTCATATACACTTCATGCATTGATTTCCATAAAACGATATTTCCGTGCATAAAACAAGCCACACTCGCACACCGGCACCCATCCACTGAGAATTTTTGTCTCACCCCACCTTTTTTTTAGCGGCCAGCTGATGACCCATATGAAGACGTCAACGAAGACGACCAAGTGACGGATTAATCCCTAGACTTAGTTTGTCGATTTTTACCCTTAAATTTTGTTTATGAATAATTGCTATGTTGGATGTAATAGAGTGGCGTAAGACCTCTTCCGCTTAGACAATTGGATTGTAATAGTATTTTCTGCTGCAATTATTGACTCTGTTTCCGAAAAGTTATGCAGAACTATGTCAATTTGAGAATTAATATTGCTCAAGTATTTGGTGGATTGTATTCTCAAATGGGAGAACTGGCGTAAGTTAACCGTTGGGTAGCGGCTCCAAAATCCTGGGGCGTTACAGATGGTATCAGAGCTCGGTTTGTAAGGAAGAAACTTACACCGAGCTGACCCAGGGTAGGTTCCTTTGACCTTGGATTGGGTACCACTACTAGATGACCTAAGTTGAATCTTGGATGACTATTTGAACTCTTTGGGTTTCCATAGTGTTAAGATATCCTGATATTTCTCGGTTTGGACGTTAGGTAATTTAGAAAATTCATGATTTTGAAAGCTATAATTTCCGATATGACGAGACTTGAAGGATGATCCAAACTCTTGAGGACATATTGAAATCATGTGGTTGAATTTCATGGAAGTCGAGGTTTCACTTATCAACGTGGTACGACAACTAACCACAACCGACTCTAAGATGTAGCGTTTGTTGTAGAAGAAGGGAAGCAGATTCCTTTAAGGAGGGGTGAATGTGACGCCCCAAATTTTAGCGATGCGAGATATGACGTTGTGTAGTGATTTATTTATTTGGTTAAGTAACACGAACCCATTATTAATGAACTGCGACCCGACTTTTGTTTATCTTTTTTAACCTCTATTACGCCTTCCTCGTTTTCAGGCCTAACGATTTTATATTCTCTTCTAATATTATTACTTGATCGGTTAACTACGACTTTAGAAATATTAGACCCTCGAAATTTTGGAGTACATTTCGACCTTTATCCAAATATTTCACCTTATTCTATAATGCATTTCCAAACAACTTCCTATTTATTTTGAAAAATATTCATCTTGTTATTTCACATCCTTATTTTTAACCTCCTATATATTTATATATATACCTATACATTTATTATTTCTAACTTTAACAAAAAAAAAAAAAAAAAACAGAAAATGAGGTTGGTGGACGTCCTAAATGTGGAGAAAAAAACAAGCAAGCATTTAACTATTTCAATCATTTATAAGATTCCACCTTTATCAACTTTTGCTTTTTTTTCTTTATAAACCACTTTATTTCTTATTCACAACTTTAACAAAAGTAAAGAAAATACAAAAATAATCCTCCTACAATACACAAATTCGCCATAGCTATTCCTAGTGGGGAATCAATTCATTTTTTTTTTGTTTTGTCTTCCAACAAACTTAGTCAAATTATTGAACATCAAAAAAATAAATTCCCCTACACCACCCCATTTTCGGTCCTATGGTAGAATAAGGAGAATTGTTTTTCTTTTTCCATCTCACAACACTTAACCCTCTCTTATTCTTCCATACTTAGAAGAACAAAACACAAATCCTCTTCCCCACACCTCTAAGGCCGAAAATTTCAAGGAAATAGGTGAGAAATTCTTCTTTTATTTTCATCCTTCATTTGAAGACTTTTCTTTCACCTTCTAATCTTGATGAGTTACCTCTCTTGAAGCACCTACAGTGGATGAAAATTGAAGTGGAGTAGAAGAAGAGAAAGCTTTGATTTTGTAGAAATTCTAGAGCTTCAAACCATTAAGTATAAGGTAATCATTTAAGTTGAGTACACCTTCTTATTAAGCTTGAAACCTCCAACTTTTAACACAAAAAATATGGTTTTGAAATAAATACCGGAGATCATGTGACCAAGATCACTCCGGACTAGCTATCTGATTTTATCAAATTTTTCGAATGAGTAAGATAGTACTTCGAAGAGAATTTTTGACGTGAAAATTTAAGTTCACGTAAAGTGAAATTAAATGTTGTGAAGTGAAAAATGAAATGAAATGTGAAGTGAAATGATAAGTGGAAGTGAAGTTGAGAATGAAAGTGAAAAGTAAAGTGAAAATTTAAAGTAAGATAATTTGCTTCGGCTTTATCCAAGTGATGTGGGATAATTTGCTTCGGCTTTATTCAAGTGAAGTGGGATAATTTGCTTCGGCTTTATCCAAGTGATGTGGGATAATTTGCTTCGGCTTTATCCAAGTGAAGTGGGATAATTTGCTTCGGCTTTATCCAAGTGATGTGGGATAATTTGCTTCGGCTTTATCCAAGTGTATCTTTATCCAAGTGAAGTGGGATAATTTGCTTCGTCTTTATCCAAGTAAAGTGGGATAATTTGCTTCGGCTTTATCCAAGTGATGTGGGATAATTTGCTTTGGCTTTATCCAAGTGATGTGGGATAATTTGCTTCGCTTTATCCAAGTGGCGGGGATAATTTGCTTGCTTTATCCAATTGAAAGTGGAAGTAAATTTAATAAAACAATAATAATGCTTGACTAATAGTGACAATTCTAACATAATAGCTAATGGAAATCTTTATACAAACAACGAGACAAAGTCATATACACTTCATGCATTGATTTCCATAAAACGATATTTTCGTGCATAAAACAAGCCACACTCGCACACCGGCACCCATCCACTGAGAATTTTTGTCTCACCCCACCTTTTTTTAACGGCCAGCTGATGACCCATATGAAGACGTCAACGAAGACGACCAAGTGACGGATTAATCCCTAAACTTAGTTTGTCGATTTTTACCCTTAAATTTCGTTTATGAACAATTGCTATGTTGGATGTAATAGAGGGGCGTAAGACCTCTTCCGCTTAGACAATTGGATTGTAATAGTATTTTCCGCTGCAATTATTGACTCTGTTTCCGAAAAGTTATGCAGAACTATGTCAATTTGAGAATTAATATTGCTCAAGTATTTGGTGGATTGTATTCTCAAATGGGAGAACTGGCGTAAGTTAACCGTTGGGTAGCGGCTCCAAAATCCTGGGGCGTTACACGGCTAATGAAGCTTTGGTTAAAGAAAGCCCTGCTGATTCATTAATGAAAGAACCCCCTACTGAAACCTGTGATGATACATTATTGAAAGAACCCCCGGCTGAAAGCCGCGCCAAAACCTTTGATGATACATTGTTTAAATAACCCTCGGTTGAAACCCCTGCTGAAACACTTGCTGATATATTAATGACAGAAGCCCCTGTTGGAACGTTGAAAAATGAAACTTCGACGCATGGAAAAGTTGACGAGGAAGAAACAATTCTGGATAAGGGTGTTGGTGACAAAAAACTTGTTATTAAAAATCCTCGAAAGAAAGGAAAGCTATCAGTTGATGATAAGAAGAAAGAAAAGCTATCAGACGATGATACGAAGAGGTTAGTGTACTTGAAAATATTAGTTTTTGATTTCAATGTATCATTAATTTTGTGAAAAGTATCAGTGTATGCTACATATATGTTTTATGTAAAGTATGTGTATTTTAATCATTTTAATAAATCAGTGTTTTATATGCTAGAAGTATCATTTTGAGAAGTATCTAAAATTTAATTAAAAGTATCATATATTGTTTCAAAAGTATCATTTTATTATCTAAATAGTATCATATTTCATACATGAAAGTGTCACAAAATAATATATGTGATTGTATTAATTATATATTATTTTTCTTTTGCAGCAACTTTCTTACCCAATGTAGACCTAAGGGTTTATTTGATGTTGTGAAGTCTTTGACTGATAGTCAAATAGAGGATGTGAAGAATATTGGGTTTGGTGGGTTACTGAACCTTAATGTTCATCATTTACCTGCTCAAATGATTCTGTGGCTGGTTGAAAGGTTTAATGGGAAGAGTCGGTTGCTTAGTATTGATGAGAGGACGAGGTTTGTCATTACTGCTGACGACATTTGTGATGTTTTCATGCTACCGAGGACTGACCGGGAAGTTTTAGTTTTCAAACGGAGTGATAGTTTAGATCCGATTGTTGAATTTAAGAAAAAAGTTGGTATTGATGGGACTTGTAGTGTTGGCACTTTGAAGTCCAAGTTGATGGGTGATTTTAAAGAAGGAGGTGACGACTTTAAACGAATGTTTGTTTTGTATAGTTTATCTACTTTGTTGACCCCGAGTGCAAATAGGATTGTTGATGTCTTGTGCTTTAAGTCGCTGTTGGATGTGGATGCCATTGCACATTTTGATTGGTGTTCACTTGTGTCGGAAAGACTTGGAAGGGCGGTTGATAATTTTAACAAGAAATCCACCACCCATATAAGTGGATGTATTTTGGCGCTGCAGATTATATATTTGCATCGTCTTAAATGGCAAGGAGTTGCTGAACCATTTGATCTCCCTCTCATTCAGCACTGGACGACGCAACGCATAAGAAGCGCGTGAAATAAGAGAAGAGTGCTGGAGAGTTTGGCCAGGGGGAGTGGGTGGAGGATGTTTTTCCTATTTCTAGGAAAACGAAGCCTGTTGTCGAAGAGAAAATAAGCAGTTCGACTGATGGAGGTATGGATGAGAGGGGAAAGCTGGGTAAAGAACATGTTGAGAAGGAAAAATCTGAGAATTTTGATGAATCTTCAAGAATCATCAAGTTTGTATTACCAGAGGGGCAGCCGACTGATGATGATATTAAGAAAATTGCTAAAAATGTAAGTTAAATATAACATTTATATTCGTCCTAAAGTAATAATCCTAAGAAAGTATCCTTTTTTGATAAAAAAAAAGTATTACATTATCTGCAGGGGGTGCACAAAGCATGTTTGTTGTTGAAAAGGGACATGGAAGTCATAAGCCATGTCCATATGGAGAGACTTCGATCGGAAATGCAATGAACAGTAAATACCTCTTCATCACCTGATGATGAGTTCTTCTCAAGTGCAAAACTTCACGAGTATATCGATGAAGTTGTCAAGAATTTCCAGAAGATGAAAGAACGTAATGACCCCACGCATAATGAGCCGATACCTAGGTTTGACCTTTTAACCCCTGACACAGAGTCACCCGTTGTTGAAGAACAGCCTACCTACGAAGTGAATATTGATGATGGCGTAATCCAAGGAATGGATGATAGTCAAAGCGATGAAGTAATTCAAGGTCAGATTCAACATGCAGAGCAAGTTGTAGGCAGTTCAGGTACTATATGTAAAGTATTAGTTAAATTCTGAAAAGTATCTTTTTTGTTTAAATAAGTATCTCTTTTATTATAATAAGTATCTGTTTTTTAGAGAAAAGTATCTGGTTTTTTCAAATAAGTATCTGTTTTCTTTGAATAAGTGTCATTTTATTTGATAAATTATATATCTGATGTGTTCTATCAAACAGGTGATTCTTGGCTTATAAACAAAAAGAGCTCTTTTCATTCTGAATTTATGAAGAAGAATAATCGATATTTGGTTGGAATGACCCTGAAAGAGAGAGACATTGTTGATTTCTATTTTTTCCCGCATAGTCCTAAAATAGAGTAAGTAAGATTGAGATTTATTAGATATCCCCTTTTTGATGAGAAATGTTATGTTGATTATTTTTATTGTTTTTATTCAGTTCAAATGTGTTTGCAAATGCTGGAGAGTTTTTTTTGTTCCCTTTACGGATGGGATTGATTCGCTGAATGACTCGAGCTTGATTTATCTTAATGTGATTGACATATGGACTGTCATCTTAAACAAAAAAACAGTTGGGCGGAACGATCCAAAACACTTTTATTTCAGCACTCATCACTCTGTAAGTAGTATCTATGTTTTGTTTTGTTGTTTTTTATTTTTATGTCGGTCAGTTTTTTTTTATTTTTTATTTTTTGCCGAACAGCTATATCTTGTTGATCATTTCCAAGGAAAAAATTGTGCTAGAGATGTCAGAGGTTGTTGGAGGGTGTGCATGGGGTTGTTGAACAAACCCAATTTGAATGAAGTGGATCGTGTAAGAATAACTTTAGTTTTTTATTTGAAAAGTATCTCTTTATTTGTGAAAAGTATCTCTATATGCATGAAAAATGTCTCTTTTTCCTTGAAAGGTATTACAAGTTGTAATGATGAAGTATTTGTTTTTCAAATATGTAGATATTTCTTCCATATTGTTACGAAAGTCACTTTGTTGCTGTTGTGATTAATTTTGTTGAGAAGAAAATTCAATACCTCGACAATCTGGTGCACGATGCAGCTGTTGTTGATGAATATCACGGGCTTGCGACTTTGGTAGTAAAGTGTCATTATTATTATATATGAAGTTTACATGAATTGAGTTGTTGTAATATATTTTGTTCTTTGACAGCAAATGCAAATGGCTCTGTTTCTAGAAGAGGAAAATCACGCCAAAGCTCATGAAGTTGCGTCATATTCCTTTGAAAATGTTACTTTTCCGTGGCAAAGAAATGACATGAATATTGACTGTGGTGTGTTTCTAATGCACCACATGGAAAACTTTGTGGGTAATGTTTACTCAATTCCGGATTTGTGCAAGGTATGAACACTGTTTAGAAAAATAATATGTAGTTTATAATTATTTGTATTTGTTTTGATATTATTTTTCTTTTCTTTTTGTTTTGAAGCCTCGTTGAAAAAGCAAGTTAAGAGTCGGGTATCTTGTGCAAGAATTATCCTCGATTTGAACGAGTCAAGGTGCAAATGGAAAAGGAAGTTCTTAAATTTATCAATGACTTCAAGGAACCCCCGAAGGAGTGTCCCAAGAAACGTCCCCAAAAATGCGAAGAAATGAACTTGTAGAATTTTAAATACAAACATCTTGATTCTCGTGTTTTGTCCTACAGATTTGTAGTTGTGTTTTGCAAATGTTTTGAATTGTATTTTCTTTCGCATTTAACATGATTCTCAGCTTTATTTTGGCAATCAAAAGTTAATAGGATTTTATTTGTAGTTCAATATGGCGATCTTTCTTAAAGTATCATTTGTAATGGAAAAAGTATCTATTTTTATTTAAAAAGTAACATAATTCTGCAACTTTATGTATAAAATGTTAAACGATTATAATTTTAATGTATCAATTTTTGAATGAAAAATGTCATTTGGAAATAATATATTATCAGTAATTTAGATGTATAAAATAATATAGCATTTTCGAGTCTTGCAAACAAACTTATTCGCACAACAGGTGACACATTTGAAAATACATGATAAACTAAAAAGTATCATGTATAATCGAGAAAGTATCATTATTTATGTAAAAAGTAACATTTCTTTAATGCAATATAAAATATGAAACCATAACATGTGATCTTGAAAGTATCATAGTTAGAATCAAAAGTATCACTAATTGCTTCAAAAGTATCAAAATTACAATCTGTAATCTTTAAAAAATTATCTAAAATAATCGAGCATTTGGAGTCTTGGAACCAAACTCCTTGGCTTGAGAAAAGTCGGTCACATCAGTAGTTTTATTCTTGCTCTTTTACTTGAAACAACAGATGATTCATCTTGGTCAGTATTATGTGTATTCTTCAACGCAGTAATAGCGAGAAAATCTCTATTATACCCTTCTTCAATGATCCTTCTTGCTTCTTCATTTGCTTGGCATTTCAAGACAAGCTCGTAATATCTTCGCGCCATTTCATAACGCCATGGAATGCAGTCATTAGGATTCTCAGGCTTTTCATTTCTTTTATTTAAGTTATCCCACACCTTAGATTTTGCCATTCCTGTCCATCTTTTCAGAATATATATTTCCGGTATCTTCACAATAGAATGAAGATGAAGGACACACAATGAATAGTAATACAATATACCGCATTCTTCAAATTTCTTGCAGGTGCAAGTCATGATTCGCAAAGGATCAAACATGACACGATTTGTATCTCCATCTTCAGTATGAGAAGAAATGTTATAAATATTGAACACCTCATCTTCATGAACTAAAGAACAAGTAGTAGAAATTGATGATATAAACTCTGCCTCAAAATCTTTGAACAATGTCAACGTGTATACCTCAGAAGCGTGCTTTAATATCCCAGTCAATGGTATGGTACTTGTTGGGATTGATCTTGATGACTTGAATTCATCATTTTGTTCTTTCATTCTCCAATTCTTCACTAGTTCTTTGAAAATACCAAAAAAATCTGTCAAGTTTGTGGTTTTCTTGGCATTGAAGCCCATGGCATTATTAGTACTTTCGCTCCTTTGTGAAGAAAGTATTCCGGCAGAAAAGAATTCCTTACTTAAAGCTGTGCACCATTTGTCCTTTAGTTCATACAATCGTTTGAACCACGTTTGTTACTCCAACAAGTTTCAAACTCAAATTCGTCGTTACATCCTGATAAGCATTTCCTAAATGCATTCTTAAATGAATTGTTGCTCTTCAACTGTCCAAACCTGCTCACAACATTTTGGTAAAGATGCCATTGGCATAATTTATGCTTTGTGCCAGGGAAAACCTACATGAAAGTACTGACATAGTTAAAGTAACACTTTGTCTCTTACAAGTATCTGTTTTAGGAAGTAAAGTATCATAATTTTTTAAACAGGCACAGACCAGAAAGACAGATGTTAAAGATCACACAAAATGATTACAAAATAGAAGTAACAGTTTTATGCTTTAAAGTATCTGTATATTGAGTTAAAGTATCATACATTTTCTATTGCATTAGAAATTGCTTGGTCTTGATCAGTGAATATAGTGATTGGACACTTCCCTCCCATGGATTTCTTGAAAACCTCAAAAAGCCACTCAAATGATTCAGATTTTTCATTCGATAAAAATGCAAAACCAAACATCACATTTTTCCAATGATTGTTGATGCCAACAAATGGAGCACAAATCAAATTGTATATATTTGTACGATATGTGGTGTCAAATACTACTACGTCTCCAAATATATCGTAATCTTCTCTCATCATTGAGTCTCTCCAAAAAACATTGCTTAATTTGGCCATATCGTCTAATTTAACTCTAAAAAAAAGTCCTCCTCCTCGGATTGTCATTCATACAACATTTCAACTAATGTCTGTGCATCCCCACCTTCTATTTCTTTCAGTTTCAAACGATTTACAAAATTTAGATGATCTTTGATAGTGTGTCCAACACTTTCATCGCCACCCGCTTCATGTGCCATATACCGATAAGAATTTGTTGGTCTCATTCCGGAAGAAACCATATCTTCTATGACTTTGCCCTTTTCACTTGAAATTTTTCTTTCAGAGCGATGAAGGTGGCTCCACTCTTTCCTAGTAACTGGATGATTGTGTTCTATAATGTGACTCAAAACCTCATAAAGACCTTCTTCATTTAGTTTCACTCTCATTGTAGCATTACATCCTGTACGTGTAACAGGAAAATTTTTCCTTTTTTCATTGTTGGAGTTTATTCTCAAATTTCCCGATCTCTTAAACCCTTCACAAGAGCGAAAGTATTTCTCCAAAGATAACTCCATCGATTGTGTTCTAGTTGTTGCTTTATAACACTAAATCCTAGTTTACAACTATGATTGCAATACAATTTATGCATATCATCTACTGTCTTCCTTTTAATCCCAACCAAAGAACCAGATATATCCACAATGTCGTTCACGTATTCTGGGAACATTTCAATGAAACACAGTACATGTTAAAATAGAAAGGATACATTTTTATTAAAATGTAATACTTTTGCATTAATATCTAATACATTTCTCCACTGGTTTTGTACTCTGTTCAATAGTGTCCACATCATTTATATTTTCATCTTCAATGATTTTTATTTGTTCTTCATCACTAGAAACAACAACTACTGAATCCAATTTTTCACTTATAAGTAGGAAAAATGAATAAAATATAATATTAATAAATAAAAAATATGAGGTGAATTTTCTTGAATATGTTAATATAAGCTGTTAAATTTCAAAATGTTCTAAAGATCACTTTTCATTCCAAAAGCATCCTATTTAAATTCAAAAGTATCATTATTTGACTGATTAGTATCACCTTTACAGCAAAAGGTATGGATCATGCAACAAAACTTAGTGCATTACCTTCCTGAATGAGTAAATCATTTCCATCTTCATTCTCCATTGCGTAAGTCTTTTGTAATCAATATTTGTTGTTGAATATAGCAATAAGTAATGCTTTTTGGTAGAAATTTTGTATGTATATAAAATCGAACTGGACTGGAGCTTCAAGAAGGTGAAAATTTCATAGAAAATTGAACTTTTGATTTTCGAAGCTCGAAGAAGGTCGAACTTGCAAAGAATATGAATTTTTTGAACAGCTTTTACGTCTTTGTTAAAGAAATTGCTGTTAAATTGCAGAAATTTTAGTGAAGATCTCGAGTTTTGGAGCAGGGGGGAGGATGATGACTGGTTTGAGCTGTGGGCGCGTCGACTAGGGCTGGAGTCCAGGGCGCGTCGACTAGGGCTGGGGTCCACTAGGGCTGTGTCCATGTGTGGGTCGGGTGTGTGCGAATTGGGCGTGGTGCATGTGTTTGGGCCCAGCGTGTTTATTCTTAGATTTAGGTGTAATTTTTGTTTTTTTTTCTTTTTAATAATGCTGACTGGATCCGGCTGGATCCAGCGGGTTGGGGCGGGCGGGCTGGTTTAGGATCCATCTTACGGAATAGGATCTGTAAGACGGTCCTACAAGAGACCATCTCCATTAATTTTTGGAGATGAGAATAAATTATTTATTTTTAATTAGAATAGTATAAATTCCGTGAAAATCCGATTTACTGAAACTAAGAAATCTTAATTTTTTAAATTAAGAAAGTATCAAAGTTGTCAAAATTATTTTACATTAATAATCAGAATTTAACCAAATTATGCTTAGAGTGAAATCTGATTTAATGAAATAAGAAACTTCAATATTTTAAATTTGGAAAGTATTATGCAATAGTCAAAATAATATTACCTTAATTATTAAAACTTACCCAAAATCTTAGCATTTTTTATTGCATGTTGATGACATAATTAAATTATCATTTTTATTACTCAATTTTTTTAATAATAATATTGAGCATTTTTCAGAGTTAGAAAGGTGACTCGGCGGGAAAATTTTAGGTTACTATTCCTAGAATAATCCCTCTTTACATATATATAGCTGGATTCCACGAATCGCTTTCCCTAATTAGTCAAATAGGTAGATTTAGATTATTGTTATTTGGACCTTTGGTACCAGTCTACCACATAAGAGGAAAAAGAACCCAAAAGTGGGATCTGGCCATAGTTGAACTGATAAAAGAGTAGGACGAAACTTGTGTTGAAGATCATCAACGTGAGTTTGAACCATGGGGAAAGCATTTCTGCTTCCGTCTGGGTTAGGACTACGATGGGAGTCGGATAATCCAACCACAACCATGGTCAGGCCATAGCAAATACACCCTTAGTTTTACTTGGTAGTCGACCAAGTACATCCCACGGTTTCATTTGATAGCAACAATGAGGGCCCAAAATTACTACGATAATCCAACCATAATCGTGGTCGTGCCAAAGCAGGCATATCTCACGGTTTCACCTAGTAGCAACAATGAGAAGCCAAAATTGCTATCTCTAGGGCCATAATTGCTATCTTTAGATAATCAGACGTAAGTTTTATGTGTCAAATGTAGACACTAGTGTAAGTCCAAGCGGCTACGATAATCTAGAGGGGGGTGAATAGATTATCTCCATCTTTTTCATTTTACCCTCTTTTTCGAACCGAATGCTCAAAGACAATAATAAAGGTGCGGAATGTAAACAACACACGTCGATTTAAAGAGGTTCAACCCACCTAGGGCCTAATCCTCTACCACCCCAAAAGATATCCGGATGGATTTCAAAAAGAAAAATAATTTTATTAATTACCAAAATTAATACAAATTCAACTTACAACACCTTGAAGAGCACCACACTCTTCTTCAACACCACCTTTGAGATTACCACAATCTCTTCTTGAAGATTACCACAATCTTCAAACGGCACCTTGTGAAGATTACCACAATCTTCACCTTGAAGAGCACCACACTCTTCAACACCTCAACAAGAAGATTACCACAATCTTCTTACACCTAACACCTAGTTCACCCAAGTGTGTTCTTACCACAAGAACACTCACAATGATATCTTGTGTTGAATGATTACCTAAAAATTCAAGATTACAAATCGATAATGAATTATACAATTGAGTGCAAGTGTAATCAAGAATAGCCTAGACCTCAAGAATGTGAAAGTGAATAGCTAGGCAAATTACAACAAGAAATAAGACAATGTAAGAACAAGTGTATTCTTGAGTGTATCTTGTTGTGTTGTAGTTTTCTCTCTTGTGTTGCTTCAATTCTTCCTCTATTTATAGAAGATGTCTTGTACATGATAGGCTCCTCTTGGGGACATGAATTCTGTAAAAAATTGCAAGACAATTGAAGAAAAGAGTCATAGAAATCAATCCCACAATTTAGGGAAAAGTTGTCTCACTGCACAACGGTTAGAATTTTGTTGTCAAACTTCGTAGGGACCGTCGTCGCAAGACAAATAGACGTTTGAAAATGAGAAAACACATTTACACAGGCGGCGGCCGCCGACGGGGTCCGACCGGCCGACCCTATGTCCAAATTGTCGAAAGAGCGAACCAAAAAACGAGTCCGAAAGTTCTGCTTTAAAATGCTCCTGTGCACGGTCACCCGCCGGCCGACGAATCGACCGCCTTGGCCGACGATGGCCGACCACACCCGGTCTACCACCCTCGTTGACCTGGCCAACCACCTTTTTTTTCAAAGAAATAGCTTATTCACCGCTTTTCACAATTTTCAGTGCACGGGATGCCCTATGGGCGGCCGATTGGCCTCAAAACAAAAGTATTGTCCAATTTTATATCGAAAATAAACTTCAAGAAATAATCCAAAAAATAGTAAAAATATTTTAGACCGATCGGGAGTATTAGGACAATATTTTAGAACCATTGTTTTGGTGTAAAAACACATTAACACAAAATCATCAAAAGTGTTGTCCAATTTATATCGAAAATAAACTTGTAGAAATACTCCTAAAAATATTAAAACCATTTTAAATCATTTAGGAGTATTTGGACAACCTTTAAACACATTGTTTTGGTATAAAAACAAAATCATCAAAATCATGATAAAATCATTTATCAAACAATCTCCCCTTTTGATGATTACAAACCAAAACAATTTTAACGAGGTTGATTTTGAAAACAAAACATTTTTACCTAAAAAGGAACTTTCCGTTGTGAGCGACAACATTCCACGCAATATAATCACAATGATGGGAGTAGAGATATTCAAACTCATATAGCAAATGCTCCCCTATCAACATGCACAACAAGAGTTATATAGAAGAACTTAAACATAAGCTAAAATATTAGCTTTTCGATATTGAGCTTAAGTATCAAAACTTAAAAGCTCCCCTGTCAAGATACATCATTAGAACCGTATATAAGTCCATACTACAACCAATGGACCATGGTTCATACATAACCATAATGCACCAAGTGGACTAAATATGATCCACAACTTATGGCTTTATGAAGCCATAGCTTATAGCTTCTTTTCGTTAAGCTTATCTTAGCTTTTATGAGCTAATGAGCTTATAACCTCTTTCTCCCCTTTGGAATCATCAAAAGAATGTTAGCACGATAAATACATCATATATTCATATCAAAGTGCGCAACAAAACCGATGTATCGAGCTATTTGAGCATTGAAGCTTATAAACCAAATAGGAGGGAAACGTCGAATCATACGACTTGTAGAGGTTTATGAAAACTCATTTGATAAGCAAAACATGATCTCTATAAATATATAAGGCTTTCGAAATCGAGAGAATCATGTAGGTGATGAATTTTTCATTGAAACGTTTTATCGAACACTTGGCGGGCCAAAAATTGAGAAAGATATATATAGCCCTTGTAAATGAAATCAAGCCAAGTTTTTCATCACCAAATGCAATTTAACAAATGTCAATCATCAACAATCAATAAGCTCTTCACAAAAATATATGAATTGCATTAAGAAAAATACATATAAGCCACAAACTCAAGGGTGCAACCCAATTGAGCTAAAGAGAGTAAAATTCTTACCATTCGATCGGTAAAGACGAGCAATGATGATGATAGTCGAGCTAGATAATCCCCAAACTATGTAATACATGCAACCAAACACATTTGAAGTGAAATGTGTGTGCAAATGTCAAAGGGGACGAAATAGAGAAGAAAAAGGCCAAAATGCCAAATTTTGGAAACAGAAAGCAATATATCTGAAAACACAGCAGGGGCGACCGGTTGGAGGCAGGGGCGACCAGTTGGAGGCTGGGGCGACCGGTCGGAGGCTAGGGCGACCGGTCGACCTCATCCCCTTCAGCCCACTGCTTCTTTCTGTTTTGCGAAGTTTGATCCAAAAATCCGATTTTTCGCCCCTAAGTTTTAAAAGCGTGCAAAATGCAAACGAAGACCTTATTCAATATACATTATGTTATAATCAAGCTCGAAATGAGGTAAAATACTCGGCGGTTAAAAAAAATCGCGAGTTATCCTTGAGACGGAATTAAACACATCTCAAGTTTTTGTTAAAAATCACAATCCCTTAAAAAATATATCGAATCTCAATATGTTTAGTTCGATTATGACGAACCAAATTTTGAATATGAATAACAGTATAATAGATACCAAACTTGTTATCCCGAAAAAAATAAGAACGTTCTAAAGCTTTGGATACAACAAGTCATAAAAAGAAGTGCCTTTCAAATATTTGAAAATTTCTTTTAATGGCACTTTTAATGAGATTCGTTGGGATAATTTTTGAAGTCGAGCATATAGACATAAGGTATATGGAATGTCGAGTCTATAGAATAATACAAGAAGACATACCTCGAATTTGTTTGTTAACCGACATGCCTTTCTCAACCTTTGTCAATCTTTAGCCATAGAGGTTGAGATAGTTCTTCTTTCTTCAATGCTTAACTCCTTCAAGAGTTCTTTTGAAATATAACCATCTTCTTGGCATTGAATAATTTGAAGTCCAAGCAATAAATTGAGCTCCCCCATCATGCTCATCTCGAGTTCACCTAGATCAACTTAGAAAAATATCTTGCACAAATATTCATTAGTAGCACCAAAAATATTCTCATAAATATGCACAAGTTTACAATCTTGCCCTTTTTAAAAAAACAAAGAGAGTAGTATCAATTTTACCTCTTGTAAAATCATTTAGCAAAAATAGCTAAGTCTATCATACCATACATGGGGTACTTGTTTTAAACCATACAAGGCCTTTTATAAAAATCATTTGGCCTATAAAAATTTAAAGCCCCGGAGGTTGTTTTACATAGACTTCTTCTTGAATAAAACCATTGAGAAAATTGGATTTAACATCCATTTGGTAAAGCTTGAAATTTTCTTAAAACAAGAATGGGCAAGTAAAATGCAAATAGCTACTAAATGTGCTATGAGTGCAAATGTTACATCAAAATCAATTACCTTCTTCTTGAAAATACATTCGAGCTACTAACCTTGCCTTAGTTCGACCAATGTTGCCTTGGTCATCGAGTTTGTTCCGGAATACCCTTTTTGTCTACTTCATTACTATCATCATAGGGCATCCAATTGATCTAAGGTGTTCATAATAGAACATTTACATCCAAATATTTTGAGGTAACAAGATTTGGAGTACTTCATTTCTCATCTACACAACTTTAACAAACTCATTAACGGCATCGCTTATATAAGAAAGAGAAAGATAACCCAAGTGTAAAAACATGCCTCAATCATCAATCACAAAATATCTTGCAAAAGAGCATAGTTGGAATAGACACTATATATATATATATAGATCATGAAGCACATACTATGCATTTAGAATATCATCAAGAGTCTAATAAATCATGCAAGTTCAAATAAGCTTAAGAAAGCTACAAAAGGTCTCTTTTGAAATTTGAGAATCCGATAGCATATAATTGAGACCTCATTTAAAAGAAGTATTTGAATAAAAGTTGACAAAGCAAATATGTGCAATCAAATATCGAATAGTTCCTTTCAAAAAATCTAAAAATCCTCTTAATGGCATTTGTATGAAATACTATGAAAAACAAGCACATAGGCACATGGCAATACATATATCGAGTCTATAAAAGTAAGAATAACACAAGTAAACGTATTCTCGATAATTTATGCCTTTTCTTGACAAATAATGACGAAAATGGCCATTTGTGAAAATATGTAAATCCTACACAATTCTTAAAACAAATCTAGCACAAATCATAATGATAAAAGTGTAGGCTAAGAGATATCACAAGTAAGCTCATGCCATAAAAATCCATAAGAGATGATAACATACTATAGTCTTCAAAAATGCACAAGAGTTTTAAAAACATCATATAAGGTCTTTTTTTTTCAAAAATTTAAAAGCACAAATATATATTGAAGACCTTAATTAAAAAATAAATACTTGAAAACTCATTTTGCAATAAAGACACAAATAAAAGCATGCATAATAACAAAATAAAATGCATAATTAAATAGGGAGATACGGGTTACCAATTACGCCATTTCCATGGGTTGTGCCGTTCCCATTGTTGATGATATCTTCCCTTTGAGAAGTCACTTTGTTGATGATGACTTCTTTGATTACTCCATTTCCAAGGTTTGTTGCCTTCCCATTGTTGAAAGTCTCTTCTTCTTTGAAAATCATCTTGTTGATGGTGTCTTTGCCATTTCCAAGGATTGTGTTCTTCCCATTTTTGATTGTACCCTCTTCTTGGAAATTGGCTTTGTTGAGAATAGTTTCTCCTTCTTTGATCGAATGAAACGGTCATTTGATGCCTTCTTGGCGGTATGAATTTTCTTCGATCATTATTTCACGGGTACCTAATATGACATTGTTTTGTGGTACCTCATGTGTTTGGGTCCTTTGGGATTAGTCTTGAGACTTTTAGGTCTCCAACAATAATTAGAGTTATTTCTAGCCCGACAAGTATTTACCGTATGACCCTTTTACCGCAATAAAAGCATGTAATAATTCTAGGAGCATAATGACCAACGTGCTTAGAGACTTGATTGTTTTTCATGTGATTGACACCCTTAGCTTATGATCAAGTTCTAGTTTCAATTATTACAACAATCAACAATATTGGTCATTCTACCTAAGACTAAGTTGGATTTAGATAAATCATTTTTCAAGCAATTTATATCCTCAACAAGAGTACTAATTTCTTTCTCAAGGTTTCTAACCTTGTCAAGAGTGGTGGTGTGAGCACATGATAGTGATTCATAGGAAGTAAATAAACTATCCTTATCATTTTTTAGAACAATGAATTCCTTTTTCAAATTTTTGTATTTAACAAGTAAGTTTTGGAATTCATCTTGTAGCTTATCATAATCATTTTGCAAATCACTATATTCATTTTGCAATTCATTGTCATAAGAAGTAGAGGGTTTAGAACTTACCTCGTTTTCTTCTTCGATGCCCATGAGGCATTGTTCAACTTGTTCATCATGGGAGGTTGTAGAAGGCTTATCCCATGTTGTTGGATTTGATGTTGTATCCATTTGTGAAGTAGATGCTTTTGAGTTGCTCCTTTCATTTGCATATACTTCATAGATGGCTTCTAATTTTTGTCATACTTCATGTGCCGATCGAATACCTACAACATGATCAAATTCCAAAGTGGTAAGTGAACAATGTAAAATATTAAGAGCTTTACCATTTAAGGAGATGATTTTCTTCTCTTCATCATTGAGCTTTTTGAAGCCTTTTGAGGTGTGTGGTGTATCTTTCATCGGAATGGATTCTCCATTAATGACGTTGTTCCAAATGTCGAACCCGCAACTTTGTAAATAGCATTCCATTCTTTCTTTCCAAAATATAAATTTTTTGGAATCAAACCGAGGTGGCTTGGTGGTGGAGGTGCCGGAAAGATGAGCTTCGTCAGAGCCGACGATCGTTTCTCTTCACTCGCGATGTGAAACGAGCTTGCCAAAGAGTTTGGCTCGATACCACTTGTAAGTCCAAGCGGCTACGATAATCTAGAGGGGGTGAATAGATTATCTCCATCTTTTTCATTTTACCCTCTTTTTCGAACCGAATGCTCAAAGACAATAATAAAGGTGCGGAATGTAAACAACACACGCCGATTTAAAGAGGTTCAACCCACCTAGGGCCTAATCCTCTACCACCCCAAAGATATCCGGGATGGATTTCAAAGAAAAAGAATTTTATTAATTACCAAAATTAATACAAATTCAACTTACAACACCTTGAAGAGCACCACACTCTTCTTCAACACCACCTTTGAGATTACCACAATCTCTTCTTGAAGATTACCACAATCTTCAACAAAGACCTTGTGAAGATTACCACAATCTTCACCTCAAGAGCACCACACTCTTCAACACCTCAACAAGAAGATTACCACAATCTTCTTACACCTAACACCTAGTTCACCCAAGTGTGTTCTTACCACAAGAACACTCACAAGGATATCTTGTGTTGAATGATTACCCAAAATTCAAGATTACAACTCGATAAAAAATTATACAATTGAGTGCAAGTGTAATCAAGAATAGCCTAGACCTCAAGAATGTGAAAGTGAATAGCTAGGCAAATTACAACAAGAAATAAGACAATGTAAGAACAAGTGTATTCTTTGAGTGTATCTTGTTGTGTTGTAGTTTTCTCTCTTGTTGTGTTGCTTCAATTCTTCCTTTATTTATAGAAGATGTCTTGTACATGATAGGCTCCTCTTGGGGACATGAATTCTCAAAACATTGCAAGACAATTGAAGAAAATAGTCATTAGAAATCAATCCCACAATTTAGGGAAAAGTCATCGATGCACAACGGTTAAATTTTGTCATTAAACTTCGTGGCGACGACGTCGCGCAAAAATAGACGTTTGAAAATGAGAAAATACATTTACACAGGCGACGGCCGACCCTATGTCCAAATGGGTCGAGCGTAACCAAAAACGAGTCCGAAAGTTCTGCTTTGAAATGCTCCCAGTGCACGGCCACCCGCGGCCGACCGGCCGACGCCTCGCCCGACCGGCCGTCGACCACACCCGATATACCACCCTGTTGACCGGTCAACCACCTTTTTTCAAAGAAAATAGCTTATTCAATGCTTTTCACAATTTTCAGTACGGATGCCCTATGGGGCGACCGATTGGCCTCAAAACAAAAGTATTGTCCAATTTTATATCGAAAATAAACTTCAAGAAATACTCCAAAAAATAGTAAAAATATTTTAGACCGATCGGGAGTATTAGGACAATATTTTAGAACCATTATTTTGGTGTAAAAACACATTAACACAAAATCATCAAAAGTGTTGTCCAATTTATATCGAAAATAAACTTGTAGAAATACTCCGAAAAATATTAAAACCATTTTAAATCATTTAGGAGTATTTGGACAACCTTTAAACACATTGTTTTGGTATAAAAACAAAATCATCAAAATTATGATAAAATCATTTATCAAACAACTAGTAGTCTTATATTTCACATCTGTCATTACTGATATTATTGCAATAGAAGATAAGTTACCATTACCAATAAAAATTTCGAATTGAATTCTATCCTCTTCCAACCAACAAACAAATTCCTTTTAGTGCAAACAATCCAAATTCTAATGTTTTTAATTACATTCTGTACTCATACATCTAAAAACTTTCGAACTAAATATAGTACTGATACAGATACGGGACACGGATACGATACGACAAAGGTATGGGAATACAGTATATTTTGAAATTTTAAAGATACGGGTATGATATTTACATATATATATATATAATTACATATTTTTATATTATTGAAAATACAGGCATATTAAGTACAATTAGAAATACAATGTTTCAAGTATTAAAAACTAAAATTTCATAAATACTCAAATTTGAAATGTGATAACTCACATAGACACACAAAAAAATGCTGAAAAAATGAACATTACAAAAAACTCTATCTATTTCCAGGTGTAGATGTATCTATGGAGTATCCATGAAGTATCGAACAAAGTATTGTATCGGATACGTATCCGGTACAGGTACGGCATCCTCAGAGAAGTGTCCGTGCTTCCTATTGTTGGAATTTGGTCTTTGTAAAATGGGTGTTGACTTGATTTTGACCAAATAATTAAGTGGTTTCCATTAGTGAATAATGGAATTAAATTATTTGTAAAAATTCTACTAAGAAAGTAGATGAGAATAGCATTTAGAATTTCTCAAAACCAATTCCGAGTGAATGAGAAATTAATGCTAGAAGTTAGCCACTTAATACAAGTAAATGGTATGGAAAATGGAAAATGCGGGGAAGGAGAAATGCTCCATCCCACATAGGAAAATGAGGCAAAGTTTGCTCACTTGATATATCCCAAGTCGACTTATAGGTTTGGGCCCCTGGGGCACCCAAGTTTTTAAAGGGGTGAAGACCTACATGCTTGTGGGTTTAGTTCAGCACACGCTGCACACACACACTGCTTGCCGCCGCCGGCCGACTCAAATGCCCGGCCGCGGGCTTGGGCCCTTATTCTTTTGGACCAAGAACCTTTAAAATAAATAATTAATTAATTTTTGTAATTAATTAAACAATTTACAACTCGAAAGTGTTCGAACCGAAAGCACGGCGGATGCACGCCCGTAAGGCGTCGTCGTAAGGCGTCAATCAGACATTTACGCATCCAAGACGGCCGACGACGCCCGTCGTCGGGTTGTGCGTCAGGCCGTAACTTTGTCATTTTGGTTTGCATCCATGCACGGGTAGGCACACGGCCGTGCGGCCAGGTCGCAAGGTCATGTGAAGTGAAGAATGATCGTCGCTCGGTGAAAACCTGTCTTTTCGAGCTAAAAGACGTGATCTTTCTATACGAGCACCGATGCCTATATAATTCGACCCCTGCATATGAAATAAACACACGAAATCATCAGATAATAAACCGGTCATTTGCATTCGAGCATATTGACGCACCTCCTTCAAAAAGATTGAAAGTCTTAACACCTTGTTGTTCGCTTTGTTTCAGGTTTGCAAGTGCTGTAAACTTGAAACTGAAATAGTCGTTGTATCTTAGGGACGTACGCTGGAACTGTTAGCACTTGTATACAGGGCGTTTTTGTCTTGCAGAGACTGAATCCAATTCAGGCCTCGACTAAAGCCTATACACTCAAACACTTAGCCATTTCCGAAACATAAACCAGATACATTTTTCCTAACGACCGCAAGATGAAAATTCGTTTCTGTTGAAGACAATGACATCGATCTCGTTCACACCAATGGCTGCTGCTCCTGCTCACGGCGAAAAGCCGCCCGAGTTCTCCGGCGTCGACTTCAAGAGATGGCAACAAAAGATGTTGTTTTACCTTACTACATTGGGGCTGTCTCGGTTTTGAAGGACGAACCCCTTCCGTTGGCAATGAAGAAATCGACAACAACCGAAGAATCGTTGTGGATGCTTGGCATAACAGCGATTTTCTGTGTTAAAACTACCTGTTGAACGGGCTAGACGACACCCTTTATAACGTCTATTGCACGTTCAAAACGTCAAAGGAATTGTGGGATTCTTTGGAGAAGAAGTACAAGACGGAAGATGCTGGCACAAAGAAATTTGTTGTCGGCGAATTCCTCGAGTACAAGATGGTTGACACCAAGACGGTGACCAGCCAAGTTTAGGAGATTCAAATCATACTTCACAACTTAGTGTCTGAAGGGATGATTTTGAATGAATCCTTTCAAGTAACTGCAATAATCGAGAAATTGCCACCATTGTGGAAGGATTTCAAGAATTACCTCAAGCACAAGCGTAAAGAGATGGGGCTTGAGGATCTGATTGTTCGGCTTCGAATCGAAGAAGACAACCAAAAATCAGATGTGAAATCCAGTAAGTCTGGAATGGAGGCCAAGGCTAATCTTGCTAAATCGAGCACTAGCAAGAAATGCAAGCACTCCGGGAAAGATAAGGGAAAGGCCAAAAAGTTCAAAGGGAATTGCTACAACTGTGGCAAACCGAACCACATGGCCAAGGATTGCCGTCACTCAAAAAAGGGCAATCAAGGTGGCAACCAACAAGCCAATGTGACGGAGGACAAGTCGGTTCCAATCGACCTATCGGAGCTCGATCTCTCCGTCGTTGTGTTTGAAGCTAATATGGTGGACAACCCCAGGGAGTGGTGGATAGATACCGGGGCTACTCGTCACATTTGTACCGATAAAGAGATGTTCTCCTCCTACACCCCGATAAATGGAAGGAAGCTTTTCATGGGAAATTCTTCGACTTCCAACATCGTGGGGCTTGGCAAGATTGTGCTCAAGATGACTTCCGGAAAGGAGCTTATGCTTGTAGATGTGCTGCATGTCCCAAACATCCGCAAGAATTTGGTTTTCAGTCCTTTGCTTAGTAAGGCCGGGTATAGATTAGTGTTTGAGTCCGACAAGTTTGTAATGACCAATAATGGTCAGTTTCTTTATAAGGGCTACCTTGATAAGGGCATTTTTAAGATGTCTGTAATGCCTGTTTTCCACCAAGAGGCGAAGAATAAAACTATTACTTCTGTTTACTTGCTGGATTGTTCTAATTTATGGCATGATAGATTAGGACACATAAACTTTAACACAATTAAAAGGTTAGTGAATATGGAATTCATACCTACGTTTAAAACCGATTCACAAGACAAATGCGAAATTTGTGTTGAAGCAAAGTTGTCCAAAGCACCGTTTCATTCGGTGACGAGAAGTACCAAACCACTCGAGTTAATTCATACAGATGTATGTGATTTAAAGCTTGTGCAAACTCGAGGTGGGAAAAAGTACTTCATAACGTTTACAGACGACTGCACAAGATATTGCTACGTGTATCTTTTGAAAAGCAAATATGAAGCTTTAGTAGCTTTTAAAACTTATAAGAATGAAGTTGAAAATCGGCTTAATTTGAAAATTAAGATGATTCGAAGTGATGGAGGCGGAGAGTATGTTGCTCTGTTTGAAGAATTTGGCTCGGAAGCGGGTATAATTCATCAAACAACTGCACCTTACTCACCTCAATCAAATGGAGTTGCAGAACGCAAAATCGTACTCTTAAGGAGATGATGAATGCGATGTTATTAAGTTCTGGTTTACCACAAAACTTGTGGGGGGAAGCCATACTTTCTGCAAACTACATTCTTAATAAAATCCCACACAAAGGTAAAAATGAAACTCCATATGAGTTATGGAAGGGACCTAAACCGTCATATAAATACCTCAAAATGTGGGGGTGTTTGGCTAAAGTCGAAGTACCTAAGCCAAAACAAGTTAGAATCGGTCCGAAGACGATCGATTGTGCTTTCATTGATAATAACAATAGTAGTGCATATCGCTTTTTTGTAGTGCACAAGTCAAAGAATTCCCGATATAAATGAGGTATGATCATTGAATTAAGGAATGTCAGTATTCTTCGAGAATATCTTTCCGAACAAAGAACGGAAAGAAGAAAGTTCGAGTAAACGAACTTATGAAACGCAAGGTTACCTCAAAGTGATGATGAAGAGGAACCAAGACGCAGTAAAAGGATAAAAGTAGCTAAGTCTTTTTGGTCCTGATTTTCTAACTTATATGTTAGAAAACAAACCTTAACTATTTAAGAAGCATTGTCTAGTCAAAAAGCTCCTCTCCGGAAAGAAGCTATCAATAATGAGATAGATTCCATCATGCAAAATCACACTGGGAGTTAGTTGATCTCCCACCGGTTGCATACTTTTGGGATGCACGTGGATCCTTAAAAGAAAGTATAAAAACAGATGGATCTATTGATAAGTATAAAGCCCGTTTGGCGCTAAAGGGTTTAGACAAAAGGAGGGATATGACTTCTTCGATACATATTCTCCTCTCACGAGATTACGCCCATTTGTGTTCTCATTGCTATTGCAGGTTTGCATAACCTTAAGATACATCAAATGGACGTTAAGACTGCCTTCTTGAATGGTGAGCTTGAAGAGGAGATTTATATGGAACAACCCGAGGGGTACGTTGCACCTGGTCAAGAACGAAAGGTGTGTAAACTTGTTAAGTCACTTTATGGACTAAAACAAGACCTAAGCAATGGCATGAAAAGTTTGACTTGACTATGAAGTCAAACGGTTTGAAGATCAATGAATGTGACAAGTGTGTCTACATTAAAGGTACTACAAATGATTACATCATAATATGCTTTATGTAGATGATATGTTGATTATGGGTAGTAGTCATGATTTAATCGTGAATACTAAGAACATGTTAAAGAAGAACTTTGACATGAAAGATATGGGAGTATCTGATGTTATATTAGGGATTAAAATCTCTAGAACATCAGATGGAATTGTCTTGTCACAATCCATTTATGTCGAAAGCATACTTAGAAAGTTTAATGCTTTTGATAGTCTTCCGGCTAAGATACCTGTAGATCTAAGTCTACACTTGGCCAAGAATAGAGGCGAACCGCCTCACCGAATATGCAAGGTAATTGGCAAACGATGTACTTAACAAATTGTACACGCCCGGACATTGCATATTCAAAGGAGTAAGCTAAGTAGTTCGTAAGAACCCGAGTACGGATCACCGGAAAGCCGTGACAAGGGTACTTAGATATTTAAAGTATACCATGAACTATGCAATACTTTATACGAGATATCCAAAGCAGATTAGAAGGATACTATGATGCCAATTGATATCGCACACAAAAGACTCCAAGTCCACGAGTGGATATGTTTTCACAATAAGGAGGAGGAGCAAGTGTCGTGAAGTCTTCTAAACAAAGAAGCAGCATAGCTCGATCCACTATGGAATCCGAGTTCATTACTTTAGATAAAGTCGGAGAAGAAGCGAGAATGGCTTAGAAACTTCTTAGAGGATATTCCTTGTTGGAATAAGCATGTGCCTGTCATTGTTATGATACATTGTGATAGTCAATCAACAATTGGAAGGGCACAAAGTAGTATGTATAATGGTAAGTCTGATATATACGTCGAGACACAATACCATTAGACAGTTGATTTCGAATGGGGTTATTTCGGTTGACTACGTGAAGTCAAAGGAAAACCTTGCGATCCGCTTACAAAAACATAAATCGAGATCAATTGTATAAACTGTTAAGGGAATGGGTTTAAAATCAATAACCTAAAGAATATTCATAGGGGTAACCCAACCTTGTGAATTGGAGATCCCAAGAACTTGATTCAATGGGACAACTAAGTTATGAATGTTCAGCTGAACACTTCAGCTGAACACTTGGAAAATGTGTTAGCTCATTCTCAAACATCCAAGTGAATGAAAACCTCGTGAATGTAGTGAGGTTAAGTTTAAGACTTTTAATGATTCTTATACCAAAAGGTGAAGTATGGCAAGATACTCTTCAATAGGAGATCACCTATATAAGTGAGAAGTAATGGCCGCTTCAAAGAAACGCTTATGAATTTAAGATATTGTCCAGGGCCGAAATGTACACAACGTGAGAACAATAAGTGTTAGAATTGTTATTATGTAAGCATCGTTGTCTCGGTTTACAAAAAATAGAGTAGTTCAAGACATCGCGTCACTAAGCAAAACTAATAAATGATAGTATTTTACTAAGGAAGGTTCAAAGCCACAAGCTACCTATCCCGATGCAATAACAATTGAGACTTTCAAGCTTAATCATACACGCATGCATTAATTTCATTCATGTGGGGGAATTGTTGGAATTTGGTCTTTGTAAAATGGGTGTTGACCCGATTTTGACCAAATAATTAAGTGGTTTCCATTAGTGAAAAATGGAATTAAATTATTTGTAAAATTTCTACTAAGAGAGTAGATGAGAATAGCATTTAGAATTTCTCAAAACCAATTCCGGGTGAATGAGAAATTAATGCTAGAAGTTAACCACTTAATACAAGTAAATGGTATGGAAAATAGAAAATGTGGGGAAGGAGAAATGCTCCATCCCACATAGGAAAAGGAGACAAAGTTTGCTCACTTGATATATCCCAAGTTGGACTTATGGGTTTGGGCCCTTGGGGGCACCCAAGTGTTTAAAGGGGTGAGGACTCACATGCTTGGGTTTGGTTCAAAGCACACACGCGCTGCCCGCCGCCGCCCCGTCCCTCGGCCACCCGCCCCGCCTACCGGGTCGCGGGCGTGGGTCAATTGGGCTTCATGCCCTTATTCGCTTTGGACCAAAAACCTTTAAAAATAAATAAATAATTAATTTTTGTAATTAATTAAACAATTTACAATCGGAAGTGTTCGCACTGCAGCACGAGCGATGCACGCCCGCAGACGGTCGTCGATGGCCGCTGGCACTCGACGCATTTGAGCACGGCCGACGCGGCGCCGTGCGACGGTCGTAAGGCGCTACCGTGACTCAGACAGATCCCGAGCACGGCCGACGCGGCGGCCGTAGACGGGTCGTAAGCGCTATCGCACTCAGACAAGATCCGAAAGACGGCCGACGGCCGTCGCCCGGCGTCGTCGTGTTAAGCCGTAACTTTGTCATTTTGTTCGCATCCATGACGCGCAGCGGCGCGCGCGCGGTCGCGGCGTCAATGCGAAGTGGAAGAACATATGCGTCTGTTCGGTGAAAACCGGTCTTTTCGAGCCAAAAGACGTGATCTTTCCATACGGGGCACCTGATGCCTTCGACCCCTGCAGATGAAATAAACACACAAAATCATCACATAATAAACCGGTCATTTGCATTCGAGCATATTGACACACCTCCTTCAAAAAGCTTGAAAGTCTTAACACCTTGTTGTTCGCTGTGTTTCGGGTTTGCAAGTGATATAAACTCGAAACTGAAATAGTCGTTGTATCTTAGGGACGTACGCCGAAACCGTTAGCACTTGTATACGGGCCTTTTTCGCCTCATGAGATCAATCCACCCAGCCTCACTAAAAGCTAAATACTCAAACACTTAGCCATTTACGAAATAGAAACCAGATACATTTTTCCTAACACCTATAGATTAACACACTTTTTCATCCTAAAATAGCAATAAAATTCTTTATCAAAAATTTAAAAAATGAGAAAAATCAGCCATTTGTTTCCCATTTGGCTAATCTGGTAGCTCCTTATCCCGCATGTTCTGCTATCCAAATCCTTTTTTTTGCTCTTAATGATATATATCCAATTATCCAAAACATATACACAATCTTGTTTAACTGACCTTTCAAAATGTGAAAAGGCACTGTTATCTCTTGATTAGTTCCCCATTCTAGATATATTTTTTTCTTCCGAAACCCCCATTCTAGATATGAATTTGAATTTTTAAGAGAGATAAATTAATGGAGAATCAATATCTAAAGATTATAGTAACAAGATGGTACTTAAGTACTAAAAAAAAAAAAAAAACCAAGTACTCAAAAAAAAAGTACTAAAAAAATTAAAAAAAAAACAAGAGGTACTTAAATTTTTTATCCGTATTAATTAGATTATAATAAGGTTAACTAATAATTTGCTATAAAGTGAGATCTTCCATTCTATATTGAATAATCATCTTATTTAAAAGTTTAAATTATTGAATAGTTTAATATTTTTATGTGTTGTGTATATATAGAATAATACAACTCATCACATACAGAGCATGCATTTGAAATCAAACATATGGTACAACTCATCGCGTACACAACATGCGTTCAAATCAAACACATGTTGTCGCCACACGCAGCATTTGGTGAATATTATTGACCCACTCCTATTTTCTTTCCCAAAACGAACTCTTTTTTTTCTCTCTCTCTATTTATCTCTGTATCTCTCTCTCTCTCTCCAAACTCATACAATAATAGGTTTCTCCGATAAATTTGACGGAGAATAAAGGTGAGTATCTAATGATCTGCCTATCTTTTAGGCTTGTCTTTGCAATTTCCATTTCTGGGTTTCTTTTTTTTCACTTTTTTCTTGAATTTATTGAGCATGAATGTTGATGGTAAAGCCAGTTTCTGATGATAACGTTGGAATCATTAGCCATTATTTCGAATTTTGTTTATTTTTGCGATAATGGGTTTTTTATTTTTTATTTTTTCAGGGATTTTTATTTTGAGCCACATTACAAGCTTCTTTATAGAGAGAGAGTGTAGAAAGGTATGTTAAAGTTGTGATTTTTGATGGCGTATCTAAATAAATCTAGAAACCTTTTCTTGTAGGACTCTTTAGATCCAGAAAAAAAAAACAGAAAAAAAAGCTCCACTTCTTAGAATTGTAATTTCTTGATGCCAGATTTTGATATATATATATTTATAGTTCATTTCAAGATCTTTAATATTTCAATTTTCTGATCCCCATTAAATTTGTTATTCCCAGGGAGTGGAAGATTAATTAGTGCAAAAAAATGAGTGAAACGAAATCAAGCACACCCTTGATTCCACCCTCCACTTCCCAAAAGCTCCCTGATTTCAAAAAATCCATAAAATTGAAGTATGTGAAGCTTGGATACCATTACCTCATAACCCATGGAATGTACCTATTTTTATCCCCTTTGGTTGTAATAATTGCAGCCCAATTGTCCACATTTTCTCTCCAAGACCTTTATGTCCTTTGGGACCATCTTAGATTCAATCTCATATCGGTGATCGTTTGCTCCGCCCTTTTGGTCTTCCTCTCGACCGTCTACTTCATCACGCGTCCTCGCCCCGTTTACCTCGTCAATTTCTCGTGTTATAAGCCCGATGACGCTAGGAAATGCACTAGGCAGATTTTCATGGAGAGATCGAAGCTCACCGGTTCGTTTACTGATGAGAATCTCGAGTTTCAACGTAAGATTCTTGAAAGGTCGGGCCTTGGCGAGTCAACTTATCTCCCGGATGCCGTTCTGAGGGTCCCACCGAACCCGTGTATGGCCGAAGCAAGAAAAGAAGCCGAGACTGTAATGTTTGGTGCTATCGATGAGCTTCTTGCAAAAACCTCGTTGAAGCCTAAGGATATTGGGATTTTGATTGTGAACTGCAGTCTTTTCAATCCCACGCCTTCTTTATCCGCTATGGTTATTAACCATTACAAGCTGAGGGGTAACGTAATTAGTTACAATCTTGGTGGGATGGGGTGTAGTGCTGGTTTAATATCGATTGATCTTGCTAAGGATCTTTTACAAGTACATCCCAATACGTATGCTTTGGTAATCAGCATGGAGAATATTACACTGAATTGGTATTTTGGAAATGAAAGATCGATGCTCGTCTCGAACTGTCTCTTTCGTATGGGGCGCTGCTATTTTGCTATCGAACAAAAGATCTGATTACTGGAGATCTAAATACCGATTGGTCCATACTGTCCGGACCCACAAAGGGTCCGACGATAAATGTTTCTCTTGCGTTACACAAATGGAGGATCCAAACGGTAAAGTTGGAGTTGCTTTGTCGAAAGATTTGATGGCTGTGGCCGGCGATGCCTTAAAGACCAATATTACGACTTTGGGCCCACTTGTGCTGCCGATGTCTGAACAGTTACTTTTTTCGCCACATTGGTTGGAAAAAGCTGTTGAAGATGAAACTGAAGCCTTACATCCCGGATTTCAAATTGGCGTTCAACATTTTTGTATTCATGCCGGTGGAAGGGCTGTGCTGGACGAATTAGAGAAAAATCTTCAGTTGTCCGATTGGCATATGGAGCCTTCAAGAATGACTTTGTATCGATTTGGAAACACTTTCGAGCAGCTCCTTTGCACGAATTGGCTTATTCAGAAGCCAAAGGGAGGATTAAGAAAGGAGACAGGACTTGGCAGATAGCTTTTGGATCGGGTTTCAAATGTAACAGTGCAGTTTGGAAAGCTCTTAGGACTATAAATCCAGCAAAGGAGAAAAGCCCGTGGATTAATGAAATCGATCAATTTCCTGTGGAGGTCCCCAAAGTTTCAGCTATTTAAAACTTAAGCCCTTTTGCTTCATCTGGTGTAATGTGCAGTTTGGGGATGGGTACTAGTGCTTAAGTTGAAGTTAGCTTGTTTTTTTTATCGCTCTCTATTTGTCTCATGCTTGGCCCATAGATGGACTTATGGTGCTGCCAATGCAAGTAGGGGAAAAACGCATTGTTTGTAGGTGTTAGGGATTGCGATTTGGAAGTCTAATTTGTAGTTGACCTCCCGTTCGAATTTGTTTTTAGCATGTTGTTGGGCATTCTTCTAGATTATATGAGGGATGTCTTCTGACCTCAAGATCTCACCCTGAGAACATGCTAGGTTCTTGTTTTTGACTTTATTTTATGGCTTGTGTTGAGGGCATTGGTGCTTATTATGTATCACTTGATCTCGATGTAAGTTTTCTAATTTTATTCATCTTCACTTGAAATTTGTTGAAGAGCTGAGCAATTGTTGTTTTGTTTGTACTTATCTGGAAATGTTTCTTGCCTTTAATTTACTTTGTGATGGATTCTTCAAAATTGCCTTAAGTTCTCAGACTTTTGAGCTTCTGAATTGACATCAACAAATGTGATTTTTAAGGATCACAAGCTGCAAGGGTGACATTCTGAAGCACATAATGGCAAAAAAGCAAGGTTCATAAGGAATTGGTCTTCAAGTCAAAGGGCTATATGATATCTTTGTTGCCCACTCATATTATCTTGAAATAAATAGTACAAGAAGCCCATTAATTGAGTGCAAGGTGCATAGAAAGGAGGTCCAATAGAGACCTATGCATTTTTTCAGTATTGCCTTAGCAAGATGTATGCATTTCACTTGAAAAGGGTGTTTCACAGAGGTTATCAAAACATCTTATAAGTTAGTTGCTTGAGAGTTTATAAGCTCCTAAAATTTGTTTCGTAATTTTTTTTTTTGTTTTTGAAAGGGCTTATGGGGTCCTAAGAAATGTTGTTTTTACAAGCTTATAAGCTGTTTTTTTTACAAGAGTAAGGGAAATAAGATATATTTTCCAAAAATATCTTATTTTGACAACTTTTTTTAATTTTAATAGATATAATTACAAAATTGACATTATTAACATCTTAAAAATTCCATCATCATATTCTTTTTCCCAACACTAACAATTTAGAGGGTGTTTAGCTAAGTTTATTTAAAAAATCTTATAAGATCGTCCATTTATGGGATAGTTTTAGAATTTATAAGATGTTAATCTTATTTTAAAAATAAGTTGTTTAAGGTTGCATTTGGATGACAAAATTTGGATTTGGGGAGAGGATTTGGGGGAAGGATTTCAAATGACTCCAATTTAGATGGATCTGAAATCCTCCAAAATTAACTCCAAAAATAGCTTCCAAGGATTTAAAATCCATTATAAAATAACTTCACCCAAACAACCTCAATGGATTTGTTATTATGGATTTAAATCTTTAGCTCCAAATCCATCAATCCAAATGGAGCTTCAGTGTTTGGTTAAAATAAAATGGTGGAGTTTTTAAGATATTAGTAATGACTGACTTGTAATTAAAATAGTCAAAATTAAAGGAGATTGTTCAAATAAGATACTTTTTTTCAAAAAAGATGGGATCTCCTTACTTTTAGAAAAGAGCTTATAAGCTTCTAAACAATTTTTTTAAGGATCTTATAAGCTCTTTAAAAAAAATTACCAAACAAATTTTAAGAATTTTTAAGTTTTCAAACAACTTATAAAATGTTTTGAATAGCTTATAAGCTCTATCAATTTCAAAATAAGACCTTAAACCTTATAAGCTTTAAATGCATTTTATAAGACATAGTAAGTTATGACATCTCTCAAATTAGATTAGTCAAACGCCCTCTAACAATGACTTCATATAGTCATATAACGATTAAGAGGGTGTTTGACTGAGCTTGTTTAAAAGATTTTATATATTTTTTAATATTTTTTAGTAGTGGTTGGAAGGGAGTGATAAATTTCAAAGAATATAGGGTTCGAGCCCTGGCCAACATCCTTACAAAGGGTGAGCAATACCACTTGAGCTACAAGCTGGTGGTTGTTTAAAAGATCTTATAATTTTCTACATCTTATAAATTTTTTTTGGAGCTTATAAGATGTTATATCTTATTTGAAAAATAAGTTATTAAATTGTTTGGTTAACATAAGATGACAAAGCTTATAAAAAGTCAATAATGATATTTTTGTAGTTAAAATGATAAAATGCAAAGAAAATAGTTAAAATAAAATTTTATTTTGAAAACAAATTTGGATCCCCTACCTTTCTTAAAACAACTGACACCTTATATTAAAGAGTTTATAAGAGCATATAAACTCAGTCAAACACCTCTAAAAGTTGTACCACACCAAATGCCAAGATATTAGCATTTTTCAGGAGGAGTTACAATGAAATAAACTTCAATATCTCTCTTACGTGTGATTCTTTATTTGATATGATGTAAAACCCGACGAGCACAATGCTTCTTTGTTTCTCCAAATAAGACTCAATAAATCATGAAGACAGAAGAACAAAATGAACATGAATGTCACTGTTTTGCAACATATCAATAGAAACCAAAAATTAATCAGAATAACAAGTATACTCCACGACCCAAGCTTCCAGTCGTTAAAAAATAAAAATGGGCCTACCAAATGGAGTGCAATAATCATACAAATGCTTTGGCCGCTCCCAGCAGTAATTGTCGCCAAGAAGAGATGACGAAATCACAAACAAGAAAATAAACAAATAACCCAGATTTGTATGGGAAAACTACTTGGAGAATAAATTGATAAAAAAGATGCTCAGGTGCAATTAACCCAAGCACCACCAAACCCAATTTGCTGATCAGCCCCACCCTGCTATAAAAACTATACAGCTGAATTCCCCCAAAATGCAACAATCAAAAATATACAGAAAAAAAAAAAAAAAAAAATACTAGCAACATATACTATAACCTAGCTACAATACCTCATCTACCGATCAAGCATATATAAGTATCAAGACACCTTATCACACTTCACATAAAACAATGTCCATTTTGCATGAGTGCTTTTATGTAAATACATTCGAAACAAAGCCTCTTGAACTCTTAGAACAGAATCCAATCAACCGTTTTTTAGCTTCACAACATGCCACAAATAGAACATCTAAAAATGTAGACACTCTAAGCCTAGAACCTTAAATCCCACAGCATTCCCTAATTACCATCTTACCCCCAGAGCAACGAAATCGCACGAATGGGTATTAAGGTTTATTCTTTGGACGACTTGTTGATGAGCGACTTGTGTATATCAGTATATGTGGGATCACACCACCACCGGCTATAGTTCCTTTTATAAGGGTATCGAGTTCCTCGTCACCACGTATAGCCAGCTGCAGATGCCGAGGTGTGATACGCTTCACCTTCAAATCCTTACTAGCATTTCCAGCCAACTCCAACACTTCAGCGGTTAAGTACTCTAAAATGGCTGCTGAATAGACAGCAGCAGTAGCACCTACTCTTCCATGAGCAGTAACTCGCTCCTTCAGGAGTCTGTGGATACGTCCGACAGGGAACTACAGGAAAAAGTGATTAGCCGTGTTTCCAATATAAAGTAGTAAACATATGAAATATCTCAGTTTTCAGCAAGAAAACTGTGCAGGAAAAAAAAAAATTCAGATATTGATGCCAAAAATGTAGATCTTATTAACAGTCAAGCAACAATAGAGGGATCTTTCAAAACTTCAATTCATTCAAGTAAATGCTATTAAACCGAATATGGTTGTCTTTCAATATAAAACATCATCGACGAGTAATAAGTTCAAGTGAACAAGTGCCGAATTACTTGAGCTTCTATAAAGATGGTATTAAGAGAGACTATTAAAGTATTATTCCAAGTCATACTTCTATCATATGAAGCATGAAGCGTTTCAATAAACTGATTAATAAGATAGAATTATCAGATGAGCACAATAAAAAATGAGATAATCACATGTCTGTTATCTGTATCACGTCATCCGAGTGCCATGTTCCATGTCTGCTACTTAGTACTCACCACAAATCATAGTAATAAAAGATAATTTCCTCTTTACATTTTTTCCGCTGTTATTTATTTCTTAATAAAATTAAGATATTCTGTAATACTTTCATTACTAGCATCCAGTCTACTTTTATATTTAACTACTTTTTTTATTTTCTATGGAAGGTCCTTATAAAGTAGAAAATGGACGATGGATATGTCATTCCATCTGTAGATATTCTTTTTCGAAGTCAATAGCTTTTACATCAAACAAACTTGCACTTGCATTCATTAAGTCACAACTAATTAGGGTCAACAACACATAGGAGACATCCACATTTAGCGATCAAGTGATGCTAAAACAGCGAGTTTTTCAATGTCGGCCTGAATACTCGTTAACCAGATCTCTGGACTCAAGCTTTTTTCAACCAATTTTTATAAAAAGGTTATTTTTATTTTTTCTTCTATTACAACTACTTTTCAATTGTTTCATCAACATGAATTCATTCTGACATCTAACATGTTTTCTAAAGAGAGTTCAAAGAGATATCAGATAAATAAAAAACATTTTACTGATTTCGACTTTGGATTTTATGCACAAGCTCGAGAAAATGCTCGCTGAGGTCAAGATGGAATTGTTTTAGCTCATCCCAGCTCCTCTTTTTCCCCCTAAGCTCAACCACAATCAGATCCAGAGCGTTCAAGAAAATTAATGAAATTGAGTTTATTACTTATCATTCTCCCTTCAATATAACATTCCAGTTTCTGATATCCACCATAGCCTAGCAGTAGTTTTGTTTTGATAATCAATTTATTGACAGAAACTCATTTATAGGTTCAAGAAACCATATGCAGGAGACATAGCTAAATGTTTTAAGAAAATATACTTTGAGGTTTTGTTAAAAACAAACACAAAACCACATTGTTTTACGCCTTACGATCCATTTAAGTTGCAGCTAGCTAATTTACGAAAGATCAATCCCGACTACGCTATTTTATTCTCTTCTAATTTCCATCATATAAGATAAATACTTATTCTTCTTTTTCAGGCATCAAAGGTTTTAGTATGAACCGCTAGATTAAACCTACTTGATAAAATCTGTACATTTTAATTTTACAAACAGGAAGCTGCACAAAAACGTAATCCACATGGAAAGCCCCACCACAAATTCAATAAAAGAAAATCATCAGAGAAACAATAATTACTCAAATCAAATATATATTATCTACAGGAAAGCCGAAAAAAAAAACCAAGAAGAAGACCAAGAGGGACCCACAACAAACCCGCTCCACCAGGAAACAATAAAAAAATAAAAAATCCCAAAGAAACATGCTGAAAAGAACACGACCTAACACTTCTAAGCCCATAAAACGCGCAACTGCCAATTTACAAAAATATAAACAAAGCCCAAACAATAAATATATATAAAAAAAAAGAAAAGTTCAGAGAATTAGAAGATCAGGAAAACAGAAAGAAGAGAAACAAAAACCTGAAGTCCCGCACGAGAAGAGCGAGAGATGGGTTTCTTCTTGTCCTTATCTTTGTCCTTTGACGCTGGATTTTTCCCCGTCAACAATCCCTTTGCCCCTTTCCCCGACATTTTTACTTCTTTACACAGATCTGAAAATTGTTCACGAGTTCACAAAATAGGAAAGGGAAAAAATGAAGTTTCAGAAGAGACGAAAGAAAAAGAAGATAATATAGACTTGACGATCGAGACTCGAGTATTTTCCAACTCTATGAAGAGGACGTTGTTTGGATTGGGATATTGGAGATTTTAGGAAATTCTCTTTTTATGCGTGGGCCAAAGTTAATTTCCGAGATTGGGTCGGATCGAATTTAGGGCCTTGCCTATTATAATGGATAGTTAGTTGTTCGGCGAGGCCCAATATATAGTTGGGTCTAATCATACTGGGAGACTTCTATTAAATTTTGTAGCAAGTTTAGTGGTGAAGGCGCGCATGTAATGTGAGTCAAGGACACAACTAATAAATCGAGGATGAAATTTATTTTTCAATCCGAACTATTTGTTTTTTTTGACTTTACCACCTAAAATTTTTTCGGGATACCTTATCTCTTGATATTCTCGGGTTTTGTGTATAGCCTCCTGAGACTCGTTGCCGATGGAATATTCCACCGAAATCTTTGTCGTGTGCCATGTACGTGGGGCCAAAATTATCATTTGACTCAAATTATACTAAAGTTATTGTACTTTGCCATCTAAATTTTGAGCGGTTTACACTTTGCCACCTCGGTTTGAAAAAAGATCAAAATTTATACGTATATATATATATATTTATTTTATATTGTGTAATTTTCTTGATAAAAAAATAAATAAATTTAACTAGTATTCATTTCAATAAAAATATATTATCACTAAGATTATTTTTTTAATATTTCTTTTTTGATTTTCTTATATAATTCTAGAAATTATAGTTTACTTCTTGTATTTACGCTATAAGTTTATAAACAAAAAAGTATGAAATTAATGTTTATATACTTTATCAAAACGCAAATAAAAACATACATAAATAATTATTTATTCATTTTAAGGTAAATAAAATAATATACGCAGATAAATATAAATTTTAATATATTAGATTGAATTTTCATAAATAAATTAGTCCAAACTAAACAAAAATAAAATAAAATAGGTAGTAATAAGTTTGAACCATACGTTAAAATTTTTATACAATATTTTAAAAGTAGAAATAATGCAACTCATTAAAAGTTGTAATACTTTTATATGTTTGACATTTACTTGAATTTATAATATAATTTAAAAATATATTCTATTATTATAAAATTGACAATGGTGTATTTATAATTTTTTCACTCCAAAATTCATAAAAGTAGTTTTTTTCCTAATTTTGATGTAAAAAGATAGAAAATAAATAAGTTAAAAAGGAAGATTATTATAAAATAATTGTATTGATAATATAATTTATTGAAGTAAATACTAATTAAATTTACTTATTTTTGGTTAAGAAATTACAAAAAAATATACAATAAATGTATATGCATATAAATTTTTTATTTTTTTAAACTGAGGTGATAAAGTGTAAACAACTCAAATTTTATATGGCAAAGTAACAATCGCACAAATTTTAGATGGTAAAGTGCAATAGCATTACAATAATTTGAGTCAAATGGCAATTGTGTCCTCACGTACATGACACAATACAAGATTCTGATGGAATATTCCATCGGCGGCGAGTCCTAGGAGGCTATATGCAAATTTGGTGAACTTCAGGAGGCAAAGTGCCAAAAAAAAAATCAGGTGGCAAAGTAAAAAAATCGAATAGTTTGGAGGGCAATTTCCCCCCTCTAAATCGAGTCCTACCTTGCTAATCGTTTGGGACCGACTTAAGATATTTCCTAATGAACATCGTAGTCCTTAGAATTTAGAACACCCACCTTTTTTTAGGGGTACATTGAGGGGATGTCGGGCCCATCGTTGCCGCCAGATACCACCACCAATCTATCGCCTTTTCACGGGTAACCGTTCCCCCAAGTCAATTTGGAATGGGCAACAACAGATGTAGGTTCCAAAGTAAGTGATAAAGTAAGGTTTAGAAGGGGGAGGGGTTGAATAGACTTTACCAAATTTTTGATTTAGTCCTTTTAAATTCGAGTTGTCTCAAGTCACTGGGTCCTTGATGGACAACTTAGTTTACTTGCACAATAGAGTTAGCCACTCAACATACTCGACTGAGCTGTTGATAATATAACTCAGCTGATTCAGTTAACTCTTTAAATGTTCCGTAGACTTGGTTTTTACAGCGGAAGACTTTTCACCCTTGTTTGAAATATATTTTTCAACACTTGTTTTAAGCTTAGTTATTATCTGTTGACTTAGCAAATTTAAACAAACAAAAGTATAAGTATGCAAGAATAAAAGTGTGCTGAATGTAAATGACACAAACAATTTTATAGTGGTTCGAGGATGGGGTAATTCCTCTATTCCACTCTTCTCCAACCCTTGGAGGAATCCACTAATGTAACTGTGACTTTGTTACAAAATAGTGACACTAAGCTTGGCCTTGATCACACAAATTGCTCACCAGTATTCAACTTCTTCACAAAACGGTTGTCTTGCTACTTCAACTCCTTCAAACTCTTGGATTTGTTCACACAACCCTCCAACGAGTCTAAAGCCTTTGGTTCGAACTGGAACCTTACAACACCTCCTTCAACCTTGGAGTGTAGACCCCTTTATTCTTTGAAACAAGATTTTCCTCTTCAACAGTTTGAAGTTGTCTTTCCTTCACCGAGTGTGTTGGATTGATTTCCTTCGAGTTTAGCTTGATGATATGAATAGAATGTTTGAGAGATATTTGCTCTTGCTTTGGCAGTTAACGTCTATTGGTTTGCTTGCATTCGTGACCTTCTCTCGTGTATTCCTCGGCCTTTTATAGTGCTTGTTTGAAAAATATATCCGTTGAAGAGATATATGTATTTTTCAAACTACACTTTGAGGTTGTTTGATTGTCTTGTCTTGCAACTTTGATGTAGACTGATCCTTGAATTTAATGATCTGCAAGCCTTTCTTTAAACTTTGCAAATTTTCAGGTACATCTCATTGGCTCCTTGCTTTTTACACTCTTTCAGCAAAACAACTTTAAGGTAGGCAGTCTAACACATGCCTATCTTCAACAAATAATTGACTTTGCTTTGACAACGGATCTCTTCAGCTTTCTTTGAACCTTTCTGCTGCACAACCCCTTTGACAGTTAACTCCACTTATCTTGGAGTGACTGAGGCAGCTTTTCTGTCACTTGACTGATATTTGACTTCACTTCACTTAACTGCCACACAACTGATTCTTCTCTTCAATCTTCAGTGGAGTCCTACTTTCTTCAACTTGGATGCTTCTACTCAGCTTATAGAATCATATCTATTACAAGTTGGTTTAAGTAGAATTGGGGTGCCAACTTCCTAATCTAAGTTTTACATGGTATCATCAAAATCTAATAGATAAATTTCCCAACAATTTCCGCAAATTTGATGATGCCAAAACTTAAATAAAACTTAGCAAAGTAAATAGTGCATAAATAGAGAATGATTGTATGAAAATGTCGTTTTATTGAACATATCATTCTTTGCACTTTAGAAAGCTTTACAAAGTACAATGAAAAGAGTATACAAAGTACTTACAAATGTCTGTGTATTTACATTGAAGTAAAAATACAACATGAAGAGGTTTTCAGCAGTCTTCAACGCCCCCGCTGCTTCATTCTTCTTTCAGCTTCATCTTTAGCTCTTCGCCTATCTTCTTTAGCTCCCTTTCTTTTCTTATCTTCTTCTTCCTTCTTCTTCTTTGCATTGGCTTTTTTTGCAGCTGGGTCTTCTCTTCTTTGTCTTTCTTCCCATTCACGGTCCAACCTTCTATTTTCTTCTTCTTGCCTCCTCCAGGCCATCTCCTCATTTTTTTGGTCACTTCTCTATTTTCAAGTTCGTCCAGTCCAGCCCAGTATAACAATCATTTCTTATGGGGAATAATGTATTGAACATCTTTAGGCCTTGCTGGTGCAGTGCCTCTGCCTCTTCCACCAATTCTTCCCTTGTCTCGTCCAGTGTCAGCTCCTCATTTGAGAGTGTATCGCACAGTTTAGCTCTCAAGATCGCTAGCGACTACTTCCTGAGTCTCGCTTCTCGACTAATTGACATAGTTCTAAATGTTTTTCCTAGTACAAAATCCCAAGCCTGCTTCAAAGTCATTCCCTTGAAAAATCCTTCAAATTAAGCTTCTGGAATTCCTCTAGCGATCTTGGCTCAGATCCTACATCAGGATCAGGAGTAAGCTCTTGAGGGAGCTTTACTGCTGGAGAGTCTTTAAGTAATCCTACTGGTGGACCGTCGAACTTGGCTTTTAATCCTTCTATGCAACCATGGTGCTTTTCATCTACTTTAGCAAAGTCAGCTTCGATGGCTTCTCCAGTCTTCTTGAAAGCTAACTCAGATTTTTCTTCAAATGATAAGTCCTGAGGCAACTGTAAAAGGAGTGAGCTGGTGGATGAGCCTTGTTAAGGTTTTGCAAGCACTATCTTCAAGGGGGTATTCTTAAGGATCATTCCCCCTTAATTCCACTTCCTTCCCCTTTATTATCTTCCCCCTTTTTGGCATCATCACCAGGGAGAGTCTTCTAAGAAGATTTTGACAGAATAAGATCCAGTTTTTCATGAGCTTTGGAGTGAGCTATTCTGTGTTCTGAGCGCAGAACCTTCATTTCTGGCAGCCATAATATTCATCTCTGCGTTCATGACTATCATCTCTGTCCCATAGATTGGCTTGATCTTAAGAAGGTCTTGCTTATGTTGAGCTTTCAAAGAACTCCATGTCCGATTTGTGCACCGGTCTATTATGAAAATATGGTCCCTCCGCCTCTGAAATTTAGCATTTTTTTTACTCCAAATCACCAGCTTTGCAAATAGGGATTTGAAGTAGTTGACTTTTTCCTTCTGAGTTACTTTGTTTGAGCTCTCCATTCCCCGATTCTTAGAATTGTGCCTCAAATGCCTCTAGACATTGTTGCATCGTGATTGTCCAGCCCGTGATTAAGAGCAACAAATCCGTTCTCCATGTTTTCTATTTCTCGAGATAGCCTTGAAGGCTTTTTCGAAGTCTACATCAATCAAACAGTCGCTTCTTCTCGCCATACTACATCGAAGTCAAATCCAAACGGCACTACTGGAGGTCATCCGAGCTTCAAATTCATTAGGGTGGATTTCTATGGTATACTTGGCACTTTCAAAGAAATGGACTGGCTCAAGGGGTACCTTAGCTACAAATGGGAAGTAGTCCGAGAACAAATCATCCGGGACAAATAGAGTTTCTCCCACTCCTCCTTCAGAGCCTTTCATTTGCCCTTGATATTTGCTTCAGCTTTATGTACCTCAAATTGCTTTAACTTCATCGACGACAAATCGTGTTAGTCTCGAAGGGTAACTCGATCCTCACTGCCTTAACAACTTCATTGGACTCGGTTGTGTTTTCTTCCTCGAGTAGCCTGGGCCTTACTGCCTCAAAGAATGTTATTGTAGGGCCGGTGATGGCACCATATGGGATGGGCCATCAACCAAAACAAACTTCACGCGAACAACTTTCTCGCTTGCCTTCCTCATTTGTGCCACAACCTCCTCAATTTCGGGTCCTCGATTGGTTTTTCTTTGTGAGCGAACTTAACTTCGTCAGTCTTCAGATCAAGAAATTCTACAGAGACATTTTCTTCCTCGTAGTTATGTAGTGCACTAATTTCTTCCATCTTAGTTGACTGGGTGAGGAGTCGGCATTTTTTTCTTTTTTCGCCACTTTACCCAAGGAAGTATCAACCTCATTTGGGCCTTCATTAGCCTCAATAGCATCAACCACCGGGGCCTTCTACATTCCCTTTAGCGCACTCAACCGCAAAGAGGGTCTTAGACATTCCCTTCACAGACATTGGGCTCTTCTCAGGGCATCTTTCGAGGTTTCAACCTCTTGAATTGCACTTTCATGGCCAACAGCCTTAATCGCAATAACCTCTTGTCCATCCTTTTGCCTCAAGAAAGAAGAATAACTTCATTGGCTGCAGCCGCAATGGGATTTCAAATGAGACAGTCTTAAATGTCTAAGCCTCGTCAACCCCACTCTGTTCTCGTTATAGTCTCCCCATTGCCTCCAAGCTTCAAGTTAGTGAGGTCTCCCACAACCTCCTCCAACCCAAGTGTGGTGTGTAGAGTTTTCTCCTCACCGGCGCACCACCCGATTCACGGTCATGGGTCACCGGACACTTGATACTCGACTATTTTTCCTCCTCGAGTGTCCATCCATCTGGGTAGTTGTCTCAACAACTATTGCAGGGGTTGGCTCAGCTAAGGTGCCCTCTACTTCTCATTCCTTAGCTTCATCGTCAATTTCCTTAGTTTGTCCGTCGGAGTGTACAGGTGAGGTTGAGGCACCAATGGTCCTCACCATTTCCAATATATCGTGGGTACGAGATTTGCATGGATGAAGAATCTCCAGGCCTTATTCGCAAAGTTTGATCATGCAGCTCCTTAGATTCTTTTAAGGCTTGCTTCAGCTCAGCCTTCTCCTCTTCTATTCCTTCAATCCCTTTAGGGCCTCATCTTCTCCCTTTTTGGAATCATCACCAAATGAAAGGTTTAGCCCAGGGAATAAACCACTCAGAAGGAAATCAAGTCGGCTGAGTGTTGAATTTTGCTTTGAATCTACTTTGGAGTGGGCTTTTCGGAACTCTGACCGAGTAGCCATCGACTCAGCTGTCACCAATTTCATCTCCGCCATTAGAAGACTGAACATCTGATTCATGCTGTCTTCTAGTTGAGTAATTTCGGCCTGGTGGTGATGCTTGAGCAGCTCCATGCCCGACTTGTGTGTTGTTTCCATTTTGACCATGTATTCCTTCATTCTCTGCTGAAACATTGATGTATCCGCACTCCACAATAACATCTTTGCAAATAGGGCCTTGAAGTAAGCGGACCAAGCCTCGAGCGCGCATGGCGTCATTGCAATGCGGCCCCATTCCCTTATTCAAACGATAATCCCTCTCAAATCAGCAGTGAGGGTTGCATCCCGATTGTCTAATCTAAGATCCAGAGATGCCTGGTGGCGTTCCATCTTCTCAATCTCTTCACATATTTTCTTGAAGGCTTCATGGAACTCGGCTGTTGGATTCAACTTAGCTTCGGGCCTCACTGCATCGAAATTAAAATCCATTGGAATAATCGAATCTGAGGAATGATGGGCTCTTCTTGCACGATATATTTCTCCTGTTTCTCGTGCGTACTTACTCCCATGTCCGGGAAGTTCAGCATTGAAAGGAAACATATCTTCAAAAACATCATCGCAAACAAATGGAATCTCCGAGGGTGCATGCTGTGGAGCCTTTCCTTGTCCTTGATGCATAATACTAGCTCTCTGTGCCTCGGCTGAGGCAGCATCATCGATAGATATCACACCTGGGGAGCCTGCGAGAGAGCAGTTGGAGTGGTTATTGCTGCAACTGTGGTAGCCTGCGTAGCTCACTCTATTGCAGCTTGAGCAGTTGAATGTGTTTGCTCAGCTGACTGAGCCTCTGCTGTCTTAACAACTTCTTCACCTCTCAGGGTTTTCCAATCGAGTTACCTCGGTCCTCGCCTATCTCACTAGTGTTATCGAATTTGATGTGGCCTTAGAAGATGGCTCATCATCAAATTTGAATCTCATGGGAGCTGTCTTATCACTGACATAGCTCCGAGATTTAAGAACATCCTTAGCCTTGTCCATTGAAGAATATTCAGGATGGGTGGATTCAGCTTCATCCTCGGATCCCAGAAGAGATGTGTCAATATGTTCTTGGGAATCACGAAGAGCACTGATCTCCTCTTCTGCAGCAGCTCCTTCGATTTGAGGAATGTTCTGTTGCTCGGTACTTTACCTAGGGAAGTCTCAACCTCCCTTAGGCCTTTTTTTACCCCCAGCAGTCTCAACCGTTGTGGGGCCTTCTACAATCCCTTCGACAGACTTAGCTGTCTTAGGGTCTTCGACGATGGCATCCTTCAAAGTATCAACTCCTTGGATTGCACTTTCATGGCCCAGAGTCTCAACTCCCAGGGCCTCTCCATCCTTTGCCTTAGCTGCAGCAGCAGCTTCATCAGCCTGCACAACAGAGGAAATTTCAGCTGAGACAGACTCAACTGTCCGAGCTTCGTTAATTCCACTTTGCATTTCTGTGATATTCTCTTCTTTGCCTCCACACTTCTCTTTTTGGTCTCCCATAGCATCCTCCGACCCTGTTGTGGTGGAGAGAGTTTCCCCCTCAGCTGGTGCACCAGCTGAGTGAACGACGATGGGGTTACTCTGCTCCTGAGACACGACTGTAGTTTACTTTGAGTGATCAACCGTATGGGCAGGTGTCTCAACACCTTCTTCAGGGGTAGGCTTGGCTTGGGTGCCCAATTTCCCAACTTCATCGTCATGTCCCTGAGAGCCATCAGTAGAGTGCACGGGGACGGGTCACCGCAATAATGGTTGCAATCTCCGCGCCACTCCCAATAGATCGCCCCCAGGAGAGACTTTGGAGGACTCTCCCCGGACCTTTTTGATAACTTTGCTCGTGCATGGCTCTTGATTCTTTAGTGGCCCCGCTTTACCTCGCCTTTCTACTACAAAGAACAGGGTCCATCTCCTCCATATCACTATCGGTTGACTCCTGCCGATGCTCATGTGTCCCTCGTGTGCAAACACATCTTGATTTCTCCAAGGCTTTTGCTCGCTCCTCGCCTTTCTCCTTCTCATCCTCATTGATGATTCGAGGGTATCCATGCAAAGATTCATCATTCGAGCAAATTGGACGATTTGCATGTCCAAGGAAGTCGAGAAGTTCTTCCTCTTCTTCAATAAACTTAGGTGAGCGAATCGTCATTGAGTAATCCAACTTCCATTTCCTCCACTCCTTAGTCTACCGATGTCCTGGATAGATTGGAGAGTACATTATAAGGTCATCATCATCCTTTTCTTCGGCCTCGAATGGTAGCTAATGGAGCCTAATCCTCCTCGCACTGATCGCATCGGTGGGAGGTGAGACAAACTGCTCTTCCACGGTCTTGCTATCTCGGCTCCTTCTTTCTCCACACAATGGTCTCCCGCACAAAATGGGTCTTCTGTGGCTCGCTGATTAGCATCGCAGCCTTCTCGCTCATTCAACTTTTCCTGAGACTGCTCTTCTTGAGCATCAGCAGTCTCGTTGGTCTTCTCCGGCTGAGTACCGAACTCGGCTGTCTTCTCAGATGCATACTTCTTAAACAACCGTCTTCGCTTGGTAGAAACCAACGGAATCTCCGGTTCCACTCCCGTAGGCTCTTCAAAGTGAAGACATGTGTTTCAATAGAATCTTTCTTAGAAGCAACTGCCTTTTCCGAGACTTGGCAGTCCGCTTTTTCTTCACGACTGCAGAAGGAATTTGGGGTTCCTCCCTAGTCTTGGCTGCGGGGGTAGGGTCTTCGGCTGCTTGGGCAGGAGCTTTTGGTTTGGCTGCGTGGGCAGGTGCCTTCTTTGATTAATTTCCGAGAGGTAGGGGCAAGCATGGATGTCGCAGCTCTTTTTTCTTGGATATCTGGCTTCAGGGAGAGAGTCGGGAGGTCTCAAATGTGTGTCTTCTGGGCAGGTAAGTCGATTCCCCCTCACTTGTATCCGTCTTTCTCACTTGGGCCTTCTTCTACGCATGATTAGTGTGAGTTTTTCATGTATTTTGTGGCATATTTATGGCTATAATTATTTATAAACATGCAATAACTCATATGAAATGGTATATATTCTCTCTTTGTGGAAAAGGTATTACGATTTGCTCGTTTTGTAGGAATTTAATGAGATTTAAAGTAATTTTGTGGCAAATACGAGCATTGCGATATAGAAACATCAAGAATCGAGTGAATACACCCAATTAGAAGCCAAAACAAGAAGAAGTCAGATAAAACGGGCAACAAAAGGACACACACGGCAGGACGTGCGCATAGGCACGACCCGTGTATGCCTGAAGGACTTGAAGAATGCCTACGGCACCATGCACGGTTAGGGCGTGCGTGAGGCACACGACCCATGCGTGGTTTGGTGAAAAGTAATGTCTTACGGCCTGGCACATGACCAGGTCGTGCGTGGGGCGCACAACCCGTGCGTCTGTGCAGAAAATCCCAAAATCTGACAGCACATTGACCTAGGCTTTCAAAGGGTATAAATACCACTTTTGGGGGCGCACACTAGGGGGAGAAAAGTCTGGAATATACACAAGACCACAAGAAAACATCAACTTCATCAAAGAAGAATCAAGGGAATAATCGGGTCACATCGGAGCTTAAGGATCGAAGATTTATCGATAGATTATCTACTTTCCCTAAGTTTTCTCATTCTTTGCATTTCAATCTTTCATTTTAGCTTGTCATGAATATGAATAATTTGTCTATGAGTTGTTTATTTGTAATGAGTAGCTAAACTTCTTGTGATTTCCGGGTTTTGGAAGTAGATTAATTGAACTCTTGTTGAATGTCTTAATCTTAGTTGAAGTTATTATCTTGAGCCTATTTGAGTACTTTGTTCTTATTCTTGTTTTATCACTTGGCCAATGATTCAACATGTTTTGATGTATTGATTCATAATTCGAGAGATGAGCTTCAATACTAGATCTTGAGTACTTGACATGAATATTGCATAATCGAGAGGTTTGTGATATTTGTGAGGATATTTGATCTTTGGTGCTTTTGGGAGTTGTTTATCTATTGTTGAGTAGAGATACTAGCATAGATATTTTAATCTATATTTTATATGCATCTCGAGAGGGAGGATAAAAATACTTTTGTGATCGTCTTATAGGTATATTGATAGTAACTTTGTCTTTGATTAAATCGGACAACAAGAGGAATATTAATCGAAACCATAACCCGCGAATCCATTTCATTCTCTTAAAAATTCCATTATTATTAGTATCTTGTATTTTTGTAGTTATTCTTGTCTTTACTTCCACAACAATCATCCAACTACGATCGTCTAAATAAAAATAAGACTATTTTGGTCCAATACTTAGTGCATAAATTTATTAGTCTCCGTGGATACGACATTGCTTACCCTATTCTATAAACTACACCGTACACTTGCGGTGAAGCTAAAAATAAGGCGAACAAGTTTTTGGTGCCATTGCCGGGGACTAATACAATTTTTGGTGCTAATATTGCGATAGATAGAATTATTTTTAATTTAGACATTTTTTTCTTTCCTTTATTATTTTACTTAATTTTACTCCTACATTATTTGATTTGTTTCTTTTAGTTTGGTCTAGGTAGTGCATGAACACCCGCTCTAGGCGAGGAGAACTAATACCGCTCATACCGGAAGTTAAGGCTTTCGCGAGGAGAATAAGTGCAACTACCCACCGGGCAGAAAGACTACAACATCAAATTATGGGGGATCTAGAAGGCAATAATGGGGGTAACGACGGACCAAAAGGGTCAATAATGAGTTACCAATACCGGTGCAGCAACAAGCAATCCGTGATTACTTTTGTCCGCAAACGAATCATAATTACGGTGGTATTGCTCATGTTCCTATAAATGCCAACAATTTCGAGTTAAAGCCGGCATTGATTTCCTTGGTTTAACAGAACCAGTTTGGGATCTTTGCAACCGAGGACCTAAATTCTCATCTTGCGCACTTTATATTGTTGGGAAATTTATTGTTTAGATTTTGATGAATGCCATATAAAACTTAGACTAGAAAGTTGGCACCCCATTTTCCTTGTAATTTTTAATTATAATAGATAGGGCTGTATAAGCTGAGTCAAATCAGCTATGCCTGGATATACAAGAAGTCAACTGAAGACTAGAATGAAGACTCCGCTGTGAAGCAACTTAGTGTGGCAAGGAAGAGATGTGAAGAACTCGACTGAAGGAGTATCACCGTGATACAACATGAAGAGTCACCAAGTCAACCAAAGAAGCTGCCAAGTCAAGTTGAAGTTGAGATGAGTCTTTCAATCATCGGAGCAGACTCAAGTCACCTGGGAAAAGGCAAACAGCAAAGAGGAGTTAACTGAAAAGAATCCGTTGCACAAAAGTCAAGAATATTACTTAATCAAGTAATACTTCCATGCTGCCATGTCTTAAAGTGCTCAGTCCCAGAAGCGTGCAAAAGGGATAAACCAATGGGAAGCACTGCACCTCGTGTCAGAACCTGAAAAGCTGGACATTTATTTAATACGAGGAAAGGTCTACATCTCAAGATTGAAGACCAAGAAAAGACAAGCCAACGAACACAAGTGACTTTTGAAAATCAGCCTATCTCTTCAACAGCAGATTTTTGAAAGTTCACTATAAAAGGCCGAGAATCACTTTGAGAAAAGGTTACCTTAATTACTCAACTACGAACAATCAAGAAATTATTCAAATCAGAACTCGCAAAACATTCTCAAGTTATTCAAGCAAATCCTCAAGCCTAAATCTCGAAGGAAATCGATCCAACACCAAGTCGTGAAGGAAAGACAACTTCAAATCAAGAAGAGGAAACTTTTGAAAAATCAAAAGGGGGGTCTACATTCCAAGGAGGATTGTAGAAAGGTTCAAGGTCGAACCAGTCTCAAGTTATTGGAGGGCTTCGTGATCAAATCCAAGAAGCTTGAGCAAGTGAGTCAAGTAGCAAGGCAACCGCCCCGTGAAGAGTTTCTAGCCGGACGAGAAGCCACCGTGTGACCAAGGCATCTCTGGACGAGTCCCAAAGGATCAAGTCACCGTGTGATCAAGACTTGTATCCTGACCGATAACCACTTTGTACTGATCAATACTTAGTGGATTCCTCCAGGAGTTGGAGAAGAGAGGAGTAGAAGAATTACCCCATCTTCGAACCTCTATAAAAATTATTGTGTCATTTACATTTCAAAGATTTTTATTTCTCGCATATCACTTTATATCTCACGATAATTTGCTATCCAACTCGATAATTAACAAAGTGCTAAAACCAAGTGTTAAAACAATCTTAAACCAAATTCCGTGGTGTTAAGTCTTCCAATAAAAATCTCATCACAAAATGCCAAGTTAAGGTTTAGGCTAAACAACTCGAAAGTTATTCTTTCAATGTTTCATTCGAAATCATTGAGTGGCTAACTCACTTTGGTTAACTAACTTAGCTGTTCCCCCAAGGACTTAGCTATGTATTTAACTCGTAATATTTTAAAAGGACTAAAATCAAAAAGTTGGTAAAGTTTATTCAACCCCCTCTTCTAAACCTTACTCACACCCCTTGGGACCTACAAGTGGTATCGTGAGCGGTTGGTTCATTGAGACTTCGCACCGGTTACGTAACTAGAACTCCAATTTTTCAAAGAAGTTTTTAACACTTGCTCCTTCAATATTTATTTTTATTCAAAGAAAGTTATTATCATGGAAGCAAATTTGACACGCATTCCTATGTTCACTATCGAGGAATTTGATGACTAGAAAATTCGATGCGAGGCTCATCTATCACTTTACATGATGAAATGTGGATAGTGATAGAGGATGAGCCACTTCAAATACCGAAAGTGAACACAACAGATTTAGAGAGAGAAAGCGAACAAGGAGAAGAAGTCATTGAAAGAAGACCACCAAGCCTTGGTTGAGAAACCAAGGATCAATGGACAAACAAGGACAAAAGAAGATACAACTTGGACAATGTGGCCAAGGACATACTTTACAAAACTTGACAAAGCAATGTTCAACAAAGTCAAATCTTGTCAAATCAAGAAAAACAAATATGGGATAAATTAACTTTAATTTGTGAAGGATCTCGAGCAAATTAAAGAAAACAAATTTTCTTGCTTGTCAAAAAAATTTGAAAATTTCAAAATGCTTGCGTGAAACCTTGATCACCGGGATGCTCGATTCATCAAATTACCAATGAACTATCAAAGACTTGGGAAAGAATATACACGAAGGAAATGTGTATGAAGATTCTCGAAGCCTCCCACCGAGTGGGAAAATGAAGGTCATGGCCCCGAGACATTCAATGAACCTCACAACAACATCCAATCATGAGCTATTCTCAGACCTCAAAGCCTACGAGTTCGAGCTGAGAAAAAAAGATCAAGAGGAGACAGTTGTACCCAAAACAGCTGCACTTATAGTAAAGGATGGGAAGAAAGCTGAGGTCAAGAAAGTCATTGACCAGGAGGAAATTTCCTTGATGGTTAAAAGATTCAACAAGTTCTTCAACAAGAACTATAAAAGAAACAAGGGTGAATCCTTCAGGAGACATTCAGCTCCCTCCAAGTCAAGGGAAGATAGGCCACCTAAGAGAGCTGAGCATCAAAAATTTGAATATCAGAGAGCTGATAACGCAAGAATGGAAAGAACTGATCAAAGAGCTGAGAACCTGTGTTGGAACTGTAGACAACCAGGATATTTTGCTATTGACTGTCCATATCCTGTAATCAATAAATACAAGAATGAAGAAGAAAGAGGAGTCTTCAGAGAAAGAAGACAAGAAAAGAAAAAGGCTATGTTGGCTACAGAGACAACTAAGTCAAAGGAAACAGCAGACTCAGAGAGTAGTGAAGCTGACTACTCAAGTGATTCTGAAGAAGAAGCAATGATCTGTCTAATGGCTAAAGAACAAGATCAACCAGACCAAGAAGATGAGGTACACTCAAACTCATCTCACTCAGATTCTAGTGATAGTGATTGTGACACACACATTTCATCACCCACTAATCTTTATGATTCATTAGGCAAAATGATGAAAGATTTTGAGCACATTAAATCCTCACACACACTATTAAATGAGGAAAACAGCCAGCTCAAAAGCCAAAACTCACAGCTGACTAAGGAGCTGAGTAATCTAAGTCACATAGCTGATGAGAACAAAGAGCTGAAGGCTGAGAATGCTAAACTAATAGTAGAGATAACTACTATAGAAAAGAGGGAAAATGATCTCAAGAATTGTGATTGCTTCATTCACAAAGGCATCTAAATCATTGGATGACCTTATTATGAGCCAAAAAGAGTGTGGAGATAAGACAAGCATAGGATTCAATTCCTTTATGCACAGTCAAACTCCCAGAGTGATCTTGGAAAAAGGATCTTCAAGTAATGAGACATCTCAAAAACCCAAGACACCAAATGTTGCTCCCACATTCACTCCAAAGCACAATCACAAACAAACCGACCTTGGATATAAAGGAAAAGGAAAACAAACCGAGTATGCTTTGAGAGGACACCGAGAAGAAATCCAAAGAGAGTTCCTCAAAGAAACTCCAAACAGAAGTACTCAGAAAAAGAAATAGAGCTACCGTAAGCCCTAGAAGTTCTATCAAAGGAACACATATGATGGGAATGGTAGAAATTACCCAAGCCAAGCTGATTGGAAGATTGTGAAACATCAAAGAAAGATCTATGGAATACAAGCTCAAATGGCAAAGACCTAGACCTCAAAGAAAGGTCATTCCAAAGGCAAAAGAGCCATCATCAAAGACACATATGCACCCAAGCACTACACTCGAAATATCACAACTATCCAAACAGAGCAATTGCTAAAACACACACACAGCATACAGACAAAAGAGACAGCTGTATGAACCTAAAGCCCCCAAGCAATTTGCCAAAGTGAATTATGATTATGGCACAGATAGATGGAAACCTCTTAAAGTCGGATAATTTGGTTATAGGTTGGTTGGATCATCTTACAAAGACTAACCCCTCGGACCTGGCAAATATGGGTACCTAAAAACGATTTCCTTGATTGCGGGTTCAAGGAACAGTGAGTGCCAAGGAACCTGGTATATGGATAGTGGTGCTTCCCGGACACATGATAGGAAACAAGAAAAATCTGTCAAAATTCAAGGAGATTAGAGGCGCAAAAGTCATATTTGGAGGAAATGAAGCTCCAGGGGAAATAAGAGGCACGGATCCATCATGAAAATGGATTAGAAATCACGATGTTGCATACGTTGAAGGCCTCAACTTCAACCAAAGATCACCCAACTCGTGACAAGGGCTATAATGTTGGATTCAATATGGGAGTGTGCCAAATTAAAGACACCGAATCAAATGAAGTAGTGTTTCAAGGATCCGCACAAAAGAACACGTATGTGGTAGATTGGTCGATCGCCACACCAAGCACTTGTCTCTGGCAAAAAGAGTACAAATTTAATCAAGTTGGGTGTGGGCACAAGAAACCGAGTCACCAATTTCAAGATAATTAACAAGCTTGCAAGGAGTAATCTTGTAGAAGGACTACCGACTCGGTGTACAAGAAAGAAAGTGTTTGTGATGCCTCGAGAGATGGGAGCGGATCAAATCATCATTCAAAAAGAAGTCAAGTCCATCTTCAACAAGGATATTACATCTCCGTTGCATATGGATTTATTTGGTCCATTGAGCCAAAAGAGATAAGTGGAAAAAATACACTCTAGTAGTGGTGGATGATTATTCAAGAGATACATGGACAATCTTCATGTGTAAAAAGAAGGAAACTTTGCGTAAATTACCCCAATCGATGAAAAGAGTTCAAAATGAGAAAAGTCAAACCATTATAAAGATAAGGTCCGATAGAGAACCGAGTTTGTCAATGGGATAATAACTCAAGATTGTGTTGAAAATGGTATTGCTCATGAACTATCTCGAGCAAGGACTCCACAAACAGAATGGAGAAAGCAGAAGAAGAAATAGAACACTCAAGGAAGTCGCAGGACCATGTCACCAAGTCGGGCTAAAAGATTTTGGGTCAAGCCATCAATACCGCATGCTATACTCAAAATAGATGTATGTGTAAGTCCAAGCGGCTACGATAATCTAGAAGGGGGGGTGAATAGATTATCTCCATCTTTTCGATTTTACCCTCTTTTTCGATACAAATGCGCCAAGATAATAACAAAGGTGCGAATATAAATAGCACACGTGGATTTATAGAGCCTCACCCCACCTAGGGACTACGTGATCTACCACCCCAAAGATATCCGAGATGGGTTTCGAAGAGAAAAAGATTTTATTAATAATTACCAAAATTATTACAACAAAATCTTACACCAACACCTTGAAGAGCACCACACTCTTCTTCAACACCACCTTTGAGATTACCACAATCTCTTCTTGAAGATTACCACAATCTTCACCCTTGAAGAGCACCACACTCTTCAACACCTCAACAAGAAGATTACCACAATATTCTTACACCTAACACCTAGTTCACCCAAGTGTGTTCTTACCACAAGAACACTCACAAGGATATCTTGTGTTTGAATGACGACCACAAATTCAAGATTACAACTCGATAGTTGATAATACAATAGAGTGCAAGTGTAATCAAGAATAGCCTAGACCTCAAGAATGTGAAAGTGAATAGCTAGGCAAATTACAACAAGAAATAAGACAATGTAAGAACAAGTGTATTCTTGAGTGTATCTTGTTGTGTTGTATTTTTCTCTCTTATTGTGTTGCTTCAATTCTCCCTCTATTTATAGGATATGTCTTGTACATGATAGGCTCCTCTTGGGGACATGAATTCTGTAAAAAATTGCAAGACAATTGAAGAAAAGAGCTGTTAGAAATCAATCCCACAAATTAAGGAAAAGATGTCTACTGCACAACGTTTACATTTTTGCTGTCAAACTTAAGGGCGACCGGTCGCGCACTAATAAGGGAAAGATGATTATACAACAAATTTTCATTAGGGGGACCGGTCCATGAGGGGGTCGACCGGTCGCCCTAGGGTGCGACCGGTCGCCCCCTATGGGGACCGGTCGCCCTGACCCATTTTTGGAGTTCAGTACGTTATGTTCTCTGAAATTCATTCCAGGTACCGGTTGCCTTCTTGGTCGACCGGTCGACCTCCAAAAATGAAATGTTATCCAATTTTTGTCGAAAATAAACCTCAAGAAATACTCCGAAAAATTCGTAAAAACATTTTAAACCGATCGGGAGTATTTAGGACATCATTTAGAAATATAGTTTCAATGTAAAAACCCATGACACAAAATCATTTAAATGTGTTGTCCAATTTTGTCGAAAATAAACTTTGAATATATACTCCTGAAAATATTAAAACCATTTTAAATCATTTAGGAGTATTTGGACAACCATTAAAAACATTGTTTTGGTGTAAAACAAAATCATCAAAATCATGATAAAACCATTTATCAAACAATCTCCCCTTTTGATGATTACAAACCAAAACAACTTAAACAAGGTCGATTTTGAAAACAAAACAATTTTACCTTAAAAAGGAACTATCCGTTGAGAGCGACAACATTCCACGCAATATAAACACAAGGATGGGAGTAGAGATATTAAACCACATATAACAAATGCTCCCCCTATCAACATGCACACCAAGAGTTATAAAGAAGCAACTTAAACAGAAGCTAAACGCTTAGCTTTTCGATATTGAGCTTAAGTATCAAAAACTTAAAAGCTCCCCCTGTCAAAGAGACATCATTAAAAACATATATAAGTCCATACTACAACCAATGGACTAAGAAACATATACAACCATAATACACCAAGTGGACAAAATATGATCCACAACTTATGGCTTTCAAAGGCCACAACTTATAGCTTCTTTTCATTGAGCTTATCTTAGCTTCTTTGAGCTAACGAGCTTATAACCTATTTCTCCCCCTTTGGAATCATCAAAAAGAATGTTAGCACGATAAATACATCATATATTCATATCAAAGTGCGCAAGTAAACCGACGTATCGAGCTATTTTGAATATTGAAGCTTTTAAACCAAATAGGAGGGAAGAGTCGAATTATACGACTTGTAGAAGCTTATGAAATATCATTTGATAAGCAAAATATGATCTCTATAAATATATAAGAATTTTGAAATCGAGAGAATCATGTAGATGATGAATTTTTCATTGAAACGTTTTATCAAACACTTGGTGGGCGTCAAAATTGAAAAAGAAATATATAGCCCTTATAAATGAAATCAAGCCAAGTTTTTTATCACCAATTGCAGTATAACAAATATCATTCATCAACAATCAATAAGCTCATCACAATTATATATGAATTGCATCAAGAAAAATACATATTAGCCACAAACTCAAGGGTTCAACCCAATTGAGCTAAAGAGAGTGAAATTCTTACCATTCGATCGGTAAAGACGAGCAATGATGATGATAATCGAGCTAGACAATCCCCAAACTATGTAATTCATGCAACAACACACATTTGAAGTGAAATGTGTGTGCAAATGACGAAGGAGACGAAATAGAGAAGAAAAAGGCCAAAATGCCAAATACTGGAAACAAAACTCATTTTAACTGAAATTTCACCAAGGGCGACCGGTCATGGGGCGGCGACGGCCGATTTGTCGATGGGCAACCGATCGGCCTTGCCCTCACCACTCGCTTGAGTTCGTCTAAAATCCAAGTTTGATCCAAAAATCCAATTTTTCGCCCCTAAGTTTTAAAAACGTGCAAAATGCATACGTAGACCTCATTCAATATACATTATGTCATAATCACGCTCGAAAAAAAATACTCAGTGGTTAACGATCAAAAAAGTCCGCGAGTTATCCTTGAGACGGAATTAAACACATCTCAAGTTTTTGTTAAAAATCGCTATCCCTTTAAAGAAAAAATATCGAATCTTAATATGTTTAGTTCGATTATGACGAACTAAATTTTGAATACGAAAAATTGTATAATAAATACAGGACTTGTTATCCCGAAAACTGAGAACGTTTTAAGACTTTGGATATACAAGTCATAAGAAGAAGTGCCTTTCAAATATTTGAAAATTTCTTTTAACAGCACTTTAATGAGATTCAATGGGATAGTTTTTGAAGTCGAGCATCTAGACATAAGACATATGGAATGTCGAGTCTATAGAAATAATACAAGAAAACATACCTCGAATTTGTTTGTCGGTCGATATGCCTTTCTCAACCTTTGTCAATCTTTAGCCATAGAGGTTGAGATGGTTCTTCTTTCTTCAATGCTTAACTACTTCAAGAGTTCTTATATAACCATCTTCTTGGCATTGAATAATTTGTAGTCCAAGCAAGAAATTAAGCTCCCCCATCATGCTCATCTCAAGCTCACCTAGTATCAACTTAGAAAAACATATCTTGCACAAATATTTATTAGTAGCACCAAAAATATTCTCACAAATATGCACAAGTAAATAATCTTGCCATTTAAAAAAAATTAGTATCAACTTTACCTCTTGTAAAATCATTTAGCAAAAATAGCTAAGTCTATCATACCATACATGGAGTACTTGTTTTAAACCATACAAGGCCTTTTATAAAAATCATTTGGCCTAAAAATTTTAAACTCCGATAGACTTCTATTTGAATAAAACCATTTTGAAAATTGGATTTAACATCCATTTGGTAAAGCTTGAAATTTTCTCAAATCAAGAATGTACAAGTAAAGTGCAAATAAATTCTAAATGTGCTATGAGTGCAAATATAACAACAAAATCATTACCTTCTTCTTGACAATATCATTGAGCTACTAACCTTGTCTTGTTCATCAAACTTGTTGCGAAATATCACAAATTTTTGCAAAATCTTAACAAGATATTTTGCACACGAGCATAGTAATATCGAATAGTAGATACACTATTTTAAGCACCACATACTATGCATCTAGAAGATCATTAAAAGTCTAATAAATCATGCAAGTTCAAATAAGCTTAAGAAAGCTACAAAGGTCTCTTTTGACAATTGAAAACCGATAGCATATAGTTGAGACCTCATTTAAAAGAAGTATTTGAACAAGAGTTGACAAAGCAAATATGTGCAATCAAATATCGAATAGTGCCTTTAAAAAAATCTAAAAATCCTCTTAATGGCACTTGTATGAAATACTATGAAAAACAAGCACATAGGCACATGGCAATACATATATCGAGTCTATAAGAGTAAGAGTAACACAAGTAAACGTACCTCGATAATTAATGCCTTTCTTGACAAATAATGACGTAAATGGCCATTTGTGAAAATATGTAAATTCTACACAATTCTTAAAACAAATCTAGCACAAATCATAATGATAAAAGTGTAGGATAAGAGATATCACAAGTAAGCTCATGTCATAAAGATCCATAAGAGATGATAACACACTTTAGTCTACAAAAATGCACAAGAGTTTTAAAAACATCATATAAGGTATTCTTTTTCAAAAATATTTTAAAAGCACAAATATATATTGAAGACCTTAATTAAAAAAAATAAAAAATACTTGAAAACTCATTTTGCAATTAAGACACAAATAAAAGCATGCATAATAACAAAATAAAATGCATATTTAACTAGGGAGATACGGGTTACCAATTACGCCATTTCAATGGGTTGTGTCATTCCCATTGTTGATGATATCTTCCCCTTGAGAAGTCACTTTGTTGATGATGACTTCTTTGATTACTCCATTTCCAAGGTTTGTTGCCTTCCCACTGTTGAAAGTCTCTTCTTCTTTGAAAATCATCTTGTTGATGATGTCTTTGCCATTTCCAAGGATTGTGTTCTTCCCATTTTTGATTATATCCTTATCTTGAAAATTGGCTTTGTCGAAAATATTTTCTCCTTCTTTGATCAAATGAAACGGTCATTTGATGTCTTCTTGGCGGTATAAATTTTCTTTGATCATTATTTCGCCGGGTACCTAATATGACATTGTTTTGTGGTACCCTCATGTGTTTGGGTCCTTTGGGATTAGTTTTGAGACTTTTAGGTCTCCAACAATAATTAGAGCTATTTCTAGCCTGACAAGTATTTACCGTATGACTCTTTTTACCGCAATAAAAGCATGTAATAATTCTAGGAGCATAATGACCAACGTGCTTAGAGACTTGATTCGTTTTCATGTGATTGACACCCTTAGGCTTATGATCAAGTTCTAGTTTTAAATTATCACAATAATCAACAATTTCATCGATACTCAAGTTGGATTTAGATAAATCCCTTTCATCCAATTAATATCCTCAACAAGAGTACTATTTTCTTTTTCAAGGTTTCTAACCTTGTCAAGTGTGGTGGTGTGAGCACATGATAGTGATTCATAGGAAGTAAATAAACTATCCTTTTCATTTTTCAAAACATTGAATTCCTTTTTCAAATTTTTGTATTTAACAAGCAAGCTTTGGAATTCATGTTGAAGTTCATCATAATCATTTTGCAAATCACTATAATCATTATCATAAGAGGTAGAAGGTTTAGAACTTACCTTGTTTTCTTCTTCGAAGCCTATGAGGCATTGTTCAACTTTTTCATCATGGGAGGTTGTAGAAGGCTCATCCCATGTTGTTGGATTTGATGTTGTATCCATTTGTGAAGTAGATGCTTTTGAGTTGCTCCTTTCATTTGCATACACTTCATAGATGGCTTCTAATTTTTGCCATACTTCATGTGCCGATCGAATACCTTCAACATGATCAAATTCCAAAGTAGTAAGTGAACAATACAAAATACTAAGAGCTTTACCATTTAAGGAGATGATTCTCTTCTCTTCATCATTGAGTTCTTTGAAGCCTTTAGAGGTGTGTGGTGTATTCTTCGTCGGAATGGATTCTCCATTGATGACGGTGTTCCAAATATCGAACCCGCAACCTTGTAAATAGCATTCCATTCTTTCTTTCCAAAAAATAAAATTTTTGGAATCAAATAGTGGTGGCTTGGTGGTGGAGGTGCCGGCAGGATGAGCTTCGTTCGTAGCCGACGATCGTTTCTCTTCACTCGTGATGTGAAACGAGCTTGCCAAAGAGTTTGGCTTTGATACCACTTGTAAGTCCAAGCGGCTACGATAATCTAGAAGGGGGGGTGAATAGATTATCTCCATCTTTTCGATTTCGCCCTCTTTTTCGATACAAATGCGCCAAGATAATAACAAAGGTGCGGAATGTAAATATCACACATCGGTTTATAGAGATTCACCCCACCTAGGGACTACGTGCTCTACCACCCCAGTATATCCGGGATGGGTTTCGAAAAGAGAAAAAGATTTTATTAATAATTACCAAAATTATTACAACAAAATCTTACACCAACACCTTGAAGAGCACCACACTCTTCTTCAACACCACCTTTGAGATTACCACAATCTCTTCTTGAAGATTACCACAATCTTCACCCTTGAAGAGCACCACACTCTTCAACACCTCAACATGAAGATTACCACAATCTTCTTACACCTAACACCTAGTTCACCCAAGTGTGTTCTTACCACAAGAACACTCACAAGGATATCTTGTGTTTGAATGACGACCACAAATTCAAGATTACAACTCGATAATTGATAATACAATAGAGTGCAAGTGTAATCAAGAATAGCCTAGACCTCAAGAATGTGTAAGTGAATAGCTAGGCAAATTAGAACAAGAAATAAGACAATGTAAGAACAAGTGTATTCGTGAGTGTATCTTGTTGTGTTGTAGTTTTCTCTCTTATTGTGTTGCTTCAATTCTCCCTCTATTTATAGGAGATGTCTTGTACATGATAGGCTCCTATTGGGGACATGAATTCTGTAAAAAATTGCAAGACAATTGAAGAAAAGAGCTGTTAGAAATCAATCCCACAAATTAAGCAAAAGATGTCTCACAGACAACGGTTACATTTTTGTCATTGTCAACTTAAGATGCACCGGTCGCGCACTAATAAGGGAAAGATGATTATACAGCAAATTTTCATTAGGGGACCGTCCAAGAGGGGGTCGACCGTCGCTTTAGGGTGCGACCGTCGCCCCTATGGGGACCGGTCACCCTGACCCATTTTTGGAGTTCAGTACGTTCTGTTCTCTGAAATTCATTCCAGGTACCGGTCGACCTCCAAAAATGAAATGTTGTTCAATTTTTGTCGAAAATAAACCTCAAGAAATACTCCGAAAATTTTTTAAAAACATTTTAAACCGATCGGGAGTATTTAGGACAACATTTAGAAATATAGTTTCAATGTAAAAACCCATGACATAAAATTATTTAAATGTGTTGTCCAATTTTGTCGAAAATAAACTTTGAATATATATACTCCGGAAAATATTAAACCATTTTAAATCATTTAGGAGTATTTGGACAACCATTAAAAACATTGTTTTGGTGTAAAAACAAAATCATCAAAATCATGATAAAACCATTTATCAAACAGTATGATCAATAGACAACTCGACAAAGACTCCTATGAAATATGGACAGGGAGAAAGCCAAATGTTGGGTATTTTAGAATATTTGGATGTAAATGCTTCATCCACAACAATGGCAAGGATAATCTAAAGGCTTTTGATGCTAAAGTCGATGAAGGTATCTTTTTGGGATACTCAAAAAGTAAAGCCTATAGAGTCTTGAACAAGAGAACTATGGTCACGAAGAGTCTATCCATGTGGTTTTTGATGAACCTAATGTAAATGGAGAAGATATTGAAGAGTTAGGTGATAAGTCAATCACCAACTATGCGAAGAGTCCTTATGTCGAAGTCCGTCGGAGCAATCAATCAAGATGAAGATGAGACTCTGAGTCTCAAAGACAAACGGAAAATCAATAAATGATGATGAGAGAGTTGCTCAAGACAACACAATTGCAAGACGATCGAACCCACTGATTTGCTTCAACCTCGATGTGAGATGGCCGAGAGACCATCCACCGAAACTTGTTATTGGAGATGTAAGAGATGGTGTGAGAACCGATCCAGAGCTCAGCAAGAAGCAATGTTCACTTGTTTTATTTCCCAAATAGAGCCAAAAGATGTGTCCCAAGCATTGGATGACACACATCGATTCAAGCCATGCACATAAGAACTAAATCGGTTTGAAAGAAACAAAGTATGGGAATTGGTGCAAAGACCAACCCATCAAAATTTTATTGGCACAAAATGGGTTTTCAGAAACAAGATGAATGAGGAAGGATCTGTGGTAAGAAACAAAGCAAGATTGGTAGCCAAAAAGGGTATTGTCAAAGATGAAATAGATTTTGATGAAACATTTGCTCCTGTTGATGATATCATTTTTGGATCCACAAACAAAGAGCTGTGTGATAAGTTCTCAAACCTTATGCAAGGCAAATTTGAAATGAGCATGATGGGAGAGCTGGCATTCTTCTTAGGACTCCAATTTAAACAGCTGAAGGATGGAACCTTCATAAGTCAAACAAAGTATACCAGAGATTTAATGAAGAAATTTGGTATGGAAGAGAAGTCTTCTGTGAAAATACCAATGAATACATCACTCAAAATGGACATGGATGCAGATGGCAAGCCTATGGATCAAACAAGATCTGAGAGCACTTATTGGATCGCCGCTCTATCTAACAGCAAGCAGGCCAGACATCACCTTTACAGTAGGAGTATGTGCAAGATTCCAATATGCTCCAAAGAAAAGTCACATGACTGCAGCGAAGAGAATCCTAAGATATTTAAAGGGATGCCAAGAAGTCGGCTTATGGTATCCAAAGGAAGGTGGATTCAAGCTTATTGGTTATTCGACTCACTATCTTTGGATGTAGAGTTGACAGGAAGAGTACTTCGTGGTACATGTCAAATGCTTGGAAACAGATTGGTTTCCTGGTTTAGCAAGAAGCAAAACTCAATAGCCACATCCACAAATAAGCAGAGTACATAGTCGGGCAAACAAGTAGCCCAAGTCTTGTGGATGAGACAATAGTGAGAGATTATGAAATTGAAGAAAAAGAGAATCCAATTATGTGTGATAACACAAGTGCTATTGCAATCACTCGTAATCTCGTGTTGCATTCAAGAACAAAGCACATTGATGTCGATATCATTTCATAAGAGATCATGTTGAAAAGAAAGACATCACCTTGAAATACATCTCAACCGATAAACAAAGCATTAGGCGACATATTCACAAAGCCCTTATGTGAATCAAGATTTGAAGAGCTTAAGCATGAGCTAGGGTTAATTGAGCTGAGTTGACACTCGAAGATTCAATGAGAAGAGATGGAACATAAAAAGTCGGAGATTGAACAAATTTCATAAATAAGCCAAGTGAATCACCAGATCCGAAAGTCACCAGACGAGTTAGCCGCACCGAGTCACCATACGAAAGGAGAGAAGAAGAGTTGAGTCATTTGTACAGTGAGTTGAGTCATTTATGAGCTAAGTGACAAAAACACAAATCGTTTTAATGAGCGGGATGTTTTTAAGGATGACGTCAAAGATAATAATGACTCGAATACATCAAAAGTCGCACAACAAGCATATGATTGGATATAAATACGCCGCATTAAATGCGAGCAATTAAATGCAAAGTGACGTGCTAACTGAGCCGTTGATCTTGATCGAATTTCAAAACCAAAAATATGTCCTTTCATAACCCTTATATACTCTTTTCGACGCTTTTCTCTCTCACTTAAACTGCTCATCTTCAAGCACCCGAAAGTAAGTTTCTTTTCTCTCCAAAACCCTACTAGTTCTCAAAGCTAGTTTATCAAGATTCAATCGGTAAAATCTTCTAGAAATGGCACCAGCACATGATTTCGCTAAGCTCGCAAAGCAAATCCACACCTGGTCAATCTGTGGATTTTGAAGTGATGATAAAACAGGTTCGGCGAAACCCTTGTGAAGATGATTGCGGATAAGATCGAAAATCTGGGCAAACCTTTTCTCACATTGGAATATCATATGACGCGTCGTAGGGCACTCGCTCGAGATATATAAAGCCGACGTTAATTTGGTCGCCGCATGGAAGGAAGTGGCCAAACCCGAGTGTCTTTGCAAAAGTTGTCTACACAAATGACAAGAAGTCGAAGGATGATTATCACAAACCGTTGGATATCGTCACCAAACGTGTAGACATGAAGTTTGGAAGCTTCAATCACCGTCCAAAACTAAGCCGATCATCATGGCATCGATCATGGAGGAGAAGGAGATCAATCGGGCGACTTCCGTCTCTCACAAAGCAGACTCGCCGCGAGAATGTTGCAAATAAGTCCTTCAAGGACGATGGGTCATTTGGAGGATCTCTCGGGCTATGGCCTTGTAATCGGTCATTTGATGGAGGTGAAGGGTGTTCCACTCCGACATGGAAAGTCGTCTATGTCAACAAGAAGATGTTCCTGGCAAACCTCTCGGAGCTCAAGAGAGCCTCGTTAGGAATTTTATTGTTTAGATTTTGATGAATGCCATGTAAAACTTAGAATAGAAAGTTGGCTCCCAATTCTTGTCAGAAATGTATTGTAACAATTAGAGCCGCCAAGCTGAGTTAAGTCACTACGCCCAACATGCAAGAAGACAATCAAGGCTTGAAGGAAAATCACGAGAGACAAATGAGTACAAAGAAAAGAAGCAGACAGAACTCGATCAAGAAGCGGTGAGATGCACTGAGTGGAACATCACCAAGTCAACTCAAGAGAAGCCAAGTCTCAAGTCAAGTGACAGAAGAGTCATCCAATGATTGGAAGTCGACTCTAAGTCACCTGGGAAAGCAAGGAAATGCAAAATAAGTCGAGATAATCAGAAAGAAACCGCTTGCACGTAAACCAAGAGACTTACTTAAACAAGTAATATCTCCATACCACCTTTCTTGGAGTGCTCACCCCGAGCGTGCAAAAGGAATGAACCAATGGGAAGCACTACACCGTGTCGAACTCTCGAAAGGTGATAAAACAATTCATACGAGGAAATGGCAACTCCAAGAACTCAAGCCAACGACGCAAAGTGACTTTCAAAAATGAGCCTATCTCTTCAACGGGCAAATTTTTGAAAGTTCACTATAAAAGGCTGAGGAATTTGTTTGAGAAGAAGATGAATGACACACACGTGAAAAGATATACAAGCTTATCAAAAACTGAAACACTCTCAATCCTCAAGCCTACATCTCGAAGTACATCAATCCAACACTTACCCGTGAAGGAAAGAGAACTTCAATCGCTTGAAGAGGAAAATATCGAAAACAAGGGGTCTACATTCCAGAAGGATTGTAGAAAGGTTCAAGGCGTCAAACCAAGTCTTAAGTTCTTGGAGGGCTTCGTGATCAAATCCAAAGTGCTTAAGCAAGTGAGTCAGAGTAGCAAGGCAAACGCCTGCCCCGTGAAGAAGCCGAGTCGTACGAGAAGCCACCGAGTGATCAAGGCGTCTCATCGAGTCCCAAAGGATCAAGTCGGCCGTTGTGATCAAGACTTGTATCCGGACTCACAGCTACCACTTTGTAAACTCGATCATTACTTAGTGGATTCCTCCAGAGTTGGAGAAGAGAGGAGTAGAAGAATTACCCCATCTTCGAACCTCTATAAAAACCTTTACTCGTGTCATTTACATTTCAAAGATTTAAATTTCTCGCACTTTTAATTGCTTATATCTCACGATAAATTTGCTATCCATTTGATAATTTATAAGTACTAAAATCAAGTTGTAAAAACTTGCTTAATCAAACTTAAGGGTGTTAAGTCTTCCAATAAAAAAAAAACCACAAATTGAGTCATTTATAGCCAACAAATGATTTATCTATTAATGCTTACTCAAATTGAGTCTCTGAGAGATTAACTCTACTGAGTGACTAATTCGATCGCCCATCAAGGACACAAATTGTGTAGAACTCAGAGATTTAAAAGGCCTAAATCGAAAATTTGGTAAGGTTTATTCAACCCCCTTCTAAACCTTACACTTACACCCCTTGGGACCTACAAGTGGTATCGTGAGCGGTTGGTTCATTGAACCCTCCGCACCGGTTACTCAACTAGATCTCCAAACTTTTCAAAAGTCCGCTTAGTACTTAAGCTTTCAAAACTCTTTTCTATCATTAAAAGTTATTATCATGGAAGCAAATCTAACACGCATTCCTATGTTCACTATTGAAGAATTTGATGATTGGAAAATTCGTATGCGTGCTCATCTATCAAAGATTACATGATGAGATGTGGATAGTGATAGAAGATGGGCCTCTCGCAAATATTAAAGGTGAACACAAACATTTAAGAGTTGCAAATGAAGGGGAAGAAGATGCAAAGACTGCACTACCATGGTTGAAAAACCAAGAACTGAGTGGACAAATGATGACAAAAAAGATACAACCTGGACAATGTAGCCAAGACATTCTTTACAAAACCTTGACAAAGCCATGTTCAATAAAGTAAAATCTTGCAAAACGGCTAAGAAATGGGACAAACCGACATTGATTTGTGAAGGCTCGTGAGCAAATCAAAGAAAACAAACTATCGCTGGCAGTACAAAAATTTGAGAACTTTAAAATGATCTCGGGAGAAAACCTGGATCAACCGGATGCTCGGTTTACGAAATCACAAATGAGTCAGTTTACACTTGGAAAGGAATATACACAAAAGGAAATGTGTATGAAGATCCTAAAAAGTCTTCCAAATGAATGGGAAATGAAGGTCATGACATTGAGACACTCCATGGACCTATCAAAGACATCCAATCATGAGTTATTCTCGCACCTCAAAGCCTACGAGTTTGAGCCGAGAAGGAAAGACCAGAAGAGACAAAGACCCAAAACAAATTTGCTCTAGTTGTCAAAGATGGAAAGAGAGCGAGGTCAAAGAGGCAATTGACCCGAAGAAATAGCCCGATGGTTAAAAGATTTAACAAGTTCTTTAACAAGAACTACAAGAGAGGAAAGGGTAAATCCTCCGTAAGACACTCACTCCCTCCAAATCAAGGGATGATAGGCCAACCAAGAGAATGATCATCAACAAGTTGAGTATCAAAGGGTGACAACTCAAGAATAGAAAGAGTGATCAAAAGGTCAATATCTATGTTGGAATTGTAGACAACCAGGTCACTATGCCATTGATCGCTCATATCATGTAGTCAACAAGTACAGAAACGAAGAAGAAAGAAAGGTCTTCGAGAAAGAAGACAAGAGAAGAAAAAGGCAATGATGGTCTGCAGAGATCGGCCGAGACAAAGTCAAGAGAGACAATGACTCGAGAGCAAAGAAGCCGACTACTCAAGTGACTCAAGAAGAAGCTTTGATCCGCTTAATGGCCAAAGAACAAGATCAAGAAGATGAGGTACAATCTAACTCAACAAGCTCGGACACTAGTGATAGTGATCGACACACACACTTCATCACCCACTCGATCTTTATGATTCATTAGGCAAAATGATGAAAGATTTTGAGCACATTAAAACCTCACACACACTATTGAATGAGGAAAACAAATACTCAAAAGTCAAAACTCAAAGTGACTAAGGAGCCGAGTACTCTAAGTCAAATAGCCGATGAGAATAAAAGTTTAAAGGCCGAAAATGCTAAATTAATAGCGTAAATTGTCGCTATAGAAAAGAGGAGAATGACCTCAAAAATGTTATTGCCTCATTCACTAAGGCATCTAAATCATTGGATGATCTTATTATGAGTCAAAGAGAATGTGGAGACAAGACAAAGCTTAGGATTTAATTCCTTTGTGCCATGTCAAACCTCGGAGTAATTTTGGAAAAAGGATCTTCAAGTCATGAAGAGTCCGAAAAATCCAAAACTCTAAATGTTGCACACACTTTCAATCCAAAGCACAATACTAAGCAAACCGGCCTTGGTTACAAAGGAAAAGGAAAACAAATGACTTGAGAGTGCCGAAAGGACAACCGAGAAGAGATTCAAATGAGTCCTCAAATAGACTCCAAACAAAAATACTCAAAAGAAGAAGCGAGCTACCAAAAATCCTAAAACTCATAAAAGAAATACATATGATGGGAATGGTAGAAAATATCCAAGCCAAGCCGATCGAATAATGTGAACTATCGGCTGACTTATGGAATACAAGCCCAAATGGCAAAGGCCTAGAACTCAACAAAGGCCATTCCAAAAGAATAAGAGCTTTCATCAAAGACACATATGCACCTAGGCACTACACTCAAAGACACAACAATTACCCAAGAAAGGCAATTGCTAAAACACATATGCAGCATACAGACAAAAGAGACAAATTTTGTATGAACCTGACTCCCCAAGCAATTTGCCAGGATTAATTATGATTATGGCACCGATAGATGGCAACCTCTTAGAGTCAAATCATTTGGCTATAGGTTGGTTGGATCATCTTATAATTCTAACCCCTCGTGACCTGCATAAGAATGGGTACCTAAAACTTAATTTCCTTGATTGCGTTTCAAGGAAATGAAATGAAAAGTGCCAAGGAACCCTGGTACATGGATAGTGGTCATTCCGGACATATGACAGAAATAAGAGAAATCACAAAATTCAAGGAAGTCAAAGGAGCAAAAGTCATATTTGGAGGAAATGAAGCTCCCGGTGAAATAAGAGGCATTGGAACCATCAAAAGGAATGGTTTAGAAATCACAGATGTTGCATATGTTGAAGGACTAAACTTCAATTTACTAAGCATCACCAACTCGTGACAAGGGCTACAATGTTGGATTCAACATGGGAATATGCCAAATCAAAAATATTGAATCAAATGAAGTTGTCTTTGCAAGGAAATAGACAGAAAAAATATGTATGTAGTGGATTGGTCAACCAACACCCAAAGACATGTCTACTAGCAAAGAGCACAAATTGAATCAAGTTGGGTGGGCACAAAAAAGTCGAGTCACCTAAATTTCAAAACAATTAATAAGCTAGCAAGAAGTCATCTTGTAGAAGGACTTCCGGACTCGATATACAAGAAGGAGAGTATATGTGATGCATGTCGAAGGGAAAACAAATCAAGTCGTCATTCAAAGAAAAGACATGCCCATCCTCAACAAGAATATTGCACCTACTTCATATGGATCTATTTGGCCCAAAGGAATCAAAGAAGCATAAGTGGAAAGAAATACACCTTGGTGGTAGTAGATGACTACTCAAGATATACATGGACAATATTCATGTGCAAGAAGAAAGAAACTCTACAAAAGCTACCACAAATTTGATGAAGAGGATACAAAATGAGAAGAGTCAAACCATTATCAAAATAAGATCGGATAGAGGAACCGAGTTTGTCAATGGAATAATAACTCAAGATCTTGTATTGAGAATGGTATTGGTCATGAACTATCACCGCAAGGACTCCACAAAGAAATGGAGTTGCAGAAAGAAGGAATAGAACCCTCAAAGAAGCAAAGAAGGACCATGTTAGTCAAGCAGGGTTACCAAAAAGATTTTGGGTCAAGCAATCAACACACAACTTGCTACACCCAAAACAGATGTATGATAAATAGACAAATTGACAAAGACTCCTATGAGATCCGGACGAAGAAAACCAAATGTTGCATATTTCGAATATTTGGATGTAAATGCTTCATCCACAACAATGGCAAAGACAACCTAAAGGCTTTTGATGCTAAAGTCGATGAGGGTATCTTCTTAGATACTCACCGAAAGCAAAGCCTACTGAGAATACTCAACAAAAGAACTATGGTTACGTGAAGAATCCATTCATGTAGTATTCGATGAGCCAAATGTAAATGGGGAAGACATTGAAGAGTCACCCTAATAAGTCAATCATCCAACCTTACGTAAGAGTCCCTATCTTTGGCCAAGCAGGGGATTATCAATTCGGAAGAAGATGAGATAGTCAATCTCAAAAGCGGTAAATTGGAAAATCTGCAAAGTGATCACGAGAGAGTCACCACAAAGAACACAAATGAAGTCGATCAATCCAAATTAACTTACTTCAACCTCGACGTAAGATGGCCGAGAGACCATCCACCGTAACTTATCATTGGAGACATAAGAGAAGGTGTCAAGACAAGATCCAAAACCCAACAAGAAGCAATGTTCACTTGCTTCATCTCGCAGATAGAGCCCAAAGATGTGTCACAAGCATTGGACGACACACATTGGATTCAAGCTATGCAAGAAGAGTCAATCGCTTTGAGAGAAATAAAGTATGGGAATTAGTACAAAGACCCATACATCAAAATGTTATTGGAACCAAATGGGTATTCGTAAATAAGATGAACGAGGAAGGCTCTGTGGTAAGAAACAAAGCAAGATCGGTAGCCAAAGGATATTGCCAAGAAGAAGGAATAGATTTTGATGAAACATTTGCCCTCGTAGCAAGATTGGAAGCTATAAGGATGTTTCTTGCCTATGCCGCTCACAAGAATTTCACCGTATATCAAATGGATGTAAAAAGTGCATTCCTAAATGGTTTATTGGAAGAAGAAGTGTATGTTGAACAACCTCCAGGATTTGAGCAGAAGACTCTTGGAGACAAGGTATACAAACTCAAGAAAGCCCCGCACGGATTGAAACAGCACCCAGAGCATGGTATGATACCCTCGTCACAATTTCCCCGATCAAAAAATGGATTCACAAAAGGAAAAGTAGATAGAACACTTTTTCGTAATTCAAGACAAGAAGAGTATACGCTTGTTCAAATATATGTGGATGACATCATTTTTGGATCCACTAACAAAGAGTCAGGTGAAAATTCTCAAACCTCATGCAAAGTAAATTTGAAATGAGCATGATGGGAGAGCCGACATTCTTCCTTGGACTTCAAGTGAAACAATTTGAAGGATGGAACCTTCATAAGTCAAACAAAATACACCGAGATTTAATGAAGAAATTTGGTATGGAGGAGAAGTCTTCAGAAAATACCAATGAACACATCACCAAAATGGACATGGATGCAGATGGCAAGCCTCAGAGATCAAACAAGATACAGAGCACTTATTGGATCATTGCTCTATCTCACAAAAGCGCCGTACATCACCTTTGTCAGAGGTGTATGTGCAAGATTTCAATCTGCTCCAAAAGAGAGCCATATGACTCGCAAATGCTAAGAGAATATTGAGATACTTAAAAGGAAGCCAAGAAGTAGGCCTATGGTATCCAAAGGAAGGTGGATTCAAGCTAATTGGCTATTCGCACTGACTACTATGCCGGATGCAGAGTGGACAGAAAAGTACTTCAGCACATGTCAAATGCTAGAAACAGACTAATTTCCTGGTTTAGCAAGAAGCAAAACTCAATAGCCACCTCTACAAATGAGGCAGAATACACATAGCATGGCAAACACAGTTGCCCAAGTCCTATGGATGAGACAAAGAAATGAGAGATTATGAAGTTGAAGAAAAAGAAATTCCAATCATGTGTGATAACACAAGTGCCATTGCAATCACTCAAAATCCGTGTTGCACTCAAGAACAAAACATATTGATGTCGATATCATTTCATAAGAGATCATGTTGAAAAGAAGGACATTATCTTGGAATATATCTCAACCGACAAACAACTAGCCGACATCTTCACAAAACCATTATGTGAGTCAAGATTTGAAGAACTCAAACATGAGTTGGGGCTAATTGAGCTAAGCTAAGACACGTAAGAATCAAAGAAAAGAAATGGAACAAGAAAGAAGGTGAAAAAGAGTCGAAAACAAAAATTAGCTCAAGAAATCAGTTGTATCGGAAAGTCAATATACCAAGTCACCGATAATGAGTCACTAAGAGAAATGTGAGAAGCAGAGTCAAACAAACAAGAGATAAGTTGAATAACTCATGAGCAAAGTGACAAAAACGCAATGTTTTGACTTAGCGGAATGTTTTAAGAGACACGTCAAAGATAATGATGATGTGTACGCATAAAAGCCGCACACCAAGCCTATGATTGGATATAAATGCTCGCCGCATTAAATACGAGACATGAATCGCTCAATATGCGTGCGAAATCCAAGCCGTTGATTTCGATCACAATTCAAAACCATCTCGCACGCCCTTTCATAAACCATATTTAAACCATTTTCGTCCGTTTCTCTCACACTTCTAAAAACTGCTCAATCTCTTTCTCTCAAAAGGCAAAGGCAAATACTCAAACCCTATCAACCTTCAAATCAAATTTCTCGAACTTTTCCTTGAAATTATTCTCGAGAAATGGCACCAACGTATGACTTTACCAAGTTGGGAAAACAAATCCACACCGTTCGACCGTGATTTCGACGAATGGTGAAGCAGGGGTCCGACGACACTCTAGTGAAGAAAATCGCGGAGAAGTTAGAAACGCCAGGGATCAAACCGCTTTCTAACGCTGAATATCCTATGACCTATGTGGAGGAGGTCGCGACACCCTACGTGAATGCCGAGATTCACGACGAAGGAATCAAGTCATCTTCACGGAAGCAATGACTATCACCGCCAAGGATTTGGTCAATATTGCTCACTACCAAAGCAGAAGGAGCAACCGAGATTAAGGAAGCCGATGTAAACTTGGCCGATGCATGGAAAGAAATAGCCAAGTCCGACCTTTGCCGATAAAATTATATACACAAAGAAACAAAAGATCACCAAGGAGGATTATCACAAATTATTGGACATAGTTGCCAAATGTATCGACATCAAATTTGGCGGCTTTGACCAACTATCAAAGGCAAAGCCGATTGTGATGGCCGCAATCATCGAGGAAAAGAAGATAAACCGGCCGAGTTTATCTACAAATCTGCTTAACGCGGGGAACAAGTCCTTCAAAGAAGATGGGTCATTTGGAGGATCCTCGGGATATGGCCTAGTGATTGGCCGACTATTGGAGGTGAAAGGAGTCCCTCTCGCATGGGGAAAGCATTCCATGTTAACAAAAGGATGTTTAGAGCTAACCTCTCCGTGGTGCTCGTGTCGCGAGCTACGCCAAGAGAGCTAACACCAAAGGGGGGGAATCACCACCCCAGACACAAACCGCCTCCTCTCCAACCAAGAAGAAAAGTCGCCCCTGCACTGCCAAGAAGTCTCACGCCCTGCAAAAAAGAAAACCAAACATGCTCCCGCCCTGCGCAGCAGAGTCACCCGCCCCAAGCCCATGTCACTCCGCCCTGCAGCAGCGATGACGAGAAGGACTCCCAAATACCTTCTCCGATCGTCAAAAGAAGGAGAACTGACAAGCCTAGACGGCCAGCCCTCCCTCGTAAACAAACACAAGCACCCCCCTCGCGCCAAGACTCAGAGGACACCGCCCCGAACTGTAAATTCCCCGGTACAAACCAGAGACAAAGAAGACTCGTCAAGCAGTCCGAACAGAAAACCAACCGAGTCGCCTACTCAAATTAGCACAAATACCGAGACTACCGGAGAAGTAAAGTCTCCGATGTAGTTGATGAAACAAACAAGTCTCTGAAGGTGATCAAACAGAGGCAACCAAGACACAACGTAGCTCACACAAATTAAACTCAAGAAGAACCAAACCCAAGCAGATAGTGATGTAATGATCCTATCTCCACCTTACCCGCACATCCAAAATCGTCTGCGTGAGTGGAGAAAATGGAAGTTGAGCAAGTCAAGGGAACAGCCCAACGGCCCAATTCATAGAAGAAGAAGAGGAATCGCTAAATTTCCTCGATCGATATCGTGCTCCCAAAGACTTGATGAGGACAATCGCTAGACATCCCGCAAATCTACAAGGACAGGAGAGCAAAGCAAGTCAAGAAGCCGAAGCACGTGAGAAGGCAAGTATCCGCCTCTATCTCCGGCACTACGTAACACTTCCATCCTCTCCTTGATGTCTTCTCTCGAAAGTGACGAGAACCGAGAGAATGTCACGCCGCTACGTAAGAAATGCAGATGCAGCAAGCATTGCATGAATCAAGAATCCTTCACGAGCAAAGACCGATGGAGGGACCAGAGAGTCCTCCAAAACACACTGAAATCGATCCAATGGGAGTGGTTCAAAGAACAAATAGCCACCGATGTTGCCGCTACCACTTCCCCACCACTCGGAAGAAGGCAATAAGGGAAATGGCGATGAAATCCGGGCTAGTGGGGACCCCAAATGAGCCAACCCCTATTGAAGGTGTGCTACCACCGCCCCAACGGCCGAACCATCAATTGCAACAAATGGGAGTTTGGAGATGAGTGACCCCACTCCAAGTCACTCACCGGTGCGCCACCGAGGGGAAACTCCCTCCACCGCAGCAAGGCCGAGGATGCCGCAGATGACTCGACAAAGAAGCAAGGAGGCGAAGAAGAGAAATTACAATCACTAGAAGAACAAAGAAGTTGCCATCAACGAAGCTCGCATACTGAGACTCTCACCGAGGTGCCAACCGCTCCGAAGGCTAATGACGCCGCCGATGCAAATGAGGCACAGAAGAATAGCCCCGGGAGTTAACACTGGCGATGAAAGTGCAATCCATGGGGTTGAGACTCCAATGGATGCCATCGTAGAAGACCCTAAGACAAATTGACACTCGCCGAAAGGAGGACCAGTGCCTCGCAGCAAAGAGAGACCGGCCGGAGGAAATGAAGGCCCACGGAGGTTGAGACTTCCCGGTAAAGAGGTCAAGTAGAGAACATCCCTCCCGCAATCATCGACCCATCCGAGAAGGAGATCGCCGCACTTCATGATTCCCAGACAACCCCGATGTCACTTTTCCGGGATCGGCGCGAAGAAGCCGAGTCAACCCCATGACAAATCCAAAAGACTCACCGTGCGGATGTTCCAGCACGAGCAAGTCCGATCCCAAGACTACTCACAAACGTTTAACTTTGATGATGAGCCACCACTAGAAATCTCATCATCGTCCGATGACGCGCGATAAGGCCGAGGACAAGTCTACCGAAATGGAAAAATCACCGAGACCAACGGTTGTAAGATAAATGAGGCTCAAGAAGCCGGGATCTACTTCACAACCAAACCCAACAACCAGACCACCGCCCGCTCCTCCAAATACAAATGGATCGATTCCCAAAAGAACTTCACGCCCACCGCTTATCATCGAACAAATCCTACCGGTGATGAATCCTTTGTGGAATCTTTCCCTTTCTCACCGGAGATACTGAACTCCACGAAGAGTCGAAATGAGCAAGCACGCTATCACAAACCACCTCCTGTTTTTCACTGTGCACCATTGTTCCAAATTCGACTTTGATTTCGACAACAGATGGCCATCACCGCAATGAAGAAATCACCAAGTTCGAGAAGTGTTCAAGGCACTCTTTTTTCAAGTTGAAAAGATGGAGAGGCATCAGCCCTCTTTGGACATGCGATTGGACAACAGATGCCAACCTTTACAAATGACTTGAGAGGCATCACAATGGGTAAGGGAATGGTGGCAACAAAGAAGAATCAATGCGTGGAACAGTGAGATACTTCGAACCTTATTCAACAAGTCAAAAGTGTGGAGAGTCGAAAATGTTGATGCGAAACGGCCGCGGGAACACATTGAACATATGCACGAAGCTCACACCGCCGAGATCAAGTCGCGCGAGCGAGCGTAATGCAAATGATATACGCTGCTTGGAAGAACACATGACAAGAAAATTCAGCCTTCTCATGGCCGAGATGAAGCGATTTCAAATGAGAATCCAACGCTACTTCCTGTCAATTCGCGGCAAAGATACAACGCAGCAGACTTGAAGCAAAATTCAACCATCGAAGATTCGACTTCATGCTTGCCAAAGATGTTCCCCTGGGTTCCTCTATCCTTTGATGATGCCAAAAAGGGGGAAGAGGAATACCTTAAAGCAAAGAAAATCAAGTCGAAAAGAAAGGAGCAATGGTGACAAGGAACAAATGAGAAGGGAAAATCACCGAGGAAATTTTGAAGGAAAATCACCGAGGAAATTTTGAAATCAAGAAAGGAAAATCACGAGGGGGAAGGATCAAAAGATATGACCTTGATGATTGCACAAACCCCTCAACAAGGTCCTCACACAAATGACATCATAAGCAAAGAACTCCCTCATGATCGCCACTCCAACACTCTGTGTCTATGGCCGAGAAGAGAAAAGCAATTGAAGCAGGGATGAAGGAGGTGGAAGGAAGAATGGATGCCAGGGTGATGAACATCTTGAAAGAACACGGAGGCATTCCAAATGACAGAGACACGTATGCCATTTCGTATGCTCGGGACAGAGCCAAGATCGCTGACGAAATTCAAAACGCCGAATCAAGGATATTTTGCAAATATGTCCTTGGCTCAAGCTTGGGACTCAGATCTTGGAAAAGGGTCTCACATTATGTGAAGAAGTCCGACAGACAATGAGAAACCTGATCACTCTGGTCGGGTCACTCCGCTCGGGCACTCACCGAAAGAAGAAGCCCCAAAGACAAAGATACGCCTGCAGGTAGAGGAAGAAGCAAAGAAGATGGAGGAAGAAGCTTCAACCCAGGCCTCCGCCCCAAGAATATTGAATACGAGATCCAGAAAGAAAGGAGGGATCTACTACTCAAGTGGGCTTGACCATGTGGCGAACTTGCAAGTGGCTAAAACCAACGCCGAGTATGCAAAAAGAATAGAAGAAGAAAACAAGAGACAAACTCAAATGGCCTATGGCAGAGAGACAGAAAGAATAAGGAAAGATGAAGTCGCCAGAAGGCATATGAGAAGAAAAAGAAGGCAAAATGATGACGAGAAGAAGAGAAGAAGAGAAGAAGATGCCGATCAAGATGAAAGAAGGAGATAGCGAAGGAGATGAAGTGTTGTCATTGTCAACCCTTCGTGTATTTTATATGTAAATACATACAATGTAAGTCTTCTCGTAATATAGCTATAAATTTTCTTTTTTTTTTTAAGACAATTACATACTCGATACACCTTGTAAACAATTGTGTTAAGTACAAGAATGATATGATCAATAAAAAGATTGATTATGCGCATACATTCTATGTCAATACACTATCTCGTATGTATCTTTGTTATCCGCATCTTTGTATGATTTAAGTTTTGGCATCATCAAAAAGGGGGAAATTGTTAGGAATTTTATTGTTTAGATTTTGATGAATGCCATGTAAAACTTAGAATAGAAAGTTGGCTCCCCAATTCTTGCCGTCAGAAATGTATTGTAACAATTAGAGCCGCTGCCGAGTTAAGTCACCTACGCCCAACATGCAAGAAGACAACCAAGGCTTGAAGGAAAACTCACGAGAGACAAATTGAGTACAAAGAAAGAAGAGCGGACAGAACTCGATCAAGAAGCAAATGAGATGCACTGAGTGGAACATCACCAAGTCAACTCAAGAGAAGCCAAGTCTCAAGTCAAGTGACAAAGAGTCATCCATGATTGGAAGTCGACTCTAAGTCACCTGGGAAAGCAAGGAAATGCAAATCAAGTCGAGATAATCAGAAAAGAACCGTTGCACGAAACCAAGAGACTTACTTAAACAAGTAATATCTCCATACCACCTTTCTTGGAGTGCTCACCCTAGAAGCGTGCAAAAGGAATGAACCAATGGGAAGAACTACACCGTGTCGAACTCCGAAAAAGGTGATAAAACAATTCATACGAGGAAATGGCAACTCCAAGAACTCGCAAGCCAACGATCGCAAAGTGACTTTCAAAAATGAGCCTATCTCTTCAACGGGCAAATTTTTGAAAGTTCACTATAAAAGGCCGAGGAATTTGTTTGAGAAGAAGATGAATGACACACACGTGAAAAGATATACAAGCTTATCAAAATCTGAAACACTCTCAATCCTCAAGCCTCACATCTCAAGTACATCAATCCAACACTTACCCGTGAAGGAAAGAGAACTTCAATCGCTTGAAGAGGAAAATATCGAAACAAAGGGGGTCTACATTCCAGAAGGATTGTAGAAAGGTTCAAGGTCAACCAAGTCTTAAGTTCTTGGAGGGCTTCGTGATCAAATCCAAAGTGCTTAAGCAAGTGAGTCAGATTAGCAAGGCAAAATGCCGTGAAGAAGCCGAGTCGCATTTAGAAGCCACCGAGTGATCAAGGCGTCTCTAGACCGAGTCCCAAAGGATCAAGTCGGCCGTTGTGATCAAGACTTGTATCCGGACATACCACTTTGTAAACCGATCATTACTTAGTGGATTCCTCCAGAGTTGGAGAAGAGAGGAGTAGAAGAATTACCCCATCTTCGAACCTCTATAAAAACCTTCTTGTGTCATTTACATTTCAAAGATTTAAATTTCTCGCACTTTTAATTGCTTATATCTCACGATAAATTTGCTATCCATTTGATAATTTATAAGTACTAAAATCAAGTCAGAAAACTTGCTTAATCAAACTTAAGGGTGTTAAGTCTTCCAATAAAACAAAACCACAAATTGAGTCAATTTATAGCCAACAAAATGATTTATTTCTATTAATGTAATTTCAAATTTGAAATCATGTGAGAGATTAACTCTACTGAGTGACTAATTCGATCATTCATCAAGGACACAAATGTAGAACTCAGAGATTTAAAAGGCCTAAATCGAAAATTTGGTAAGGTTTATTCAACCCCCTTCTAAACCTTACACTTACACCCGTTGGGACCTACAGAGCCTATGCCAAGAGGACGGATACAAGCGAAGGGGAATCAACTGATCTTGAAGAAACAATCACATTTCCCTCCCAAGAAGAAAGTTGCCCATGCAAACGCAAAGAAGATAGTTGCCCCGCAAAGAAAGAAAAATATGCACCCACCCTCGCAGCCGAGTCACCTGCCCCTGCAGTCGTGTCTCCTGCCCCTGCAGCCGAGGCGGAGAAGGAACCTCAAATACCTTCTCCAACCATCAAAAAGAAGAGGATTGCCAAGCCAAGAAAGGCAAACTCCTCACCAAACAAAGATGCACCTACCCCACCGCCAGATGCTTTAGGAAGAAGTATCCAAACCAACTTCCTCCGGTAAGGACAAAAAGAAGAAGAAGAATCACCAAGCTCTCGTGAGCTTGAGAAGACAAATGAGTCTGCCACTCGGCCGAAAAAATCTCCGAGATCGCTGAAGAAGTGCGATCTCAAAATTATTGATGAAACAAAGAAAGTATCTTTGAGCCGATCATGTGAGGCAAATTGAAAACCAGTGCGGGACGTAAAAGCCGAGAACAAGAAGCAACAAGACAAGCAGAATCATCTGCTGACAGGATCGTGTCTCCACCGCGACAGATCTTTGCTGAGGGCGAAGAGCAAGCAGAGTTTGCTACCCTCCATTTCTCGAAAAGAAAGGGCAACAGGGAGAGGATGAAGATGATGATGTAATCATGTACTCTCCATTGTACCTGCACTTCGAGTTTTCTCGCGAGAGTGGAGAAAGTGGAAGCTTAGTCATTCAAGGGTGCATTAACACCCCGAATTCATTGAAGAAGAAGAGGAGCTTTTCAAGTTCCTTGAGGTTGACATCGTGTCTTTAAGCCCTGAATGAGGATAATTGCATAAATATACTGCAAATTCGGAAGGAAAACGAAAAGGCTAGAGCAGCTGAGGAAGCAGAGGCTCGTGAAAAAGCCAGCATTTGTCCTCTTAATGGAACCAGCGATCACACTCATCCGCACATAGATGCTCTTTCAGAAAGTGATGAGGACATGGATCCGGTTGCTGCACAGGAGAAATTGTATATGCAGCAAGCCATGCTGGACTCCATAATGATGCATGAGCAACAACTGATGGAAGGACCAGGAGAGTCTTCCAAATCTCAACTGGAGATTGATCCGTTGGGAGTGGTACAACAGATTGCCATAGTTATTGCCGCAACCACCTCTCCGTTCACTCGAGAGGATGGATCTAAGGAATTGGCGATGACACCGGGAACTTGGGCACCCAAGTTGAGCCAACCCGTGTTGAAGGTGTCTTACCACCGCCCCACTACCGAACACTCAAAGGAAATAGCCGGGAGTATGGAGCGAGTGACCCCAACATAAGTCACTCAACCGTTGTGCCACCGAGGGGAAACTCACTCCACCGCAGCCTAGGTCGGAGGATGCTGCAGATGACTCCACCCCGAATCTAGGAGGCGAAGTGGAGAAGGAAAAAGAAATAGAACAACAACAAGTTGTCATCCGATGAAGCTCGGACAGATAAACTGCCTCACCTGGTGCCAACAGCCTTTGCAGTCGAGGACGCCGCCGATGCGATCGAGGCACGTGATGGATCTCGCCCGGGAGTTAACACTCTAGGCACTCGAAAGTGCAATCCACGAGTTGAGACTCTTGTGGATGCCATCGCAGAAGACCCAAGACAAATTGGCTACTGTCGAAGGGATTGTACAGTGCCCCGCTGCAGCTTGAGACTCGCAGAGGTAATGAAGGCCTAAGGAGGTTGAGACTTCCCTAGGTAAAAACCAAGAAGATAAGAGAATTCCTCGAACATAATTGCGATTCGTGAGGAGGAAATCAACGCTCTTCATGACTCCCAGATGATCCTAATACAACATTCTTGGGATCCGCAGATGAAGTCAATCAACCCCACTAAAGAGGATTCAAATTGAGGATGTTCTTCCAAGTACAAGTAAGCCGGACTTCAAAGTCGCCGACAAACGTTCAATTTTGATGATGAGCCAAACCCTCAAGTCTCATCATCTTCCGATGACGCTACTAATACGGCCGAGAACAATACCAACTCAAAGGACAAACCAGTGAGGCTCACCACCGGGTCAATACCATCAAAGGCCCCACTGAATCACACTCAATCGCGAGGCTTCCGTGAGTCGCAACAGACCACCTCGCGCACAATATCTCAAGTGCGAGACGATGCTTATGAAGAAGTATTTCCTTTTTCTCATGAGTTGCCCATGCTTGAAGAAGAGACGCACGAGAAAGCTCTACACACGTCCAAAAGATCCTGTAATTTGATCGATTCGATCGTGCGTTGATTTCAATTTTGATGCAGATCGGCGGCGGTGACTCAAGTCAGACATCTGAGATGCGTGAAATCTTCAAGAAGATATGTGAAGAGATTGAGAAGATTGAACGACACCAAGCCTCTCTCGACATGCGCCTGGACAGTAGAGATGCCACTCTCACAGAAGATTTGAGATGAGTGGTGGTCAGAATAAGGGAATGGTCTCAACAGCAGAGTGCCATGCGTCTCGAGTAGGTTCGCTACTTCAAGGCACTATAAAGCCGAATGCTGATCTGGAGTGCTGACAATGCTGACATGAAGGCAAAGATGCAGACCTATATGGAGAGATTGCATGCCTCTCATACAATTGAGATGGAATTTCTGCGTGAATTTCATCGCAAAGAACTTCTGCACGTGGAGGAAAATATGAATGCCAAGTTCAGCCTTCTTATGGCTGAAATGAAACTGGTGGCAGCCGAGTCCAAAGCCACCCACTCAGAGTTTCGAACAACATACTCCGCAGCCGACTCCAAGCAGAATTCAGCCATCAGCCGACTGGACTTCATGCTTGCTGGGATGTTTCCAGGGGTTCTTCTCTCTTTGATGATGCCAAAAAGGGGAAGAGGAATACCAAAAGAGCTTGAAGGAGACAGTCGTTGTAGAGAAGACAAATGCAGCTGTTGAGAAGAGCAAAGAAAAGGGAAAATCTGTTGAGGGGGAAAGGTCAAAAGATGTGACCTTAATGCTTGCTGAAACCCCTCAAAGAAGTCACGTCACACCGACATCATCAAAGAAACTTCAAGCGTAATCTCCGCGCTCTATCACTCTGTTGTGCCCATGTCTTATAAGAAAAAGATTGTAGAAGCAGAGATGGAGGATTTCGACAAAAGAACGGAAGCCCGTGTTGAAGAGATGTTAAAACAATTTTGGAGGCATTCCAACAAGAAAAGATACAGACGCCATTCCAGATGATGGACAAGAGCCAAGATCTATTGAAGAATTCAAAACGCTCGAGTCCGAAGGATATTTCAAAAACATGTCCATAGCCCAAGCCTGGGACTTGTACTGGGAGAAAGGTCTGAAGCTATGTGAAGAAGCTGACAAGCAGCAGACTACTAGCAATAACTCTGCTGGTAAGAAGAAGACTCCAGTACAATACACGCCCAGAGGAGGAGGAAGAAGTGGCGGAGGTAGAGGCTTTAAACCTAGACCACTACCCAAAAATATTGAATATGTAGATCCAGGCAAGAAGTGAAGGATCTACTGGGCTGGATATGATGCCATAGCAAATCTGGAAGTGGAGAGGAAAAATGTTGAGTATGTTAAGAGAATCGAAGAAGAAAATAGAAGACAAACTCAGCTGTGGCAAGAGAGACAAGAAAGGAAAAGGAAAGATGAAGCTGCCAAGAGAGCCTATGAGAAAAAGAAAGCAGCTGAAGATGAAAAGAAGAGAAAGAGAGCAGAGGACGACATAACTAAAGAAGAAAGAAGGAAGCAGCGAAGGCGATGAAGTGTTGCTGTCCACCCCTTCATGTATTTTACTATTGTAAATGCATATACATGTAAGTCTTCTGTACGTTGAATAAGAAATCTATAATTTCTATACTTTTGCGTAGATATAGAATGCTATGTTTACTCTGATACACATTGTAAACAGATGTGTAAAGGACAAGAATGTTATGATCAATAAAAAGATTGATTCTACGCATACATTATCTGTTACTGCATTGTCTGTATGTATCTTTGATGCTTACATTTTGATTGTATGTTTTAAGTTTTGGCATCATCAAAAAGGGGGAAATTGTTGGGAAATTTATTGTTTAGATTTTGATGAATGCCATGTAAAACTTAGACTAGAAAGTTGGCACCCCATTTTCCTTGTAATTTGTAATTATAATAGATAGGGTTGTACGAGCTGAGTCAAGTCAGCTATTCCTGGATATACAAGAAGTCAACTGAAGACTAGAATAAAGACTCCGCTATGAAGCAGCTGAGTGTGGCAAGGAAGAGATGTCAAGGACTCGACTGAAGAAGTATCAGCTGTGATACAACTGTATGAAGAGTCAGTAAAGTCAACCAAAGAAGCTAAGCCATGTCAAGTTGAAGTGACAGATGAGTCTTTCAATCATTGGAGCGCACTCAAGTCACCTGGGAAAAGGCAAACAGAAAGAGGAGTTAATCGAAAAGAATCCGTTGCACAAAAGTCAAGAATATTACTTAATCAAGTAATACTTCCATGCTGCCATGTCTTAAAGTGCTCAGTCCCAGAAGCGTGCAAAAGGGATAAACCAAAGGGAAGCACTGCACCTCGTGTCGGAACCTGAAAATCTGGACATTTATTTAATACAAGGAAAGGTCTACATCTCAAGATTGAAGACCAAGAAAAGACATGCCAACGAACACAAGTGACTTTTGAAAATCAGCTTATCTCTTCAACGGGCAGATTTTTGAAAGTTCACTATAAAAGGCCCAGGAATCACTTTGAGAAAAGGTTACCTTGATTACCTGAACCACGAACAATCAAGCAATTATTCAAACTGTAACCTGCAAAACATTCTCAAGTTATTCAAGCAAATCTTCAAGCCTAAAACTCAAAAGAAATCGATCCAACACCAAGCTGTGAAAGAAAGACAACTTCAAACTGTTGAAGAGGAAACTTTTGAAAAATAAAAAAGGGTCTAAATTCCAAGGAGGATTGTAGAAAGGTTCAAGGTCGAACCAGTCTCAAATTATTGGAGGGCTTCGTGATCAAATCCAAGAAGCTTGAGCAAGTGAGTCAAGTAGCAAGACAAATACCAAAGAAAGCCGAGTCGGACGAGAAGCCACCGTGTGTGACCAAGGCATCTCCGGATCGAGTCCCAAAGGATCAATTCACTGTGATCAAGACTTGTATCCTGACCGATAACCACTTTGTACTGATTAATACTTAGTGGATTCCTCCAGGAATTGGAGAAGAGAGGAGTAGAAGAATTACCCCATCTTCAACCTCTATAAAAATTATTGTGTCCTTTACATTTCAAAGCATTTTTATTTCTCGCATATCACTTTATATCTGGCGATAATTTGCTATCCAACCGATAGTTAACAAAGTGCTAAAACCAAGCGTTAAAACAAACTTAAACCAAATTCAAGGGTGTTAAGTCTTTCATTGAAAATCTCATCACAACAAGTTAAGGTTTAGGCTAAACATCCGAGTTATTCTATCAACACTCATTCGAGTATGTTGAGTGGCTAACTCTATTTGGTTAACTAACTTAGCATTCCCCCAGGACTTAGTTTGTGTATTTAACTCGTAATATTTTAAAAGGACTAAAATCTAAAAGTTGGTAAGGTTTATTCAACCCCCTCCCTTCTAAACCTTACTCACACCCCTTGAGACCTACATATACAGATCTGCAACACAATCATGATGAACGGAGTTTCAGATGATGCTATACGATTACGCATATTCCCTTTCTCTTTGAGCCTTACCTCGACTGCAATGGCAATGTCATCAGCCTTCAAAGCAGCTGACACTTCAGCTGGGATAGACTCAACTGTCCGAGCTTCGTCAATGTCAATCTGTTGTGGTTCTTTTTTAGTTTCCACTTCGCCACCTTTCTTCAATGTAGAGTCATCTGCAGCATCCTCCGACCCTGCTGCAGTGGAGTGAGTTTCCCCCTCAGCTGGCACTCCAATTGAGTGACTGATTATGGGGTCACTCTGCTCCAGACTCGTGGCTTCTTCCATTGAGTGCTCGGCCACGCCAAGGCGGGAAAAACACCTTGATGGGGTTGGCTCAACTTGGGTGCCCAAAGTCCCAGTCTCATTGCCAAATCCCTTGGACCCATCTTCCGATAGCACAGGGGACGTGACTGCAGCGATGCATGTGGCAATGTACCGCACCACTCCCAATGGGTCAATTTGCAGGAGAGATTGAGATGACTCTCCTGGTCCTTCCGAAAGCAGTGTTGCTCATGCATTATTCTAGATTCCCCTCGAGCCCATTGCAAATCGACTTTTCATTTGCGAACGGGATCCATATCTTCATCATTCTCTCGAGAACACATCCGATGAGGGTGAGTGTGTTCTAGAGTTCCATTAAGCGGGCATATTTTGGCTTTCTCGAGAGCTTGTGCTTCCTCGGCTGCTTTGGCTTGTTCCTTCTCCTTGAAGATGTGTAGAATATTTAGGCAGTTATCTTCATCAAGAGCCTGAAGCACAGTGTTGACTCCGAGAAATTGCAGCAATTCCTCCTCTTCGTCGATAAACTCAGGGCAAGCAAACTGTGCCCTTGAGTGGCCTAGCTTCCACGCCCTCCATTCGCGTGAAGCGGCGAATGTCTAGGTATACAGGAGAGTACATGATCACATCATCATCGTCATCTTCTTCTTGTCCTTTCTTTTCGGAGATTGAAGGCAAGATGCTCTGCTGCTCTTCACCTTCAACAACGTCCGTAGCAGGTGGACACACAACTTTTTCAACTGGAAGTTCAGTTGTCTCAGCTGCTTGTTGTCCTCAGCTGTCCTTTCCACAACTGGGTCTTCTGTAGGCCTCTGCGATTACCCTCAGCAGAATTGGCAGTTTCATCTATTACTTGTGAGACCGCACTTCCCGAGTTTCAGATCTCTGGTGTTTTCTCCAAATGAGTGGCGGTTCAAATTGTCCCCGCTCACGCTCCGAAAGCTTGAAGATTGTTCTTCTTTTGGTTCGAACCAGAGGAATTTCTGGTTCTTCTTCTTTTTCTGATTCTTTGGCGGTGGGGGCTTGGGCATCTTTCTTAGACGGAGCTACCTTCCTTGGCTTGGCAGTCCTTTTCTTGCGTATGGCTGGAGAAGGGATTTGGGCTTCCTTCTCAACTTCGGCTACGAGGGTAGGAGACACGGCCGCACGCGGCGACTTCGGTGCCGGCAGTGCCTCTTTTTCTTAGCCGCAGGGGCAACTTTCTTCTTCGCAGCTGCAGGGGCAGCTTTCTTCTTGGGAGGAGAGGTAACAGATGTGTCCTCGGGTTCAGCTGATTCCCCCTCACTTGTATCCGCCCTCTTCGCGTGGGCTCTCTTCTGGGCTCCTGAGAGATTCACCCTAAACATATTCTTGTTGACATGGAAAGGTTTTCCATGTCGAAGGGGAATACCCTTCACTTCCATCTGGTGGCCAATCACCAGGCCATAACAAAGAGATCCTCCAAAGGATCCGTCTTCCTTGAATGATTTATTTACAATGTTCTGGCAGAGTCTGTTGTACATGAACTCAACCCAGTTGACTTTCTTGCCCTGCATGACCACAACCATGACGGTCAGCTTAGTCTTTGACAGCTGGTTGAAGCTGCCAAACTTCATGTCTACACACTTGGAGACGACATCCATCAACTTGTGATAGTCGTCCTTCAACAATTTCTTCTCAGCTGTGTAGACCACCTTAGCAGCACAGTCTGGTTTGGCTACCTATTTCCATGCAGCAGCCTAGTCAACGTCAGCTTCATTGATCTCCTTCATGCCTTTCAACGGCAACAAACAGTGCTCCGCAAGGTCCTAAGCTATTATCATTGTTGGGAAATTATTTTGTAGATTTTGATGAATGCCATGTAAAACTTAGATTAGAATGTTGGCACCCCATTTTCCTTGTAATTCTCATTGTAATCGATAGAAATTTGAATGCTGAGTCAAGTCGATATGCCTGGGAATACAAGAAGTCACCAAGAAGTTAAGTGAAGACTCCTCTGAGGAACAACTGAGTATGGCCAAGAGAGAAGACCAATGACTCAACTGAAGATGTAACATCTGAGGGACAGCTGTGTGAAGAGTCAGTTAAGTCAACTTGAGAAGTCATGTCACAAGTTGAAGTGACAGATGAGTCTTTCAATGATTGAAGCGACTCAAGTCACCTGGGAAAAGCGCAAAAGAAAGAGGAGTTAATCGAAAATAATCGATTTACGTAAGTCGAACTTTACTTAAATAAGTAATACTTCCATGCTGCCATGTCTTAAAGTGCTCGATCCCGAGAAGCGTGCAAAAGGAATAAACCAATGGGAAGCATCGTACCTCGTGTCGAACCGAAAAAGTCGGACATTCATTTAATACAAGGAAACGTCTACATCTCAAGATCAAGACCAAGAAAAGACAAGCCAACGAACACAAGTGACTTTTGAAAATCAGCCTATCTCTTCAACGGCGATTTTTAAAAGTTCACTATAAAAGACTCGAGGAATTTCATTGAGAAAAGGTTACCTTGTACTCTGAGAAATCAAGCACTATTCAAATTGTAACCTGCAAAATATTCTCAAGATATTCAAGCAAAATCCTCAAGCCTAAATCTCGAAGGAAATCGATCCAACACCAAGCTGTGAAGGAAAGACAACTTCAAACTGTTGAAGAGGAAACTTTTGAAGAATCAAAAGGGGTCTACTTTCCAAAGAGGATTGTAGGAAGGTTCAAGGTCAAACCAATCTCAAGTTATTGGAGGGCTTAGTGATTAAATCCAAGAAGCTTGAGAAAGTGAGTGAAGTAGCAAGCGCAAAGCTACTACGTGAAGAAGGTTCGGCCTGGACGAGAAGCCAACTTGTTTGACCAAGGCATCTCCAGATCGAGTCCAAGGAGCAAGTCACCGCATGATCAAGACTTGTCTTTAGACTGATAACCACTTTGTAAACTGATCATTACTTAGTGGATTCCTCCAGGAGTTGGAGAAGAGAGGAGTAGAAGAATTACCCCATCTTCGAACCTCTATAAAATTTACTTGTGTCATTTACATTTCAACATATTTATATTTACGCACACATATTTTATATCTTCGATAATTTGTTATCCAACTGATAAAATTACTAAGTGATAAACTCAAGTGTTAAAACAAAGATAAATCAAATTCAAGGGTGTTAAGTCTTCCAATGAAACCTTATCACAACCAAGTTAAGTCTTAGACTAAACATCGAGTTATTCTATCAATAGCTCTATCGAGTCTGTTGAGTGGCTAACTCTGCTATTTGATTAACTAACTTAGTTGTCCATCAAGGACTTAGGCGTGTATTAACTCGTAATATTTTAGAAAGGAATAAAATCGAAAAGTTGGTAAGGTTTATTCAACCCCCTTCTAAACCTTACTTACACCCCTTGGGACCTACAAGTGGTATCTGAGCGGTTGGTTCATTGAGCCTTCCGCATGACGGTTACTGAACTAGATCTCCAAAACAAGGGTGAAACCTCCAGGAGACATTCAGCTCCCTCCAAGTCAAGGGAAGATAGGCCACCCAAGAGAGCTGAGCATCAAAAAGTTGAATATCTGAGAGCTGATAATTCAAGGACTGAAAGAAATGACCAAAGAGCTGAGAACCTGTGTTGGAACTGCAGAAAACCAGGACACTTCGCTATTGACTGTCCATATCCAGTAGTCAATAAATACATGAATGAAGAAGAAAGAAAAGTCTTGAGAGAAAGAAGACAGAAAGAAAAAGGCTATGTTGGTCTGCCGAGATCTGTTTGAGACAAATTAAGTCTAAAGAAGAAAGCGACAGACTTCGAGAAAGTAGTGAAGCTGACTACTCAAGTGATTCTAAAGAAGAAGCAATGATCTGTCTAATGGTCAAAGAACAAGATCAACCAGATCAAGAAGATGAGGTACACTCTAACTCATCTCACTCAGATTCTAGTGATAGTGATTGTGACACACACACTTCATCACCCACTGATCTTTATGATTCATTAGGCAAAATGATGAAAGACTTTGAGCACATTAAATCCTCACACACACTATTCAATGAGGAAAACATCCAGCTCAAAAGCCAAAACTCACAGTTGACTAAGGATCTGAGTACTCTGAGTCACATAGCTGATGAGAACAAAAAGCTGAAGAGTGAGAATGCTAAACTAATAATAGAGATAATTGCTATAGAAAAGAGGGAAAATTATCTCAAAAATGTGATTGCATCATTTACAAAGGCATCTAAATCATTGGATGACCTTATTATGAGCCAAAAAGAGTGTGGAGATAAGACAGGCATAGGATTTAATTCCTTTGTGCACAGTCAAGCTCCTAGAGTGATTTTGGAAAAAAGGATCTTCAAGTAATGAAGCATCTCAAAAATCCAAGACACCAAATGTTGCACCCACATTCACTCCAAAGCACAATCACAAACAAACTGGCCTTGGATATAAAGGAAAAGGAAAACAACCAGTTGAGTATCTTTGAGAGGACAACCGAGAAGAAATCTAGCGAGTTCCTCAAATGAACTCCAAATAGGAAGTACTCTGTGAAGAATAAACAGAGCTACAAAAACCCTTAAGTTTTATCAAAGAAACACATATGATGGGAATGGTAGAAATTACCCAAGCCAAGCCGATTGGAACAATGTGAAATATCGGAAAGACCTATGGAATACAAGCCTAAATGGCAAAGACCTAGAACTCAGCAAAGGACATTCCAAAGGCAAAAGAGCTATTATCAGCAGACATTTGCACCCAGGCACTATACTAAAAAACATCACAACTACCCAAAGAAGGCAATTGCAAAAACACACACACATGTATACGAGACAAAAGAGACACAAATTGTATGAACCTAAAGCTCCCAAGGAATTTGCCAAAGTGAGTTATGATTATGGCACAGATAGATGGAAACCTCTTAGAGTCAAGTCATTTGGCTATAGGTTGGTTGGATCATCTTATAACACTAACCCCCCAGGACCCAGACAAGCATGGGTACCTAAAAACTAATTTCCTTGATTGCAGATTCAAAGAACAGCTGAGTGCCAAGGAACCTGGTACATGAATAGTGGCTTTTCCAGACATATGACAAGAAACAAGAAAAACCTGTCAAGATTCAAGGAGATTAGAGGCGCAAAAGTTATATTTGGAGGAAATGAAGCTCCAGGGGAAATAAGAGGCACTGGATCCATCAAGAAAAATGGATTAGAAATCACAGATGTTGCATATGTTGAAGGCCTCAACTTCAACCTGTTAAGCATCAGCCAACTCTGTGACAAGGGTTACAATGTTGGATTCAATATGGGAGTGTGCCAAATTAAAGATACTGAATCAAATGAAATATTTCTGCAAGGATCCAGACAGAAGAACATATATGTGGTAGACTGGTCTACTGCCACACCAAGCACATGTTTGTTAGAAAAGAGCACAAATAGAATCAAGTTGGGTACGTGGCACAAGAAAAAATGAGTCATCGAATTTCAAGACAATCAACAAGCTTGCAAGGAGTCATCTTGTGGAAGGATTGCCAGGACTCGATATACAAGAAGGAAAGTGTTTGTGATGCATGCCAGATAGGAAAGCAGATCAAATCATCATTCAAAGAGAAGTCTAGTCCGTCTTCAACAAGGATATTACATCTGTTGCATATGGATTTATTTGGTCCTGTTGAACCAGCCAATATAAGTGGAAAGAAATACACTTTAGTGGTGGTGGATGATTATTCAAGATACACATGGATAATCTTTATGTGCAAAAAGAAAGAAACCTTGCAGAAACTACCTCAACTGATGAAAAGAGCTCAAAATGAAAAGAGTCAAACCATTATAAAGATAAGATCTGATAGAGGGACTGAGTTTGTCAATGGGATAATAACTCAAGATCTTGTGTTGAAAATGGTATAGCTCATGAGTTTTATGCGGAAGAACTCCACAATGAGAATGGAGTAGGTGAAAGAAGGAAACAGAACTCTCAAGGAAGCCGCAAGGACCATGTTAGTTTGCCGACTGCCTAAACGATTTTGGTGAAGCCATCAACACTACATGATATACTCAAAATAGATGCATGATTAATAGACAAATGTGACAAAGACTCCCTATGAAATCGGGCAGGAGAAAGCCAAATGTTGGGTACTTGAGAATATTTGGATGTAAATGCTTCATTCATAACAATGGTAAGGATAATCTAAAGGCTTTTGATGCTAAAGCCGACGGCGATGAAGGTATCTTTTGGGATACTCACCGAAAGCAAAGCCTATAGAGTATGGAACAAGAAAACTATGGTCACGAAGAATCTATTCATGTGGTTTTTGATGAACCTAATGTGAATGGAGAAGATATTGAAGAGTTAGGCGATAAAAGTCGAATCAGCCAACTATGCGAGAAAAGTCTCTATGTTGAAGTCAAGAAAAGAGTAATCAACCAAGATGAAGATGAGATAGCTGAATCTCAAAGACAATTGGAAAATCTGCAATTTGAATGATGATGAAAGAGTCGCTCAAGATAACACAAACAGTAAGACGGCTGAACCCAGCTGATTTACTTCAACCTGATGTGAGATGGCTGAGAGACCATCCATCAGAACTAATCATTGGAGATGTGAGAGATGGTGTAAGAACCAGATCTAGAGCTCAGCAAGAAGCAATGTTCACTTGTTTTATTTCTCAAATAGAGCCAAAAGATGTGTCCCAAGCATTGGATGACACACATTGGATTCAAGCCATGCAAGAAGAGCTGAATCAGTTTGAAAGGAACAAGGTATGGGAATTGGTACAAAGACCAACCCATCAGAATGTTATTAGCACAAAATGGGTTTTAAAGCTGCTCGTCAAAAGTTCAACTTTGATGATAAACCAAGCCCCCCAAATTCATCATCCTCCGATGACGTTGATGGTGCAGCTGAGGACAAGGAAACTCATTTAGCATAATCTACTAAGGCCGAAGAAGTTGTTAAGACAGCTGAGGCTCAGTCAGCTGGCCAATCCAATCAACCAGGCCCAGCTGAGACCGAGTCATCTGCGTAGGCTCCCAAAGCTGCAGCAGGATCGACTCAACCCGGATCATCAAAAGCACGTACAACTATACAATCGATCCCATATGTGCGAGATGATGCATTTGAGGAAATATTCCCTTCTCAATTGAAGAAGAGATTTCCAAGAAGCGGCGACGTTTCAACATATGAGCATATCCAGTAATTCCCACCAACTCCATTGTTCCAGCAGACTTTGATTTTGATGTTGCATGGCCACCAGCTGAATCTGAAGTGACAGCTGAGATCCGTGAAGTCTTCAAGAAAATCTGTGGAGAGATTGAGAAGATCGAACGACACCAGGCCTCACTAGATATGCGTCTGGACAATAGAGATGCCACCCTCACAGCAGACTTACAAGGGATTGTGGTACGTATTAGGGAATGGTGTCAGCAGCAGAGTACAATGCGATACGAACAAGTCAGATATTTCAAGGCATTGTACAACAAGATGCTAGTTTGGAATGCTGATAATGCTGATATGAAGCAGAGGATGCAGGCCAATATTGACAGAATGCATGCCTCTCACACAATTGAAATGGAGCTGCTGCGTGAAGAAGGGTCTGAAGTTATGCGAAGAAGCTGATAGGCAGCAGACTACAAGCAGCCATTCAGCTGGTAAGAAGAAGACGCCAGTACAATATACGCCCAGAGGAGGAGGAAGAAGTGGTGGAGGAAGAGGTTTTCAACCTAGACCTCTACCCAAAAACATTGAATATGTAGATCCAGGCAAGAAGGGAAGGATCTACTGGGTTGGGTATGATGAAGTAGCCAATCAGGAAGTGGCTAGGAAGAATGCTGAATACATGAAAAGAATCGAGGAGGAAAATAAAAGACAAGATCAACTGTGGCAAGAAAGGCAATAAAGGAAAAGAAAAGATGATGCTGCGTAGAGAGCCTATGAAAAGAAGAAAGCAACTAAAGATGAAAAGAAAAGAAAGAGAGCTGATGATGATAGAGCTGAAGAGGAAAGAATGAGGCAGCGAAGGCGATGAAGTGTTGCTGCTAACCCCTACGTGTATTTTACTTTTGTAAATACATATGTGTGTAAGTCATCTGTACATTCAATAGAGTATTGCTGTATTTACTCTCTATTGTTGTATCTTAGCATAGATGCTTGAAGTTTGCTTGGATATGATTATGCTCTGATACACTTTGTAAACAGCTGTGTAAAGGACAAGAATGCTATGATCAATAAAATGATTGATTCTACGCATACATTCTTTGTTACTGCAATGTCTGTATGTATCTATGATGTTTACATTTTGTTTAATGTTTTTAAGTTTTGGCATCATCAAAAAGGGGAAATTGTTGGGAAATTATTTTGTAGATATTGATGAATTCCATGTAAAACTTAGATTAGAATGTTGGCACCCCATTTTCCTTGTAATTCTCATTGTAATCGATAGGGCTGAATGAGCTGAGTCAAGTCAGATATGCCTGGGAATACAAGAAGTCAGCTGAAGAAGTTAAGTGAAGACTCCGCTGAGGAACAACTGAGTATGGCCAAGAGAGAAGACCAAGGACTCGACTGAAGATGTAACATCTGAGGGACAGCTGTGTGAAGAGTCAGTTAAGTCAACTTGAGAAGTCATGTCACAAGTTGAAGTGACAGATGAGTCTTTCAATGATTGAAGCGGACTCAAGTCACCTGGGGAAAAGCAAACAAAGAGGAGTTAATCGAAAAGAATCGATTACCGTGAAGTCGAACTTTACTTAAATAAGTAATACTTCCATGCTTTGCCATGTCTTAAAGTGCTCGATCCCGAGAAGCGTGCAAAAGGAATAAACCAATGGGAAGCACTTGTACCTCGTGTCGAACCTCGAAAAGTGGACATTCATTTAATACAAGGAAACGTCTACATCTCAAGATCAAGACCAAGAAAAGACAAGCCAACGAACACAAGTGACTTTTGAAAATCACTATCTCTTCAACGGCGATTTTTAAAAGTTCACTATAAAAGACTCGAGGAATTTCATTGAGAAAAGGTTACCTTGTACTTCCGAGAAATCAAGCACTATTCAAATTGTAACCCGCAAAATATTCTCAAGATATTCAAGCAAAATCCTCAAGCCCTAAATCTCGAAGGAAATCGATCCAACACCAAGTCATGAAGGAAAGACAACTTCAAACTGTTGAAGAGGAAACTTTTGAAGAATCAAAAGGGGTCTACTTTCCAAAGAGGATTGTAGGAAGGTTCAAGGTCAAACCAATCTCAAGTTATTGGAGGGCTTAGTGATTAAATCCAAGAAGCTTGAGAAAGTGAGCTGAAGTAGCAAGGCAGCTACCCTGTGAAGAAGCTGAGTCGGACGAGAAGCCAACTGTTTGACCAAGGCATCTCCAGACTGAGTCCAAGGAGCAAGTCAGCTGCATGATCAAGACTTGTCTTTAGACTGATAACCACTTTGTAAACTGATCATTACTTAGTGGATTCCTCCAGGAGTTGGAGAAGAGAGGAGTAGAAGAATTACCCCATCTTCGAACCTCTATAAAATTTACTTGTGTCATTTACATTTCAACATATTTATATTTCTGCACACATATTTTATATCTTCTGATAATTTGTTATCCAACTGATAAAATTACTAAGTGATAAACTCAAGTGTTAAAACAAAGATAAATCAAATTCAAGGGTGTTAAGTCTTCCGCTGAAAACCTTATCACAACCAAGTTAAGTCTTAGACTAAACAACTGAGTTATTCTATCAATAGCTCTATCGAGTCTGTTGAGTGGCTAACTCTGCTGATTAACTAACTTAGTTGTCCATCAAGGACTTAGCTGTGTATTAACTCTGTAATATTTTAGAAAGGAATAAAATCGAAAAGTTGGTAAGGTTTATTCAACCCCCCCTTCTAAACCTTACTTACACCCCTTGGGACCTACAAGTGGTATCAGAGCGGTTGGTTCATTGAGCCTTCCGCACTGGTTACTGAACTAGATCTCCAATCTTTCAAAGAAATTTTTTTGAACACTTGCTCTTTCAAAAGTTATTTTTACTCAGCAAAGTTATTATCATGGAAGCAAATCGACACGCATTTCTATGTTCACTATTGAGGAATTTGATGACTGGAAAATTTGTATGCGGTGCTCATCTATCTCGCTTTACATGATGAAATGTGGATAGTGATAGAGGATTGGCCACTGCAAATACGAAAATGAACACAACCAGACGGAGAGCGACTCAAGGAGAAGAAGGCTTAAGTTGAGGCAAGACCAGCCATGGTTGATAAACCAAGGACTGAGTGGACAAACGAGGACAGAAAAAGATACAACTTGGACAATGTAGCCAAGGACATACTTTACAAAACCTTGGACAAAGCAATGTTCAACAAAGTCAAATCTTGCCAAACCGCAAAACAAATCAGGATAAACTAACTTTAATTTGTGAAGGATCCGAGCAAATTAAAGAAAACAAATTGTATGTTCTTTGTCTGAAAGTTTGAAAATTTTAAAATGCTTGCAGGTGAAACCTTGGATCAGCTGGATACTAGATTCACTGAAATCACAAATGAACTATCAGCACTTGGGAAAGAATATAAAGAGAAGGAAATGTGTATGAAGATTCTGAGAACCCTCCCAGCTGAATGGGAAATGAAGGTCATGGCCCTGAGACATTCAATGAACCTCACAACAACCAATCATGAGCTATTCTCAGACCTCAAAGCCTATGAGTTTGAGCTGAGAAGAAAAGATCAAGAGGAGACAGTTGTACCCAAAACAGTTGCACTCATAGTCAAGGATGGAAAAAGAGCTGAAGTCAAGGAAGCCATAGACCAGGAGGAGATTGCCCTGATGGTGAAAAGGTTCAACAAGTTCTTCAATAAGAACTACAAGAAAAACAAGGGTGAAACCTCCGAGACATTCGACTCCCTCCAAGTCAAGGAAGATAGGCCACCCAAGAGAGTGAGCATCAAAAAGTTGAATATCTCGAGAGCCGATAATTCAAGGATCAAAGAAATGACCAAAGAGTTGAGAACCTGTGTTGGAACTGCAAAAAACCAGACACTTCGCTATTGTCCATATCCATGATGAGTCAATAAATACATGAATGAAGAAAGAAAGAAAAGTCTTGAGAGAAAGAAGACAGAAAAAAAAAAGGCTATGTTGTTGGGCACGAGATCACCGAGACAACTAAGTCTAAAGAAGCAAACGAGACTCGAAAAGTAGTGAAGCCGACTACTCAAGTGATTCTAAAGAAGAAGCAATGATCCGTCTAATGGTCAAAGAACAAGATCAACCGGATCAAGAAGATGAGGTACACTCTAACTCATCTCACTCGGTTCTAGTGATAGTGATTGTGACACACACACTTCATCACCCACTGATCTTTATGATTCATTAGGCAAAAAAGATGAAAGACTTTGAGCACATTAAATCCTCACACACACTATTCAATGAGGAAAACAGCCCATTCAAAAGCCAAAACTCACAAATTGACTAAGGATCCGAGTACTCTGAGTCACATAGCTGATGAGAACAAAAAGCTGAAGAGTGAGAATGCTAAACTAATAATAGAGATAATTGCTATAGAAAAGAGGGAAAATTATCTCAAAAATGTGATTGCATCATTTACAAAGGCATCTAAATCATTGGATGACCTTATTATGAGCCAAAAAGAGTGTGGAGATAAGACAGGCATAGGATTTAATTCCTTTGTGCACAGTCAAGCTCCTAGAGTGATTTTGGAAAAAAGGATCTTCAAGTAACGAAGCATCTCAAAAATCCAAGACACCAAATGTTGCACCCACATTCACTCCAAAGCACAATCACAAACAAACTGGCCTTGGATATAAAGGAAAAGGAAAACAACCAGTTGAGTATGCTGAGAGGACAACTGAGAAGAAATCTAGCAGAGTTCCTCAGCGAACTCCAAATAGGAAGTACTCTGTGAAGAATAAACAGAGCTACCAAAAACCCCAGAAGTTTTATCAAAGAAACACATATGATGGGAATGGTAGAAATTACCCAAGCCAAGCTGATTGGAACAATGTGAAATATCAGCAAAGACCTATGGAATACAAGCCTAAATGGCAAAGACCTAGAACTCAGCAAAGGACATTCCAAAGGCAAAAGAGCTATTATCAGCAGACATTTGCACCCAGGCACTATACTAAAAAACATCACAACTACCCAAAGAAGGCAATTGCAAAAACACACACACATGTATACAGACAAAAGAGACAGCTGTATGAACCTAAAGCTCCCAAGGAATTTGCCAAAGTGAGTTATGATTATGGCACAGATAGATGGAAACCTCTTAGAGTCAAGTCATTTGGCTATAGGTTGGTTGGATCATCTTATAACACTAACCCCCAGGACCCAGACAAGCATGGGTACCTAAAAACTAATTTCCTTGATTGCAGATTCAAAGAACAGCTGAGTGCCAAGGAACCTGGTACATGAATAGTGGCTTTTCCAGACATATGACAAGAAACAAGAAAAACCTCACAAGATTCAAGGAGATTAGAGGCGCAAAGTTATATTTGGAGGAAATGAAGCTCGGGGAAATAAGAGGCAATGGATCCATCAAGAAAAATGGATTAGAAATCACGATGTTGCATATGTTGAAGGCCTCAACTTCAACTGTTAAGCATCGACCAACTCGCGTGACAAGGGTTACAATGTTGGATTCATATGGGAGTGTGCCAAATTAAAGATCTTGAATCAAATGAAATATTTACGCAGGATCCGCATGAAGAACATATATGTGGTAGACGGTCTCTTGCCACACCAAGCACATGTTTGTTAGAAAAGAGCACAGTAGAATCAAGTTGGGTACGTGGGCACGAAGTTTGAGTCATCCCAATTTCAAGACAATCAACAAGCTTGCAAGGAGTCATCTTGTGGAAGGATTGCCAGACTCAGTATACAAGAAGGAAAGTGTTTGTGATGCATGCCAGATAGGAAAGCAGATCAAATCATCATTCAAAGAGAAGTCTAGTCCGTCTTCAACAAGGATATTACATCTGTTGCATATGGATTTATTTGGTCCTGTTGAACCAGCCAATATAAGTGGAAAGAAATACACTTTAGTGGTGGTGGATAATTATTCAAGATACACATGGATAATCTTTATGTGCAAAAAGAAAGAAACCTTGCAGAAACTACCTCAACTGATGAAAAGAGCTCAAAATGAAAAGAGTCAAACCATTATAAAGATAAGATCTGATAGAGGGACTGAGTTTGTCAATGGGATAATAACTCAGTACTGTGTTGAAAATGGTATAGCTCATGAGTTTTATGCAGCAAGAACTCCACAAGAATGGAGTAGCTGAAAGAAGAAACAGAACTCTCAAGGAAGCTGCAAGGACCATGTTAGCTGAAGCTGGACTGCCTAAACGATTTTGGGCTGAAGCCATCAACACTACATGATATACTCAAAATAGATGCATGATTAATAGACAGCTGACAAAGACTCCCTATGAAATCTGGACAGGGAGAAAGCCAAATGTTGGGTACTTCAGAATATTTGGATGTAAATGCTTCATTCATAACAATGGTAAGGATAATCTAAAGGCTTTTGATGCTAAAGCTGATGAAGGTATCTTTTTGGGATACTCAGCTGAAAGCAAAGCCTATAGAGTATGGAACAAGAAAACTATGGTCACAGAAGAATCTATTCATGTGGTTTTTGATGAACCTAATGTGAATGGAGAAGATATTGAAGAGTTAGGCGATAAGTCAATCACCAACTATGCGAAAAAAGTCTCTATGTTGAAGTCAAGCAAGAGTAATCAACCAAGATGAAGATGAGATAGCTGAATCTCAAAGACAATTTGAAAATCTGCTTGTGAATGATGATGAAAGAGTCTGCTCAAGATAACACACCAAGACGGCCGAACCCAGCTGATTTACTTCAACCTGATGTGAGATGGCTGAGAGACCATCCATCAGAACTAATCATTGGAGATGTGAGAGATGGTGTAAGAACCAGATCTAGAGCTCAGCAAGAAGCAATGTTCACTTGTTTTATTTCTCAAATAGAGCCAAAAGATGTGTCCCAAGCATTGGATGACACACATTGGATTCAAGCCATGCAAGAAGAGCTGAATCAGTTTGAAAGGAACAAGGTATGGGAATTGGTACAAAGACCAACCCATCAGAATGTTATTAGCACAAAATGGGTTTTAAAGTTGCTCGTCAAAAGTTCAACTTTGATGATAAACCAAGCCCCCCAAATTCATCATCCTCCGATGACGTTGATGGTGCAGCTGAGGACAAGGAAACTCATTTAGCATAATCTACTAAGGCCGAAGAAGTTGTTAAGACAAACCGAGCTCGGTCGGCCGCCAATCCAATCAACCAGGCCCAGCTGAGACCGAGTCATCTGCGTAGGCTCCCAAAGCTGCAGCAGGATCGACTCAACCCGGATCATCAAAAGCACGTACAACTATACAATCGATCCCATATGTGCGAGATGATGCATTTGAGGAAATATTCCCCTTCTCAATTGAAGAAGAGACAGCTCAAGAGCAGCGACGTTTCAACATATGAGCATATCCAGTAATTCCCACCATCTCCATTGTTCCAGCAGACTTTGATTTTGATGTTGCATGGCCACCACCGAATCAAGTGACAACAGATCCGTGAAGTCTTCAAGAAAATCTGTGGAGAGATTGAGAAGATCGAACGACACCAGGCCTCACTAGATATGCGTCTGGACAATAGAGATGCCACCCTCACAGCAGACTTACAAGGGATTGTGGTACGTATTAGGGAATGGTGTCAGCAGCAGAGTACAATGCGATACGAACAAGTCAGATATTTCAAGGCATTGTACAACAAGATGCTAGTTTGGAATGCTGATAATCGCCGATATGAAGCGAGGATGCAGCCAATATTGAGAATGCATGCCTCTCACACAATTGAAATGGAGCCTGCGTGAAGAAGCGGTCCGAAGTTATGCGAAGAAGGCGATGGTAGCGGCGGAGACTACAAGCGACCATTCAAATTGGTAAGAAGAAGACGCCAAGACAATATACGCCCGAGGAGGAGGAAGAAGTGGTGGAGGAAGAGGTTTTCAACCTGACCTCTACCCAAAAACATTGAATATGTAGATCCAGGCAAGAAGGGAAGGATCTACTGGGTTGGGTATGATGAAGTAGCCAATCGGGGAAGTGGCTAGGAAGAATCTTGAATACATGAAAAGAATCGAGGAGGAAAATAAAAGACAAGATCAACGTGGCAAGAAAGGCAATAAAGGAAAAGAAAAGATGATGTTTGCGTAGAGAGCCTATGAAAAGAAGAAAGCAACTAAAGATGAAAAGAAAAGAAAGAGAGCCAATGATGACAGAGTCAAGAGGAAAGAATGAGGCCGCGAAGGCGATGAAGTGTTCTTTGCTAACCCCTACGTGTATTTTACTTTTGTAAATACATATGTGTGTAAGTCATCCAATACATTCAATAGAGTATTCTTTGTATTTACTCTCTATTGTTGTATCTTAGCATAGATGCTTGAAGTTTGCTTGGATATGATTATGCTCACGATACACTTTGTAAACAACAAAAAGGACAAGAATGCTATGATCAATAAAATGATTGATTCTACGCATACATTCTTTTGTTACTTGCAATGTATGTATCTATGATGTTTACATTTTGTTTAATGTTTTTAAGTTTTGGCATCATCAAAAAGGGGAAATTGTTGGGAAATTATTTTGTAGATATTGATGAATTCCATGTAAAACTTAGATTAGAATGTTGGCACCCCATTTTCCTTGTAATTCTCATTGTAATCGATAGGGCTGAATGAGCTGAGTCAAGTCAGATATGCCTGGGAATACAAGAAGTCAGCTGAAGAAGTTAAGTGAAGACTCCGCTGAGGAACAACTGAGTATGGCCAAGAGAGAAGACCAAGGACTCGACTAAAGATGTAACATCTGAGGGACAGCTGTGTGAAGAGTCAGTTAAGTCAACTTGAGAAGTCATGTCACAAGTTGAAGTGACAGATGAGTCTTTCAATGATTGAAGCAGACTCAAGTCACCTGGGGAAAAGGCAAAGCAAAAGAGGAGTTAAGCGAAAAGAATCGATTGCAGAAAGTCGTGAACTTTACTTAAATAAGTAATACTTCCATGCCGCCATGTCTTAAAGTGCTCACCCGAGCGTGCAAAAGGAATAAACCAATGGGAAGCACTCACCTCGTGTCGAACACGAAAGTGGACATTCATTTAATACGAGGAAAGGTCTACATCTCAAGACTGAAGACCAAGAAAAGACAAGCCAACGAACACAAGTGACTTTTGAAAATCAGCATATCTCTTCAACGGGAAGATTTTTGAAAGTTCACTATAAAAGGCTGAGGAATTTCATTGAGAAAAGGTTACCTTGTACTCTTGAGAAATCAATCACTATTCAAATTATAACCTGCAAAATATTCTCCAGATATTCAAGCAAAATCCTCAAGCCTAAATCTCGAAGGAAATCGATCCAACACCAAGCTGTGAAGGAAAGACAACTTCAAACCGTTGAAGAGAAAACTTTTGAAGAATCAAAAGGGGTCTACTTTCCAAGGAGGATTCTAAGAAGGTTCAAGGTCGAACCAATCTCAAGTTATTGGAGGGCTTCGTGATCAAATCTAAGAAGCTTGAGAAAGTGAGCTGAAGTAGCAAGGCAGCTGCCCTGTGAAGAAGCTGAGTTGGACGAGAAGCCAGCTGTGTGACCAAGGCATCTCCAGACTTAGTCCAAGGAGCAAGTCAGTTGCGTGATCAAGACTTGTCTCTAGACTGATAACCACTTTGTAAACTGATCATTACTTAGTGGATTCCTCCGAGTTGGAGAAGAGAGGAGTAGAAGAATTACCCCATCTTCGAACCTCTATAAAATTTACTCGTGTCATTTACATTTCAAAGATATTTACATTTTTGCACACATATTTTATATCTGCTGATAATTTTCTATCCAACTGATAAAATTACTAAGTGCTAAACTCAAGGGTTAAAACAAAGATAAATCAAATTCAAGGGTGTTAAGTCTTCCGATGAAAACCTTATCACAAAAAGTTAAGTCTTATACTAAAAAAATGAGTTATTCTATCAACAAACTCTATCGAGTCCGCTGAGTGGCTAACTCTTTGATTAACTAACTTAGCCGTCCCTCAAGGACTTAGCCGTGTATTAACTCTGTAATATTTTAAAAGGACTAAAATCGAAAAGTTGGTAAGGTTTATTCAACCCCCCCTTCTAAACCTTACTTACACCCCTTGGGACCTACAATTATTATGTCCTTGCGGTGGACAGAAGACTTGATTCCTTTGTCCTGCACTTCCGCGTTGACGTAGAACTGCGCCACTTCTTCTAGGTAGGTGTGCGAGTATTCCAAAGTCAGAAAAGCCTTAAGCCCTGACTTTTCCAACATTTCAGCAATCTTCTTCACTAGGGTTTCATCAGAACCCTGCTTTACCATTCCTTCGAAATTCACTGATGATCCTGAGTGGATTTGCTTCGATAGCTTGACGAAATTAAACTTAGGTGCCATTTTTGGAGATTTTTACAGGTTAAAACTTGAAGAACTGGTTTGAGGACACTTAGGGTTTTCGAGGGAGAAAATAGCTTGCTTTATTTTGCTTGAAGATGAACAGTTTTTGAGTGTGAGAGAGAAAACTGAAGAAAGTGTATATAAGGGTTATTAAAGGAAGGGTCTTTAGATTTTGAAATTTTGATCAAAATCAACGGTTCAGATTTAGCACGTCAAACCGAATTTAATTCCTCGCATTTAATGCGGCAGCATTTATATCCAATCATATGCTTACTGTGCGACTTTTTTGACTGTACCCGTCATTATTACACCGACGTCATCCTTAAAAACATTCCCGCTCATTTAAAACAACTGCATTTTTGTCACTTAGCTCATAAATGACTCAGCTTACCTCAATAATGACTTGACTCTTCTTCTCTCTTTTCATTTAGTGACTCAGCTGTCAGCTAACTCGATACATCTGACTTTCCGGTATGGCTATTTCACTTGGCTGGTGTGAAAAACTTGTTCATTTTTCATCTAAACTCGATACAGATTAAGTCTTCTGAATGTTAACTCAGCTCAATTAACCCAAGCTCATGCTTAAGCTCTTCAAATCTTGATTCACATAAGGGTTTGGTGAATATGTCAGCTAACTGCTTATCAGTTGAGATATATTCCAAAGTGATGTCTTTCTTTTCAACATGATCTCTTATAAAGTGATATCTGACATCAATGTGCTTTGTTCTTGAATGCAACATAGGATTCCGAGTGATTGCAATAGCACTTGTGTTATCACACATGATTGGAATCTCTTTTTCTTCAATTTCATAATCTCTCAGTTGTTGTCTCATCCATAAGATTTGGGCACAACAATGGCCCAGCTATGTACTGTCACCATGTGGATGTGGCTATTGATTGAGTTTTTCTTTGAACCAGAAACCGATCTGTTTCCAAGCATTTGACATGTACGAGGTACTCTTTTTCATCAACTCTACATCCAGCATAGTATGAGTCTGAGTAACCAATAAGCTTGAATCCACCTTCCTTTGGATACCATAAACTAACTTCCTGGCATCCCTTCAAATATCTTAGGATTCTCTTAGCTGCAGTCATGTGACTTTCCTTTGGTGCAGATTGAAATCTTGCACATACACCTACTGCAAAGGTGATGTATGGTCGGATTGCTGTTAAGTAGAGCAATGATCCAATAAGTGCTCTATATCTGGTTTGATCTACAGCTTTACCATTTGCATCCATGTCCATCTTGACTGATGTGTTCATTGGTATTTTCACAGAAGACTTCTCTTCCATACCAAATTTCTTCATTAAATCTCTGGTGTACTTTGTTTGACTTATGAAAGTTCCATCCTTCAATTGCTTAACTCAAGTCCTAGGAAGAAAGTCAGTTCTCTCATCATGCTCATTTCAAATTTGTCTTGCATGAGGTTTGAGAACTTATCACACAACTCTTTATTTGTGGATCCAAAAATGATATCATACACATATATTTGAACAAGCGATACTCTCTCCATCTTGAATTAAAGAGTGTTACATCCACTTTGCCTTTGGTGAATCCATTATCGATTAGAAATTGAGATAATGTATCATGCCATGCTCTTGGTGCCTGTTTCAATCCATATAATGCTTTCTTGAGCTTGTACACCTTATCTCCAATGGTCTTCTGCTCAAAACCTGGAGGTTGTTCAACATAGACTTCTTCCTCTAGCAGTCCATTTAAGAATGCACGTTTCACATCCATTTGATATACAGTGAAGTTCTTGTGTGCAGCATTGGCAAGAAACATCCTTATTGCTTCTAATGTTGCAACAGGAGCAAAGGTTTCATCAAAATCTATTCCCTCTTCTTGGCAATACCCTTTGTCTACCAATCATGCTTTGTTTCTTACCACAGGTCCTTCCTCATTCATCTTGTTTCTGAAAACCCATTTCGTGCCAATAACATTTTGATGGGTTGGCCTTCGCACCAATTCCCATACTTTGTTCCTTTCAAACTGATTCAGCTCTTCTTGCATGGCTTGAATCCAATGTGTATCTTCCAGTGCTTGACACACATCTTTTGGCTCTATTTGGGAAATAAAACAAGTGAACATTGCTTCTTGCGGAGCTCTAGAAATAAAACAAGTGAACATCTCCAATAACTAGCTCTGGCGGATGGTCTCTCAGCCATCTCACATCAGGTTGAAGCAAATCAGCTCGGTTCAGCTGTCTCACAGCTACGTTGTCCTGAACAACTCTTTCATCTTCACTCACTTGTAGACCTTCCAACTGTCTTTGAGATTCAGCTATCTCATCTTCATCTTGGTTGATTACTCTTACTTCAGCTTCAACATAAGGACTCTTCGCATAGTTGGCTGATTCAGCTTATCAGCTAACTCTTCAATATCTTCTCCATTCACATTAGGTTCATCAAAAACCACACGAATAGACTCTTCTGTGACCATAGTCCTCTTGTTCAATACTCTATAGGCTTTGCTTTCAGCTGAGTATCCCAAAAGATACCTTCATCAGCTTTAACATCAAAAGCCTTTAGATTATCCTTACCATTGTTATGAATGAAGCATTTACATCCAAATATTCTGAAACACCCAACATTTGGCTTTCTCCTGTCCAGTTTCATAGGAGTCTTTGTCATTGTCTATTAATCATGCATCTATTTTGAGTATAGCATGCGGTGTTGATGGCCTCATTTCAAAATCTTTTAGGCGATGCGACTTGCTAACATGGTCCTTTGCAGACTTCCTTGAGAGTTATGTTCCTTCTTTCAGCTACTCCATTCCACTCGTGGAGTTCTTGCTTTATGAGATAACTCATAAGCAATACCATTTTCAACACAGTACTAAGTGATTATCCCATTGACATACTCAGTCCCTCTATCAGACCTTATTTTTATAATGGTTTGACTCTTTTCATTTTGAACTCTTTTCATTAGCTGAGGCAACTTTTGCAAAGTTTCCTTCTTTTTGCAAATGAAGAGTGTCCATGTATATCTTGAATAATCATCCACCACCACTAAAGTGTATTTCTTTCCACTTATGCTGGCTGGTTCAACTGGACCAAATAAATCCATATGCAACAGATGCAATATCCTTGTTGAAGAAGGACTAGGCTTCTCCTTGAATGAAGATTTAATCTGCTTTCCCATCTGGCATGCATCACATACACTTTCCTTCTTGTACACTGAGTCCAGCGATCCTTCCACAAGATGACTCCTTGCAAGCTTGTTGATTGTCTTGAAGTTCGATGACTCGGCTTTTTGTGCCACCGGCCTGATTTGTGCTCTTTTTTGCTAACAGACAGTGCTTGGTGTGGCAAGAGACCGATCTACCACATACATGTTCTTCTCTTGATCCTTGCAAAGACACTATTTCATTTGATTCAAGTATCTTTAATTTGGCACACTCCCATATTGAATCCAACATTGTAGCCCTTGTCACGAGTTGGCTAATGCTTAACGAGTTGAAGTTTAGACCTTCAACATAAGCAACATCTGTGATTTCAATCCATTTTTTTCTTGATAGATCCAAAGCCTTTTATTTCCCCTGAGCTTCATTTACTCCAAATATGACTTTTGCACCTCTAATCTCCTTGAATCTTGACAGCTTTTTCTTGTTTCATGTCATATGTCCGGAACAGCCACTATCCATGTACCAGGTTCCTTGGCACTCACATTGCTCCTTGAACCCGCAATCAAGGAAATTATTTTTTAGCTACCCATACTTGCCTGGGTCCTATGGGGTTAGTCTTTGTAAGATGATCCAACCAGCTATAGCCAAATGACTTGACTCTAAGAGGTTGCCATCTATCGATGCCATAATCATAGTGCACATTAGCAAATTGCTTAGGGTTTTAGGTTCATACAAATGTCTCTTTTGTCTCGTATGCCTGTGTTTGTGATTTAGCAATTGCTTTCTTGGGATAGTTGTGAAATTTCGAGTGTATTGCTTGGGTGCATATATGTCTTGATAATAGCTCTTTTGCCTTTGGAATGACCTTTGCTGGGTTTTAGGTGTCTGCCATCTTGGCTTGTATTCCATAGGTCTTTGCTGATGTTTCACATTATTCCAATCAACATAGTTTAGATAGTTTCTACCATTCCCATCATGTGTGTTTCTCTGATGAAACTTCTGGGGTTTTTGGTAGCTCTGTTTGTTCTTCACAGAGTATTTTCTATTTGGAGTTTGCTGAGGAACTCTGCTGGATTTCTTCTCAGCTGTCCTCTCAGCATACTCAACTGGCTATTTTCCTTTCCTTTTATATCCAAGGCCAGTTTGTTTGTGATTGTACTTTGGAATGAATGTGGGTGCAACATTTGGTGTTTTGGGTTTTTGAGATGCTTCATTACTCGAAGATCCTTTTTCTAAAATCACTCTAGGAGTTTGATTGTGCACAAAGGAATTGAATCCTATGCCTATTTTATTTCCACATTCTTTTTGACTCATGATAAGGTCATCCAATGATTTGGATGCCTTTGTAAATGAGGCAATTACATTTTTAAGATCATTTTCTCTCTTTTCTATAGCAGCTACTCTACTATTAGTTTGGCATTCTCAGCCTTCAGCTCTTTGTTCTCATCCGCATTGTGACTTAGAGTACTCAGCTCCTTAGTCAGCTGTGAGTTTTGGCTTTTGAGCTGGCTATTTTCCTCATTTATAAGTGTGTGTGAGGATTTTATGTCTCAAAGTCTTTCATCATTTTTCCTAATGAATCATAAAGATCAGTGGGTGATGAAGTGTGTGTGTGTCACAATCACTATCACTTGAATCTGAATGAGATAAGTTAGAGTGTACCTCATCTTCTTGGTCTGGTTGATCTTGTTCTTTAGCCATAAGACACATCATTGCTTCTTCTTCAGAATCACTTGTATAGTCAGCTTCACTACTCTCTGAGTCTATTGCTTCTTTAGACTTAGCTGTCTCAGCAGTCTCAGCAGCCAACATGGCTTTCTTCTTTTCCTGTCTTCTTACTCTGAAGACTTTTCTTTCTTCTTCATTCCTGTATTTATTGACTGGTGGATAGGAACAGTCAATTGCAAAATGTCATGGTTGTCCGCAATTCCAACACGTGGTTCTTAGCTCTTTCTGTCCTTGGGTTATCAGCTCTCTGATACTCAACTTTTTGATGCTCAGCTCTCTTGGGTGGCCTGTCTTCCCTTGACTTGGAGGGAGCTAAATGTCTCCTGGAGGTTTCACCCTTGTTTCTTTTATAGTTCTTATTAAAGAACTTGTTGAATCTTTTAACCATTAGGGCAATCTCCTCCTGGTCTATGGCTTCCTTGACGTCAGCTCTCTTTCCATCCTTGACTATAAGTGCAGCTGTCTGAGGTACAACTATCTCCTCTTGCTCTTTTCTTCTCAGCTCAAACTCATAGGCTTTGAGATCTGAGAATACCTCATGATTGGATGTTGTTGTGAGGTTCATTGAATGTCTCAGGGCCATGACCTTCATTTCCCATTCAGCTGGAAAGCTTCTCAGAATCTTCATACACATTTCCTTTTGTGTATATTCTTTCCCAAGTGCTGATAGCTCATTTGTGATTTCAGTGAATCTGGCATCCAGCTGATCCAAGGTTTCACCTACAAGCATTTTAAAATTTTCAAATTTTTGTACAGCAACAGACAATTTATTTTCTTTAATTTGCTCAGATCCTTCACAAGTTAAAGTTAATTTATCCCAGATTTCTTTTGCAGATTTGCAAGATTTGACTTTATTGAACATTGCTTTGTCCAATGTCTTGTAGAGAATGTCCTTGGCCACATTATCCAAGTTGTATCTCTTTCTGTCATCGTTAGTCCACTCAGTCCTTCGCTTTTCAACCATGGCTGGTCTATCTTCATATGCTTCTGTTACTACAGCTGCTATTCTTACAGTTGTGTTCACCTTAAGTATTTGCAGTGGTCCATCCTCTATTACTAGCCACATTTCATCATGTAAAGCAGATAGATAAGCCTGCATACGAATTTTCCAGTCATCAAATTCCTCAACAGTGAACATAGGAATGCGTGTCAAATTTGCTTCATGATAATAACTTTGCTAAGAATGAAAGATTTTTAAAATACAAGTGTTAAAAATCTTTTAGAAAAGATTAGTGATCTAGTTCAGTAACCAGTGCGGAAGGCTCAATGAACCAACCGCTCTGATACCACTTGTAGGTCCCATGGGGTGTGAGTAAGGTTTAGAAGGGGGAGTTGAATAAACCTTACCAAATTTTTGATTTAGTCCTTTTTAAGAAATTACAGAGTTAACACAAACAGCTAAATTTCGATTTAGTCCTTTTTATGAAATTACAGAGTTAACACAAACAGCTAAATCCTTGAGGGACAGCTAAGTTGGTTATTCCGCAGAGTTAGCCACTCAACGCACTCGATAGAGTCATTGATAGAATAACTTTCGATTGTTTATCCCGAAACTTAACTTGGCTGTGTTGGTTTTATAAGCGGAAGACTTAACACCTTTTGATTTGTTTTAAACTTGTTTTAACACTTGATTTTAGCATTAGGTTATTAATAAGTTTGGATAGCAAATAAATTTATTGTAAGTCCAAGCGGCTACGATAATCTAGAGGGGGGTGAATAGATTATCTCCATCTTTTTGATTTCGCCCTCTTTTTCGAACCGAATGCTCAAACAAAATAATGAAGGTGCGGAATGTAAACAACACACGCCGATTTAAAGAGGTTCAACCCACCTAGGCCTAATCCTCTACCACCCCAAAGATATCCGGAATGGATTTCGAAAAGAGAAAAAGATTTTATTAATAATTACCAAAATTATTACAACAAAATCTTACACCAACACCTTGAAGAGCACCACACTCTTCTTCAACACCACCTTGAGATTACCACAATCTCACTTGAAGATTACCACAATCTCCAAACGGCACCTTGTGAAGATTACCACAATCTTCACCCTTGAAGAGCACCACACTCTTCAACACCTCAACAAGAAGATTACCACAATCTTCTTACACCTAACACCTAGTTCACCCAAGTGTGTTCTTACCACAAGAACACTCACAAGGATATCTTGTGTTTGAATGACGACCACAAGTTCAAGATTACAACTCGATAATTGATAATACAATAGAGTGCAAGTGTAATCAAGAATAGCCTAGACCTCAAAGATGTGAAAGTGATAAGCTAGGCAAATTTACAACAAGAATAATAACAATGAAAGACCAAGTGTTTGCTTGAAGTGTATCTTGTTGTGTTGCATCTCAATTGTTGTGTTTGGTTGCTCCAAAACTTCCTCTATTTATAGGAGATGATTGATCAAGCATAGGCTCCTCTTGGGGATTGAAAATCTACAGAAAAATACAATTAAAATCAAGAATATAGTTTAGAAATCAATCCCACAATTTAAGGAAATGTGTCTGTCAAGCGGCCATATTTTTTTGTCAATACAGGCGACGGTGCACCGGTCGCATGAAATAAGAGAAAATGAGAACACTTTGAAAATTACAACAGGCGGCCGGTCGGCGTAAGCTTCGGCGGTCGACCCTGCCTCAACCGGTCCCCTAACCAAAAAAATACGAAGGGGTTAAGTCTGTTTCAACAATGAAACTTGCAGTACCGGTCGATCCATTGAAGCGGCCGGTCGGCCGACCGGACCGGCCGACGCCTTGAGCGGCCGGTTGACTGCTTGTTTTTCCTTCCGTCTCATTTTCTTTCTAAAAACATCTTCAGTACGGGTTGCCCTATAGGGCGACGTCGGCCGACCACGACGAGAAAATGTTGTCCAATTTTTGTCGAAAATAAAACCCAAGAAATACTCCGAAAATTTAGTAAAAACATTTTAAACCAATCGAGTATTTAGACAACATTTAGGAACCTTGTTTAGGAGTGAAAAATCCATTGATATAAAATCATTAAAAGTGTTGTCCATTTTTATCAAAAATAAACTTGAGGAAATACTCCAAAATATTAAAAACATTTTAAATCATTTAGGAGTATTTGGACAACCTTTAAAAGCATTGTTTTGGTGACAAAATAAAATCATCAAAATTAAGATAAAGACATGTATCAAACAATCTCCCCTTTTGATGATTACAAACCAAAACATTTTTACACAAACTAAGAGAGCAATTTTAGAAATGATTTTCCGGTAAAAACATTTGACCGTTTGGAAGCAACCAAAATTTCCAAAAATATTAAAGCAACCAATTAGGGAGTAAATATTTTCCAATAATAAGCACAAGCTCCCCTATCAACAAGCATATCAATAATAATGTAAAAGCAATTTTCCATAAGCTAAAAGCTTTGGCTTTTACAATTTGTTTTAAGAGCTTATAAGCTCCCCCTCACAAAACATCATTAATCAATTGTATAAGTCCATCAAGCAACAATTGGACTAAGAACAAATCACAACTTATGGCTTTTATGAGCCATAGCTTATAGCTTTTATGACAAGCTTTATTAGCTTCTTTGAGCTAACGAGCCATTTTCCGTTTCTCCCCTTTGGAATCATCAAAAAGAATGTTAGGATGATAAAAACATCATACAAGTATATCAAAGTGCGCCAAAGAGACAATTTATCAACCATTCGAGGAGATAAGCATAATCCGAAAAAATGGGAAAAATGTATCATTAGATATCCATAAGCTCGTTTAAGAGTCAAGACATGATCTCAATGAGTATATAAGACTTTTTGGAAGCGAGAGAATCATGTAGAAGTTGAAATTTTCATTGTGACATTTCATCGAACACATTGTGGGCGTGAAAAATAAAAGGAGTTGTATATAGCCTTTGTAAATGGTTCAATCCAAAAATTTTCATATCATCAATCAACCTCATTTTAAAGCTCAAAAAAAATCATATGCACCATATGCAACAATTTGTTCATCAATTAAGAAGCTCAAAGTAGATTCTCAAGGGTTCAACCCTAATTGAGATAAGCTAAGAATGATCAAGGCATTACAAATGCCAACAATTAGAGCATCCATCAAGTAATAAGTCATGCTTTCAACAATACATGTATCAAATGTCCCAACATATCCAACTAAGCATAATGATCAAAGCAATAAAAGAAGCACTTTTACCATCAAGTACTTCATACCAATTATCAAACAATGCTTTAGAGTATTTTTACCATCAAATACTCCATCAAAGTCATGATCATTCACAAGTCATTATCAACTTGCAATTTTAACCCTTTAAGAAAAACAAGCAAATATCATTAGTACAAATGAGTTTTACAAAAGTTCATCAAAAATACAAAACATCATTAATGAAAATGCTAGAAAGTAAAGGGGGTGGGGTATCATTCCTCATCCGAGGAGAAGCAAGATCCGGGAATAAAATCCTTGATAAATTTCTTCAATTTGCCGATAGACTTTTGCATTTTGGAGGTCTTTTGCTCCAAAGCCTCATATCTCGTCTCATGAAAAGTCCTCATCTCATCAAATTCGGCTTGAGTATACCTCCTAGGCGGTTGAGCACCTATTACCCTCCGGATTGCTCGGTTCACCCTCTTCCGCCAATCTTGCGGCCTCGGTGTCATCAAAGTAGTCATTAGGATCGGGGGACTCTTGACCTCTTCCTCTAGCCATTTTGGTTGGTCGGATGTCCATATTCTTGCGCATCGTGACTATTTGGGAGATATTATCAATGTCGAAGTCATTTTGAAAAACTTCCGAGTTAAACTCCGACGAAGGAAGTCCCGATTGAATAAGAAGTTTACAAATCCAATTTCCCATAACCAACTTCTTATTACCTTGAGTAATGGACTCGATTAGACATTGAATAAGTATGGCACCAAAGTTAAGTGGTTCCAAAATCTAGCAATCTTATAAGTCAAAAAATAATCCATATTGCTAGGCATCTTTCCCGACTTACCACAAATGCAATATGCGACAATGACCGATAAAATACGATGCTCAAGTGTCATTGCCAACAAAGAGTACTTTGGCCATACTCCCAAATACGTCTTCACTTCTTTCATTGACACCCCCAACATTTCATCATTCCAAGTCCCACAAGAGAAATAATCCCAACCACCTTCTCTAACATGTAAAAACCGCAAATATCATTGGGAGTCCATCTAAAATGACGTCCCTTATAAGAGAATTAACGGCAATCAGCTTTCTTTCATTATCATATTGCACCCACATATTAGCATAAAAATGTTGGATAATATCATCATCATACAAAACATAAGCATGCTCCCATAGATACATCCAACCTTGTTCCTCAAAAAATCCCCTAATGGTGGGATACTCATTTGTAAATGAGCTAAAACGACACATTTTAGTCCGAGCAATAGATTTACCTCCCATCCCCGAATCCTCATAGTACCATTCCGCATACTTATTGATGAAATTAAGAGCATTGCGAGAATTTGGAGCTTGAGTAACAAAAGATTTTTTACCTTTCGCCCAACGGCAATTTTTCGAGCGAAATTGTTCCGCGGCTCGGTAATTTGGGCTTAGAGAGAATGGGATTTTGAACATCATCACCTTCTTGGGCCACGCGTTTCTTTGAGTGGCTCGAATATCCCTTTGTTCGGCTTCGTCTCGCCGATTTCTCGAAGTACCCTCTCCGCCCTTTCTTCTCTTAGAAGTGGGATTTTGATCGGTAGAATTTCTTGGAGGAGCCATATATGTAAGATTCTTTGTGAAAATAAGACGATTAGCAACAAGAATCGTGAAAAATGATGAAGAATTGAAGACTTTGAAGAAAAGGGGGAAAAATCGCTGCTATAGGGTTTTAAGAATTTTCTTTGCGTCTGTTTAAAGAAACGAAGACAGACGATTTTAACCAAGGAAAAATAGCCTGGCGGGCCGGTCGAGTGGTGGGCGACCGGCCGAGGTGTGGCGGCCGTGCCGCCCTGCGCTTGACCGTCCCAAAGGTAATTTTCTTTCATGCACTTTTCCAAAATTCGATTTTTCACCCCAAAAGTTTTAAAACTTTGCAAAAATATAAGTTTGGACTATATCCAACAAATATGGGTTTCGGAAAAACATATAAACGATAAAATCGAGACTTAACAAGTAGTGCCCTTTTTAAAGAAAGTATTTGCCAAAAATCATTTAGGGGCACTTAAGGGGTTAAAATGAAATATTTTTAAAGATATGTGCATAAGCATAATATCGAGATTAAAGAAAAAATACGAGTAGACATACCTCGATGGTTTAAGAAACTTGATGACGTAATAGCCAATGAGTATGAAATATGTATCCTACACAATTCTTAGACAAAATTTGCATAGAAAATACAAGTGTAGGCAAGTAATATGAGATATCAAAAGAGCTTATGCTATAAGATTTCATAAGAGATAATAAGCCACATAAGTCTAATAAAATGCACAAGAGTTTTAGAAAATCATGCAAGGTCTCTTTTTTTTTTAAAAAAAAAAAAATTTGAAACTCATGAATATATAAGAGACCTATATTAAAAATAAATACTTGAAGATTCATTTTGCAATTAAGACACAATTAAAAGTATGCATAGATTTAAAAATAAAATGCATATACAAATGGGGGGATACGGTTTACCAATTACGCCGTTTCCATGGGTTGTGTCTTTCCCATTGTTGATGATATCTTCCCATTGAGAAGTCACTTTGTTGATAATGACTTCTCCATTTCCAAGATTGGTTACCTTCCCATGGTTGATGGTTTCTTCTTCTTTGAAAATCATCTTGTTGATGATGTCTTTGCCATTTCCAAGGATTGTGTTCTTCCCATTTTTGATTATACGCTCTTCTTGAGATTGGCTTTGTTGAGAGTAGTTTCTCCTTCTTTGATCAAATGAAACATTCATTTGATGTTTTCTTGGTGGCATGAATTTTCTCCGATTTTTGCTTTGTTGGGTACCTAATGGCACATTGTTTTGTGGTACCCTCATGTGTTTGGGTCCTTTAAGATTAGCTTTGAGACTTTTAGGTCTCCAACAATATTTAGAGCTATTTCTAGCCCGACAAGAATTAGCCGTATGACCCTTTTGCCACAATAAAAACAAGTAATAATTCTAGAAGCATAATGACCAATATGCATAGTGACTTGATCCTTTTTCATATGATTAACAACATTAGGCTTATGATCAAGTCCTTTATCACAATTATGAATATCAACAATATTGGACATTTTATTGGTACTCAAGTTGGATTTTAATAAATCCTTTTTCATGCAATCAATATTCTCAACAAGAGTACTATTTTCTTTTTCAAGGTTTCTAATCTTGTCAAGTGTGGTGGTGTGAGCACATGATAGTGATTCATAAGAAGTAAATAAACTATCCTTATCATTTTTCAAAATATTGAATTCCTTTTTCAAATTTTTGTATCTAACAAGTAAGCTTTGGAATTCATTTTGAAGTTCATCATAATCATTTTGTAAATCACTATAGTCATTTTGAATGACTATATCATAGGAAGTAGAGGGTTTAAGACATACCTCATTTTCTTCATTGATGCCCATAAAACAATATTCAACTTCTTCATAATTGGAAGTTGTAGGAGGCTTATTCCTTAGATTTGAGCTTGTATGGTCTTGAGAAGTAGATGCCTTTGTTTGACTCCTTTCATTTTCACATACTCCATAGATGGCTTCTAATTTTTTCCATACTTCATGTGCCGACTTTATTCCTACAATATGTTCATATTCTAAATTAGTAAATGAACAATACAAAATATTTAAAGCCTTACCGTTTAAGGAGATGATTTTCTTTTCTTCATCATTGAGCTTTTTGAAGCCTTTTGAGGTGTGTGGTGTATCTTTCGTCGGAATGGATTCTCCATTAATGACGGTGTTCCAAATGTCGAACCCGCAACCTTGTAGATAGCATTCCATTCTTTCTTTCCAAAAATTAAAATTCTTGGAATCAAATAGTGGTGGCTTGGTGGTGGAGGTGCCGGATAGATGAGCTTCGTTCGTAGCCGTCGATCGTTTCTCTTCACTCGCGATGTGAAACGAGCTTGCCAAAGAGTTTGGCTTTGATACCACTTGTAAGTCCAAGCGGCTACGATAATCTAGAGGGGGGGTGAATAGATTATCTCCATCTTTTCGATTTCGCCCTCTTTTTCGAACCGAATGCTCAAACAAAATAATGAAGGTGCGGAATGTAAACAACACACGTCGATTTAAAGAGGTTCAACCCACCTAGGGCCTAATCCTCTACCACCCCAGTATATCCGGGATGGATTTCGAAAAGAGAAAAAGATTTTATTAATAATTACCAAAATTATTACAACAAAATCTTACACCAACACCTTGAAGAGCACCACACTCTTCTTCAACACCACCTTTGAGATTACCACAATCTCACTTGAAGATTACCACAATCTCCAAACGGCACCTTGTGAAGATTACCACAATCTTCACCCTTGAAGAGCACCACACTCTTCGACACCTCAACAAGAAGATTACCACAATCTTCTTACACCTAACACCTAGTTCACCCAAGTGTGTTCTTACCACAAGAACACTCACAAGGATATCTTGTGTTTGAATGACGACCACAAGTTCAAGATTACAACTCGACAATTTATAATACAATAGAGTGCAAGTGTAATCAAGAATAGCCTAGACCTCAAAGATGTGAAAGTGATAAGCTAGGCAAATTTACAACAAGAATAATAACAATGAAAGACCAAGTGTTTGCTTGAAGTGTATCTTGTTGTGTTGTATCTCAATTGTTGTGTTTGGTTGCTCCAAAACTTCCTCTATTTATAGGAGATGATTGATCAAGCATAGGCTCCTCTTGGGGATTGAAAATCTACAGAAAAATACAATTAAAATCAAGAATATAGCTGTTAGAAATCAATCCCACAATTTAAGGAAATGTGTCTCATTGTCAAACGGTCATATTTTTGCTTTGTCAATACACAGGCGGTCGCATTAAAATAAGAGAAAATGAGTACACTTTGAAAATTACAACAGGGCGGCCGACGTAGGCTTCACCGGTCGACCCTGTCTCAACTGGTCCCCTAACTAAAAATACGAAGGGGTTAAGTCTGTTTCAACAATGAAACTTGCAGTACCGTCGATCGGCCATTGATCGGCCGGTCGGCCGACGACCGGTCGACGCCCAGGGCGACCGGTCGACCTGCTTGTTTTTCCTTCCGTCTCATTTTCTATTTCTAAAAACATCTTCAGGTACGGGTTGCCCTATAGGGCGACCGGTCGACCACGAGACAGAAATGTTGTCCAATTTTTGTCGAAAATAAAACCCAAGAAATACTCCGAAAATTTAGTAAAAACATTTTAAACCAATCGAGAGTATTTAGACAACATTTAGGAACCTTGTTTAGGAGTGAAAAATCCATTGATATAAAATCATTAAAAGTGTTGTTCATTTTTATCAAAAATAAACTTGAGGAAATACTCCAGAAAATATTAAAAACATTTTAAATCATTTAGGAGTATTTGGACAACCTTTAAAAGCATTGTTTTGGTGACAAAATAAAATCATCAAAATTAAGATAAAGACATGTATCAAACATTTATCAGCAGATATAAAGTAGATATGCATAAATATAAATGTGCTGGAAAATAAATGACACAGTTGATTTTTATAGAGGTTCGAAGATGGGGTAATTCTTCTAATCCTCTCTTCTCCACTCCTGAGGAATCCACTAAATGAATCGATTTACAAAGTGATAAACAGTCTAGAGACAGCATTGGTCACACAGTTGGCTTCTCGTCCGACTCAGCTTCTTCACAGGGCAACTGTCTTACTACTTCAGCTCACTTTCCCAAGCTCTTAGATTTGATCACGAAGCCCTCCAATAACTTGATACTGGTTCGACCTTGAACCTTCCTACAATCCTCCTTGGAAAGTAGACCCCTTTTGATTCTTCAAAAAGTTTCCTCTTAAACAGTTTGAAGTTGTCTTTCCTTCACAGCTTTGTGTTGGATTGATTTTCTTCGAGTTTCAGGCTTGATGATTTGCTTGAATATCTTTGAGAATGTTTGCAGGTTTACAACTTAAATATTTCTTGCTTGTTCATGGTTCAGGTTACCTCTTCAATGAGTTTCCTCAGCCTTTTATAGTGGACTTTCAAAAATCTGCATTTCAAAAGACACTTGTGTTCGTTGGCTTGTCTTTTCATGATCTTCAATCTTGAGATGTAGACCTTTCCTTGTATTAAATGAATGTGCAGCTTTACAGGTTCTGACACGAAGTGCAGTGCTTCTCATTGGTTTACTGGGATGAGCACTTTAAGACCAGCAAAGATGGAAGTATTACTTATTTAAGTAATGTTCTTGACTTACAAACGCAATTCCTTTCGATTAACTTTTCTTGGTTGTCGCTATTTCCCCCTGTGACTTGATTCTCGCTCCAATCATTTGAAGACACATCTGTCACTTTCAACTTATGACTTGGCTTCTTAAGATGACTTTGATGACACTTCACACAATGTTCCTCGGTGATACATCTTCGATCAAGTTCTCGATCTTCCTTCTTGGTCGACTTGCACTTTCCACCCAGGAGTCTTCACTTCGATCTTGATTGACTTCTTGTATTTCCGGCCTAGAATGACTTGACTCGGCTTTTCCATCCCTATCTATTACAATGAGAATTATAAGGATAATGGGTGCCAACTTTCTAGTTTAAGTTTTACATGGCATTCATCAAAATCCATAAAACAAATTTCCCAACAAGGAAGAAACAACTGATGCCGAGGAAGTTTTTAAAACAATTGAGGATCAGTCAGCTCATCAGGCTAACACAGCTGCTCAAAATACCGATGACGATGAAACAGCTGAGGCACATAGAGCTGAGGAAATCTAAAAAAAAAAAAGGAAAAGGCTCCACAGGCCGAGGACGTGGAGATTCCAATTTTCCCTGAGGATTTATTTGCGGAATACTTTCCATTTGAATCCCACATTCCTTTCGAAGCCGAGTCAGCCGCGGAATATGCCAGAAACAATGTCCAAGTCTCTCCAAAAGAAATCGGAACTCCAGCTGAGACTGCTATGGTGACTATTGGTTTTGATTTTGATGATGTATGGCCTGAGGAACAGTTCACTCATGCAGCTGACTTTCGGAAAGCTTTTAATGCCATCTATGCCGAAATAGAAAAGATGGAGCATGGTTTTGCAGCATTGGACCAACGGCTAGACAACAAAGACGCTACTATCACTGGAGATATCCGAGGAACAGTACTAAGAATTAGAGAATGGATTGGACATTCAAAGGAATTAAGTCATGAGCAGGTCACTTACTTTAAATCTCTATTCGCGAAAATAGTGATCTGGAGCTCAGATAATGCCAAGTTCCAGCAAAGGCAAAGGGACCACATGTTCAGGATGGATGGATCGCATAGGTCTGATATGGAGTTTTTCAAGGCTCAGCACAAATCAGAAATTCAGAGAATGGAGGCCAATGTTGAATAGCAGATTAAGGTTCTCCAGACAGAGATGAAGTTGATGGCAGCTCAGACAATGGCCTTAAGATCAGAATTCAGAACAGCATACTCCAAGACTCATGATAATCATGACATGACAAATAACAAGATTGATCTACTCATGAGTGGTATATTTCCTAACTTGGCTCTACCCCTTGGTGATGATGCCAAAAAGAGGGAAGAAGAGTTGAAGGAAGGGCAGCGGAGTGATAAGGAATGAGTGAAAGGGGAAGCAAGTAAGGGGAAGGTAGTTCTTTGAAGAAATCTCCCTTGAAAATAATGTTTGCTAAGACCACACAGCAGAGTGAAGTCATAGCCTCGATTCTCAAAGAAGCTACCGAAGGAGGGCGACCGAAGAAGAGAAAGTGAAATGGCGATCAAACATCAAGAAAAGCCATAGAGGCTGAATTTGAAAAGGTAGCTGAGAAGAACTCCGAGAGGATAAAGGATATAAAAGCAAGGTACGATGGCCCCCCAGCTGGTTTACTGAAAGATTCCCCAGCTGTAAAACCCCCTTGAGAAATCGCGATGCCCGATGCAGGATCTGAACCTAGATCACTAGAGGAATTTCAAACTCTAGAGGCTGAAGGCTATTTCATGAACATGATGTTTGATACATGTTTTTATCTTGATTTTGATGATTTTATTTATACACCAAAACAATGTTTTTAATTGTTGTCCAAATACTCCTAAATGATTTAAAATGATTTTAATATTTTCCGGAGTATTTCTTCAAGTTTTACCTTAGATAAAATTGGACAACACTTTTTAATGTTTTTATGTTTATAAGTTTTTACTTCAAAACAAGGTTCCTAAATGTTGTCTAAATACTCCCGATTGGTTTAAAATGTTTTTACTAAATTTTCGGAGTATTTCTTGAGTTTTATTTTCGACAAAAATCGGACAACATTTCTGTCTCGAGGTCAATCGGTCGCCCTATAGGGAAACCCGTACCTGAAGATGATTTTTGGGACTAAAAATGAGACGGACCTGAAAATAGACAGTCGACCGGTCCGCCCCCACGGCGTGCCGACCGGTCGTTGACGTGGCCCTGGTGTGACCGGTGCACTGGAAGCTTGGCATCAATCGACCTCCTGTCTCATTTTTGTCATGGTGGACCGGTTGGGGGACGCGACCGGTCGAGGTGTACGCCGACCGTCGCCGCCTGTTAAAACATGAAATGTTCAATTCAAACTCTATTTCTCGATGACCATCGCCCTATGTTTTGATGAAGAAATTTCCTCGACGTTTGATTAATGACATCTTTTCCTTAAAATGTGGGATTGATTTCTAACAGCTATATTCTTTCTTTTAATTGTATTTTTCTCAGAGATTTTCAATCCCCAAGAGGAGCCTATGCTTGATCAATCATCTCCTATAAATAGAGGAAGTTTTGGAGCAACCAAACAACAATTGAGATACAACACAACAAGATACACTTCAAGCAAACACTTGTTCTTCATTGTCATTATTCTTGTTGTAATTTTGCCTAGCTTATCACCTTCACATCCTTGAGGTCTAGGCTATTCTTGATTACACTTTGCACTAATATTGTAATATTCATTATTGAGTTGTAATCTTGATTTTTGGTCATCATTCAACACAAGACATCCTTGTGAGTATTCTTGTGGTAAGAATACACTTGGGTGATCTAGGTGATAGGTGTGTCAAGAGTGTGGTGCTCTTGAGGTGTTGAAGAATTTGGTATTCTTCAAGATTGAAGATTGTGGTGATCTTCAAAGGTGCCGTTGAAGGAAGATTGTGGTAATCTTCAAAGGGAGATTGTGGTAATCTCCAAAGGTGGTATTGAAGAAGAGTGTGGTGCTCTTGAGGTGTTGTAAGTTGAGTTTGTATTAATTTTGGTAATTAATAAAATTCTTTTTCTTTTTGAAATCCATCCCGGATATACTGGGGTGGTAGAGGATTAGGCCCTAGGTGGGTTGAACCTCTATAAATCGACGTGTGTTGTTTACATTCCGCACCCTTATTATTGTCTTTGAGCATTCGGTTTAAAAAAGACGGCAAAATCGAAAAGATGGAGATAATCTATTCACCCCCTCTCTAGATTATCCTAGCCGCTTGGACTTACAAGTGGTATCAAAGCCAAACTCTTTGGCAAGCTCGTTTCACATCGCGGGTGAAGAGAAACGATCGTCGGCTACGAACGAATCTCATCTATCCGGCACCTCCGCCACCAAGCCACCTCCATTTAATTCCAAAAATTATATATTTTGGAAAGAAAGAATGGAATGTTATTTACACGGTTGCGGGTTCGATATTTGGAACATCGTCATAAATGGAGAATCCATTCCGATGAAAGACACACCACACACCTCCAAAGGCTTCAAAGAGCTCAATGATGAAGAGAAGAAAATCATCTCCTTAAACGGTAAAGCTCTCAATATTTTGTATTGTTCATTTACTAATTTGGAATATGAACATATTATAGGAATTCGGTCGCACATGAAGTATGGCAAAAATTAGAAGCCATCTATGGAGTATTTGCAAATGAAAGGAGTCAAACAAAAGCATCTACTTCTCAAAGGGATACAAGTTCAAATCTAAGGAACAAGCCTCCTACAACTTCCAACTATGAAGAAGTTGAATATTGTTTTATGGGCATCAAAGAAGAAAACGAGGTATGTATTAAACCTTCTACTTCCTATGATATTGTTATTCAAAATGATTATAGTGATTTGCAGAATGATTTTGATGATCTTCAAAATGAATTCCAAAATTTACTTGTGAAGTACAAAAATTTGAAAAAGGAATTATTGTTTTGAAAAATGATAAGTATAGTTTACTTACTTCCTATGAATCACTATCATGTGCTCACACCACCACTCTTGACAAGGTTAGAAACCTTGAGAAAGAAAATAGTACTCTTGTTGAGGATATAAATTGCTTGAAAAATGATTTATCTAAATCCAACTTGAGTAAGATAGAATGACCAATATTGTTGATTGTTGTGATAATTCAAACTAGAACTTGATCATAAGCCTAAGGGTGTCAATCACATGAAAAAGAATCAAGTCTCTAAGAACGTTGGTCATTATGCTCCTAGAACTATTACATGTTTTTATTGCGGTAAAAAGGGTCATACGGCTAATATTTGTCGGGCTAGAAATAGCTCTAATCATTATTGGAGACCTAAAAGTCTCAAAGCTAATCCTAAAGGACCCAAGACTTGAGGTACCACAAAATAATGTTGTATTAGGTACCGGCTAAATAATAATCGTAGAAAATTCATACCGCCAAGAAGACATCAAATGACCAATTCATTTGATCAAAAGAGAAAACATTTTCAACAAAGCCAATTTCCAAGAAGAGGATATAATCATAAATGGGAAGAACACAATCCTTGAAATGGCAAAGACATCATCAACAAGATGATTTTCAAAGAAGAAGAGACCATCAACAATGGAAGGTAACAAACCTTGAAATGGAGTAATCAAAGAAGCCATCATCAACAAAGTGACTTCTCAAGGGAAGATATCATCAACAATGGGAAAGACACAACCCATGGAAACGGCGAATTGGTAAACCGTATCTCCCCATTTAAATATGCATTTAATTTTATTTCTATGCATGTTCTTATTTGTGTCTTAATTGCAAAATGAGTTTTCATGTATTTAAATTAAGGTCTTCAAAACTTATTTGTATTTTTAAAACCTTTTGAAAAAAGAGACCTTACATGTTGCTTCTAAACTCTTATGGATTTTTATTTTTCCCTTATCACTTGCCTACACTTGTACTATTATATCTTGTGCAATATTTGTTTGAGAATTATGTAGGTTATATATCTCATCAAGTTTCTTAAATCATCGAGGTATGTTCACTCGTATTTTTCTTTGAACTCGATATTACGTTTATGCACATGTCTTTCAAGATATTTCATTTCAACCCCTCAAGTGCCCCTAAATGATGTTGTAATTTGTTTAAAAAAAGGGGCACTATTTATTAAATCTCAATTTTCTCGAATATATGTTTTCCCAAAACCCGCATTTGTTGGACTTGGTCCAAAATTATCTTTTGCAAAGTTTTAAAACTTTTGGGGTGAAAAAATCGTATTTTGGAATTTCTAGATATAAAATTGCACAAACGGGACCAAGGAGCAGTGCTTGGTCGACCCGTGGGGTCGACCGATCGACTATGTATTCAGCAGGGCGGAAAACTTATATTTAAAACAGGGGCAAATTTTTCCTCATTTCATCCTTACAAAACTCGAACCCTAGCTTATCTTTTCTCCCAAATTCTCTCAAAATATCCCAATATTTCTCAAATTATTCCATCCTTGAGCTTATATTTCTCAAATTCATCTTGTTTTCATGGCACCGTCAATTCACTTCGGACGAAATCCTCAAAAGAGGAGAAGAAAGCAAAGGGGAGAATCTTCCTCCAACCCCAACAAGATGATATTCCACAAGGAGAAAATCAAAACCGGCTTACTAAGGAAGAGAGATTGTCAAATTAAGAGCCGGATTTCAAAATCGAGCATTCATTGGGACTCTAGTAAGTTATCACTTCTTTACAAGCCTCCCGCTAGAGATAATAGATTTCGATTTCTAAATAAACTTGCGGAGGAGCACTATGATAACATTGGGTTAAACGACAAGAAAATTGCGTGCACTCGTATGGTTCGATTTTTAGCATTTCATGATGAATTTCCGGAAATTAGGGCTTATTTTGAAATTCAAGGTTGGGTTTCTTTATGGGATAATCCATGTTTGCATTATGATGACGAGCTTATAAAATGTTTTTATGCATATATGTGGATTGTTGATGCTACGGTAGATAATCCGTTGGAACTTCACACATTTGTTAATGGTCGACATTTTCCATGGACATTGGCCGATATTTGTAATCATTTTAATGTGCCGAATGATGGAGTGGTTAATGTGGATTGCACTCATTGGGATGATAATCTTTTTGGTGTTTCACTGGATGAGGTGAAAACCGTTTTAGGAGTGTATCCCGAAGTGACATACTCGGCAATGCCGCCAAATTATCGGATTATATCTATTATTTGCTCCTATTGTGTTTGTGGAAAGGAAGTAAAACTTCCGAGTAATCTCGAACTCTTTCTCACCTATAAGATTGTTCGAGGAGAAAGAGTAAATTATGGGGCAATTTTTGTGTATTGTTTGTCGGAATCGAGAAGGCTTACTAAGAAAAAATATACTTTGGGTAATTTGATTTGCCAACTATTATACTTATCGGGATACCCGGAAAATGAGATGAATATCGAAATTCGTCACAATGATTATGATAATGCCAACATTCTACAAATGGTAAGAATGCGACAACATTTACCATGGGTTCACACCAAAGCCGCTAGGGGACGTGCCCGACATCAACAACAACCTCGGGATGATTTCTTTAATGACAATGAGGTTGAAAATATCGGAAGAGGTAATGTTGATGAACAAGGAGATGAGGAAGAAGAGAATGTGGGGAATGAAGAAGAGGAACAAGAAGTTGGGGAGGAATAAAATGAAGGAAACGAGGAAGAAGATGAAAACGAGCAAGATGTTGAAGATTTAAGTCTCAAAGAGAGAATGGACAAAGTGGAAAGAGATACATTTAGAGATGTAGCCTCTCTTAGAAAAGAGCTCCGGGTTGTGAAGAAAGAAAATTCTAGTTTGAAAAAGTCAATTGGCAAATTGAAGAAATTCATCAAAGATCTTATCCCCTAACTTGCTTCTTCTGACGAGGATTGATGTCCCCTCCCCTTTATTATCTTAGCATTTCTTTCATGTTGCTTTGTAATTTTATGAACCTTCTTGTAAAACTCAAAATTGCACTAATGGATTTGCTTGTTTTCTTGAAAGGGTTAAAATAGCAAGTTGAAAGTGACTTGTGGATGATCATGATATTGATGGAGTATTTGATGGTAAAAATACTCTAGTTTGGCATTTTTATAGTTGGTATGAAGTACTTGATGGTAAAAGTGCTTCTTTTAATTTTTGCTTAAATACATTTGAAATGCCTTGATCCTTTTTTTTGGCTAAAATTACCTCAATTGGGTCGAACCCTTGAGAATCTACTTTGTTTTGAGCCTCTTATTTGATGGACAAATGTTGAAAAATTGTTTTTGGGTGATGATATGAAAAACTTGGCTTAAACTCTTTTGCAAGGGCTATATACACCTTCTTTAAACGTTGACGCCCGCCAAATGTTCGATATATTGCTTCAATGAAAAACTCATCACCTACATGATTCTCGTATTTTTAAATGTCTTAAAATTCTTTTTGAGATCATGTTTTTTGGCTAACAAATGAGCTTATGTTTTTTTTCTTATGATTCATCTCTCCCATTTTTTTTGGATTCTAAGCTTTCAATGGTTGATAAATCGTATTATTGGCTCTCTTTGATAAACTTGTATGATGTTTTTATTATCCTAACATTCTTTTTGATGATTCCACAGGGGGGGAAACAGGAAAATGGCTCATTAGCTCTTGAACTTATATAAATTTTTTTGTCCAATTGTTGCTTGATGGACTTATATACTTGTCTAATGATGTTTTGTTGTGAGAGGAGCTTATAAGCTCTTGAACAAAATGTAAAAGCCAAGCTTTTAGCTTATGGATAATTGCTTTTACAAAATTCTTGATGTGCTTGTTGATAGGGGAGCTTGTGCTTATTATGCCTGTCATTGAATATAATTACTCCTTTCTTGGTTGCTTATGTATTTTGGAAATTTTGGTTGCTTCCAAACGGTTAGAAGTTTTTACCGAAAATTGTTTTTAATATTGTCCTAATATTTCTAAAAAATTGTTTTGCTTTGTAATCATCAAAAAAGGGGAGATTGTTTGATACATGTTTTTATCTTAATTTTGGTGATTTTATTTTTACACCAAACAATGTTTTTAATTGTTGTCCAAATACTCCTAAATGATTTAAAATGGTTTTAATATTTTCCGGAGTATTTCTTCAAGTTTTACCTTAGATAAAATTGGACAACACTTTTTAATGTTTTTATGTTTATAAGTTTTTACTTCAAAACAAGGTTCCTAAATGTTGTCTAAATACTCCCGATTGGTTTAAAATGTTTTTACTAAATTTTCTGGAGTATTTCTTTAGTTTTATTTTCGACAAAAATCGGACAACATTTTATCTCGAGGTCAACCGGTCGCCTATAGGGCAACCCGTATCAAGATTATTTTTGGGACTAAAAATGAGACGAACTCGAAAATAGACAGTCGCCGACCTGGTCCCTAGGGCATCGACCTGACTGAAGCTTGGCATTGAATCGACCTCCCCGTCTCATTTCTTTGTCATGGTGGACCGTCGCCTGTGTTAAAACGTGAAATGTTCAATTCAAACTCTATTTAAATGCGGCCAGACTGCATCTGTCGCCCTATGTTTTGACAAAGAAATTTCGACCGTTTGACAGAGACATCTTTTCCTTAAAATGTGGGATTGATTTCTAACAGCTATATTCTTGATTTTAATTGTATTTTTCTGTAGATTTTCAATCCCCAAGAGGAGCCTATGCTTGATCAATCATCTCCTATAAATAGAGGAAGTTTTGGAGCAACCAAACAACAATTGAGATACAACACAACAAGATACACTTCAAGCAAACACTTGTTCTTCATTGTCATTATTCTTGTTGTAATTTTGCCTAGCTTATCACCTTCACATCCTTGAGGTCTAGGCTATTCTTGATTACACTTTGCACTCATATTGTAATATTCATTATTGAGTTGTAATCTTGATTTTTGGTCATCATTCAACACAAGACATCCTTGTGAGTATTCTTGTGGTAAGAATACACTTGGGTGATCTAGGTGATAGGTGTGTCAAGAGTGTGGTGCTCTTGAGGTGTTGAAGAATTTGGTATTCTTCAAGATTGAAGATTGTGGTGATCTTCAAAGGTGCCGTTGAAGGAAGATTGTGGTAATCTTCAAAGGGAGATTGTGGTAATCTCCAAAGGTGGTATTGAAGAAGAGTGTGGTGCTCTTGAAGTGTTGTAAGTTGAGTTTGTATTAATTTTGGTAATTAATAAAATTCTTTTCTTTTTGAAATCCATCCCTGATATACTGGGGTGGTAGAGGATTAGGCCCTAGGTAGGTTGAACCTCTATAAATCGACGTGTGTTGTTTACATTCCGCACTTTATTATTGTCTTTGAGCATTCGGTTTGAAAAAGGGGCAAAATCGAAAAGATGGAGATAATCTATTCACCCCCTCTAGATTATCGTGAGCCTTTGGACTTACACATGGCTCTACCACAAGCGTGGGACTTGTATTGGGAGAAAGGACTCGATTTGTGCAAATCACCGAGAAGCAATGTGAGTTCTAGCAACCCACTGACCGAAAGACACCCGTGACAAAGACAACCTAGAGGAGGAGCGAAATCATATCGAGGAAGGGGAAGGTTTGGAAGTGGTGGAAGAGGCAGAGGCACTCCACCACAGCCAAGACCTAAATATGTAAGATTCATTGATCCGCAGAAGAAAGGAATCAACTACTGGGCTAGGTTCGACACTCTTACAAATCTGGAAGTGGAGCGCACGAATAAGTTGGCTAGAAGAAGACAAAAGGTTGAGAACGAGAGAGTAAATCGGGAGTGGGAAGAAAGGCAGCGAAGGGAGGACCCTGCTGCAAAAAGATCTTAAGAGTGGAAGATAAGGGAAAGAGCTGAAGAAAATTAGAGAAGAAGGAAGTAGATGAGGCATTGAAGATGGCCGAAACCCATTCAGTGTATTGTACTTAACTGTATATACAAGATTTGTAAGTTTTCTTGTAATATCATTTTGATCCTGCTCTGATTCATGTTGTATTTCAGTTTGATAATAAACTCTGATACAGGTGTAATAGATAGTATAACTCGACGTCGATGTTGTATAGGGTATACTTTGTAACACTTTGTAAAGTGCTTTGTAAAGTACAAGAATGATTTGATCAATAAAATTAACATATTCAACACATACATTCTTTGTTACTGCACTGCTTATTTTGCTGTATTTTATTTAAGTTTTGGCATCATCAAAAAGGGGTAAATTTTTAGGAAAATTTATGTTTAGATTTTGATGATACCATGTAAAACTTAGAATAGGAAGTTGGCACCCCATTTTCTTTGTAATTCAACTTGTAATAGATAGGTCCTGTTTAAGGCCGAGTTGAGCGCCTAATTTCAAGATTACAAGAGTCGATCAAGATTGAAGAGAAGACCTAGTTGTGTCACCGTGTGAAGCCACGTGAAGGATCACCAAGTGAAAAAGTCATTCTCGGTCACCGACCGACTACTTAAGTCATTCCAAATGATTTGAATCGAATGTCAAAGAGGTTTGCAGCAGACAAACTTGAAAAAAGCTGATAGAGATCTGTTGTCAACACAAGTCAAGGTTTTGCTAGAAATGGGCTTGTGTTAGGCTGCCATCAATAAAGCTGTTTTGCTGAAAGAGTGCAAAAAGCAAGGAACCAATGGGATGTAACTGAAAACCTGCAGAGACCAAGGAAAGGCTGCAGTGCATTAAACTCATGGTACGATCCTCATTAATGCTGCAAGGACAAGACATGCCAACAACCTACAAGTGGGATTTTAAATATATGTATATTTCTTCAACGGGCATATTTTCGAATCTACACAATAAAAGGTTGAGGAAGCAAGTGAGAGAAGGTTACGAATTTTAAAAGAGACAATCAAGCATACAAGCATTCAAGAAAACCTGCAAATACTCTCAAGCTTTCAAAGATAATCCTCAAGCCTAAAATCGAAGCAACTCGATCTAACACATTCAGTGAAGGAAAAATTATTTCATCAAGTTGAAGAGAAAACTGTTTGAAGAACAAAAGGGATCTACTCTCCAAGGTTGAAGGAGAAGTAGTAAGGTTCAAGGTCGAACCAGAAGCTTTGGGCTCATTGGAAGGTTGTGTGATCAATTCCAAGAGTTCGAGGAGCCGGATAGCAAGACAACCGCTTTGTGAAGAAGTCGAGTCCCGAGGAGCGGCCCAGTTGTATGATCAAAGGCCGACTCGGACGTTTCACTACTTTGTAACGGATCTCATTTAGTGGATTCCTCCGAGGAGTTGGAAAAAGAGTGGATTAGAGGAATTACTCCATCCTCGAACCACTATAAAATTTGCTTGTGTCATTTTTACTTACAACACTTTATTTGTCTTGCACATTATTTATATCTGCTGTCAAGTTAAATCTGTTAAACTCAACTGATAATAACATTGCTAAAAACAAGTGTTGAAAATAAGTTTAAAACATTAAGGGTGAAAAGTCTTCCGCGGAACAAAAACCAAACCAACTGTAAAGTACCCAGTTGAGTTATACAATCAACAGCTCTGTCGAGATTGTTGAGTGGGTAACTTCGCTGAAAAAATCCAACCTAGTTGTCCCTCAAGGACTTAGCTGATTTGAGTTAACTCTGTAAAGATTATTTAAAAAGGACTAAGTTCGAGAATTTGGTAAGGTTTATTCAACCCCCTCCCCCTTCCAAACCTTACAACTCACCCCTTGGGACCTACACATTAATTTTTTATTATTTTTAATTATGTGTTGTAAACTTTATTATATAATCGCGTTTTCATTCAAGAATTTCACATTCTAGTCCTTGGGGTGGCACCTTACTTTATAAAGGCGCTTACACTTTACCCCCCAAAAAAAAAAAAAAGAAAAATACGCCATTTTGCAATCGTCGGCAATTGCAACATTCGTTAAATAACCCTCATTTCAATCAATAAATTTCGAGTTCAAAATATTCAAATTTGTGAAGTAATGGCCTAAAAGGCTAATTAACATATGTTAGCCCAACGCATTGGAGTACCCCTCAATCAAGACCTTTTGATACTTACATTAGTAGTCTAATCTATTGATCAAACAAGAGCATCAACCCTACTTGGCGCCACGGCCTGCTTGGTTCCACCCGCCCGACCACACTAGGATTAGTGGGGCGGGATTTGCGGTGGAGGAGGTGGAGGTACAAGTATTTGTGGGGAGGGATGTTGGAGTTGCTAATGCTCGAGTTAACAATTGGTTCATTTGTTGTAAAAGTTTTTGTTTGAGATGAGTTGTGCGATTGGCAACAATGTCGTGCCCCCCAGTTTCATTTAGTGGTACATTCTGGGGATTTTGGTTATATTGTGGCTGAAGATCTTGCCGTTGGGGGTTTCTTGAGTTTTCACTTATTGTACAACAAAAAACAAATTGAGTTACCTTGGCTGGAATTCGAACCAAACGGGTCCTCCTTCTAGCGCCAATTTGTTGATGCCCTTGTTTGATCAATAACCCAAAAACTAAAAATAAACAGATGAAATATAAGAAAAGTGGCTAAAACTACCTTTTTGTTACGGTCTTGAAATGGGCTATTTCCTCGGCCAATATCAGTGTACATATTTTGAATTCTTCAAGCTATATAGTGGATTTCTCCTGTCATCTTCCTAATAAATGAGATTTGTTTATACTAATACAATTAGTGTTTAAGTAATTATTACATCTAAAATATTAGTGGGACACTTGTCCTCTTCTTGTTGTGTATGAGGCACATGGTGGCCATGTGTAGAAAAATGCTTGTTGACTTGTCCCATTGATGCGTTGACAGGTGGTTTCTTGGTCTGCCACTGGTGGGTTGAATCGATTTAGTGTTGGGATGTTGAATCCTTTTAGAATATATCCAGCATGTGATTGGAGAGAGAGAGAGACTCGAGTGTATACGATTTTATGCAACACATGCACTCCAGGCCATTCTCAAACATGCAATTAATGACCAATATGTTAATAACTAATCAACTCGTACGTACTTGACCATTAAATCACTATCATGGTAATAAACAGAGTTTCTAGAGCTACTCGTGACAGTTGAGCTGATATAATTTTGAAAGGTCCTCAACTTGAATTTCTCGAAGGTCAAGAGGAAAAATAAAATTATAACTTTCAAAATCTTGACATTCTCTTACTTAGTAATTTACTCACATATTTATACACATATATATAATCTCGAATAAATAATAGATCTCGAAATTTTTCCTCAAATAAGTTTTTTTTTTTATTTGACAGCTCTCAAGTAAGTTAGATTGTGTAAAAAAACTCATCTATTTAACTCGTTGGTCAAGCCATAGTAGTTGGAGCAGAAACAAGATTCAATTATATGGATTGAATTTAATTAACTCAAATAAACATATATATGTATTGCACACCAAACAATATTTATATGAGCAATTCTATTATTAATTATCACTCAATTTTGATTAAACTGTTCCTTAGGTAAGCCTTCTAGAGAGCTTTTGACTTCTGAAAATGATGGGAAATTAAAAATTAAAAAATGCGATATCTTTCATCTTGCCTTTGAGGAGTTTAATTTGAACTTTGAACTTGAATAACCCATCACAGCGGAGCTAGACCAATTTCATTGTAATGGAGGAGAAAAAATAAAAACAAGCATACCGACCATATTTATACCAAATATTCAAATACAAAATAGTGAGTTTAATGTAAAACAAAACCAAAAGAAACATAATAGAATTTACTTATAATCATTATTATTTTTTATTTTGAGTATAATGGGAAATTTTAGGAGGGGACACATGCACTCATATGTGATGAGAACCTGAGTCATTCACTCTTATAACACATGACTTAATCCACTAGAAAGCACAAGGTTGATCCCACTTATAATCATTATTTGAATCTAAGAAAATTGTACACTTACACTTTTCATTGATTCAAACTCGCTTATTATAGAATATGTGCTAAAAGTAGTGGAGATTTCTTTCTCAATATAAATAACAAAGTTATCTCTTTTCTTAAAGAAGTATCAATATTGATGGTCTTAATTTTCCCATGTGTGTAACTCGAGATAATGAGATGTTGAGATGATAAAAATCACAATAATATTAAATTAAACGAAAGAAATCTAACTAAAAAGATCAAATTGCTATTAAAATACTACAATAGTTTTACTTGGTTCTCATCCATTATATCAAAAATAAGGAGATTAACAATTCATCATATTTCAAATTTAAGCCCTTTGAAACAAATTATATTCTAAAATTAAATACTCAAAATTTTTATTATTTACAATTAAATTTCTACCACATTAAACCCAATTAAAAACAATTACTACTCTAAAATTTCCACATTGTTACTAATAGAGTAATAAATCAATACTATATTACTATAGAGGGGAAAATAAGATTTTTAGTCATGTAAGTTGACATGTTTTAGAATTAGTCCTCTAAATTGTCACATTCATTTTTAGTCCTTTAACTTTCAAATTTCTAGATATTCAGTCCTTTAACTTAACAATTTTATTTTTGGTCCTATAACATAACATATTTTTAAATTTGGTCCTATAACTTAACATATTTTAGAAATTTGGTCATGTAACCTTTTTTAAGCATTAATTTTTAAACCTTTCCAATTAAATGCATCTTGTACACTCTACAGTTACATTTCTTGGAGATAATTATCCTCATCAAAGGTTAATTGCATAAATATGACAAATTATTCTTAAGTTACTAATTTGATGTAATTATTTTAATTTTCCTAGAATTCATTAATTATTTTAGAAATTTCTATTTATTTAAACTTTTATTAATCAAATTAATTTAATTTTAATTGTTTTTATAATTTAATTAGTTTCAAACATTGAAATTTAATTATTTTATATTTGGTCCTATAAAATAGTTGGACTAATTCTAAAACATGTCCAACTTAGGACTAAAAATCTTATTTTCCCTAAATTTAACTATTGCTAAGTTATAGGACTAAATTTCTAAAATATATTAAGTTGTAGGACCAAATTTCAAATATGTTAAGTTTTAGGACCAAAAATAAAAATGTTAAGTTAAAGGACCTGAATAACTAGAAATGTGAAAGTTAAAGGACTAAAAATGAACGTGATTTAATTGTGGCGACTAATTCTAAAACACGCCCAACTTATGCGACTAAAAATCTTATTTTCCCTACTATAGAGTAATAAAGAAAATAATTATTCTAAAATTTCCACAGATAGTATACTACCTAGTATAAGTTCAAAAAGTTTGGGGGCTGAAGCCCTACCCTAAGCAAAGGATACGCCCCTGACCCATCACTTTATTCTATAAAAAATGGTAGAATTTAACAGATTGGTAAGCAGATATAGCAACCAATTTCCAGTTTTGTCTTAAAACTAGTAGTTGACAATTAGTAATATGAAACCTAAAACTTGCTACCTCGATAGAAAGTTCCATTTTTGGAGAAACAATCGTATATACCACATGGTAATGTGATAAGTTTGACGAATCCTAATAATGCTCTCTTCATTTTTGTTTTCTTTTTCATTTCCACAAATATTTTTTTCTAGTTCCCCAAATTTAAATTAGATCTCGCAGTTAGGGATAGGATTGGGCCCATGTTTTCCGATCGAATTGCACTAAACTTCTCTTGTAAAATGACAAAGTTATAAATATAAAACATCATAACAAATATTTAATATTTTTGTAGTATATTACTAAAAAAAATAAAATCACCGGTTTTAACCAGTGGTTTTCCACGATTTTGTGACTAAAAAATCGTAACCTAACTAAATTCACTGGCGGTTTGGTCCACCTTAACCCGATTTCTATATTTTGGCCACCATACGCTAGTGGTTTTTCAAATAATTGAAGACTTCTCTTTTCGGTCTATCCAATCCCATTGACTTAGCCTTTCAATAATTCAATTTCTGTAAATATGCACCTCCATTGTCATACCGTTCAATCAGCGCCGCCAATTGGGTTAATGCACGATGCAACTTGCCAGATTGTTTAATTTCTAGATAATAAATTATATATTTCAGATTTTATTATATTTCAAATATTATTTATACATATCATGTGTATTGATCCTGTTATATATCAATACATTTACTATGCATTGTTGATATACTAGATGTCCATATATAAAAATTATTAGTGGAGAAACCCAATGAATTTGAAAACTCAAACAGAAAATGGACTACAAAAATAAAAACTAACTGTTCCATCACATTAAAAACATAAAGGAAAAAAGTCAAGTAAATTTGAAAAGACGAAAATTTAAATAAAATCACTTAAAAGAATGATTGTACGTAAAAGGTTGCTACCTATATAGTACATGTCAATTGGCAATTAGCTAGAGTTAATCAAAGTTGGCAAGCAGATACAGAGCCAGGAAATGAAGATGAGGGAGCGACATTTATTTTTCTTGACACAAATACATAAAGAAACATTTTCATTTTAATTTTAAGGGGCAAAATTATAAAATTTTATAATTTTATAATACAAAAATTTATAATAACTATGAAGAAAATTTGAGGTGGAAGGGCAGACCGCACGCCAGCCCCGGCTCCATCCTCATGGCAAGAATGATAGTTTGTTTAAAAGAGTACAATTGTTGATCACAAAGTCACGAACCCTGTATCTTCGCCAAATTTATCACCTCCCTTTTCATTCACTAGCTACTCCCAACTTATTAAAAGAACACAAATCATAAGGTTTTTATGGGTTAGCGACTTGCTAAAAAGGGATTTAAATTATAGTGGGGTGAACAGTACTCATGTTTTTCTATGTTTACATACATGATTTTCAGGTTGTTTATGAACTTCGTAGAAATATATATATTCATTAGTATCCGATCATCTGCATATTGGTCATCATATTAAAATACCGTTAATATATACAGATGTATATTATTAACGATATCATTTTAACAATTTGATATTCATTGATTTTATCGAAATAAAACGCATCAGATGATACTCATGAATGACCATTACGAACATTTTATCTTTGATTCTTTTGGTTGATTATTTTTTCATATCTACTGGAAAAGATCATTTGTATTGCATCTTTCATGAAAAAAAGAAAAAACTCTTTTGAGCTTTAATGGTTTTTTTAAATAATTATTCAAAGTCAATCGTGGTTGGTTTTTGGTGTCAAAATAAAAGAATGGGCTTTTTATCCCACATTGGTTTTGGGAACATACATTGGTTTGGGAACAAAAAGTGACTTCGAACCTCTGGGCGCTATTAAGAACCTATGTAGTATGGTTTCAAATGCAAATGCTTAATTACACTTAACCTTTGTGTTTTGATTCTAGTTAAATTTCTTCTTTGTATTTTTAGATAGAGAGTGGAAAGATGTGAGTTGGTCAAAAGTTTGTAAGAGTAAAGGGGCTCTGTAATGGGCCGAGAATGCCCTCAAACTGATCAGAAAAATGCTTCACTTATCAAATTTCTTTTCTTTTGCCGGGAGAGAGAATGTCTCCACATTGTAAAAATATTTCACATAAAGTAAATTTCTTTCTTGTGGATTGCGGTTTTTCTCCGATTTTGGAGTTTTTAATGTAAAATATTGTGATTGTTGTTATTTTTATTCATTTCTGCCATTTTTGTTTGTCCTGAGGACAATTAGGATACGATTTTTCCCAATAAGTTGTATCAAAAGCCTGGATCGATTCTTGAAATTCAAAGTATGCCTCATAGTCGCAACTTACCTTCCACATCATAAAAATATTTCTTGAGCGGTGGGTCTTGGGGTATCATTTGGAGGTGGTTTGTTCATCAAGTTGGGGTGGGAGTTCAAGCACGTGGGAGAAATTCCATGGAAAGCAAAGTCACGGCTTTATGGCAGTAAGTCGGGGATGTGTCACACAATCCTAAGTATACGCGCGTGGGCGCGAACGATCAAGTGGAGGTGGAGCGATCTCGAAAAATCCATTACAATGTTGTGATATTGAGATTTTTTCTAATGAGAAAAATGTATGTCCTTTTCGCATGTCAAGCTGCAAGCGAAAGAGGGATGTGGCTATGTTAGCAGTTCAAAAAATTTCACACGGGCATTATTTTTAATGGATGCGGCGGCGGGAGGAATTTATACACTCGCATCGACGGGCATTGATACAAGGTGTGTGTTACATCGACGGCCAAGGACTTCTATGAGAGCCAAAGGTTGAAGGCGATAAAATTTAACTTTTCGGTTACATGTCAAGAAATTCTTAGAATAGTTTAAATTCTAAGCGGTCTATTCATATTGGTGGAGTATGATTCTCCTGCCTGAGAATGAGACAATGGTAGAGCTTATTTTACCAAGGTGGAGTTTGTTGCACAAAAAAAAAGAAGAGGTTTTGTCCCACATTGGTTTAGAATAAAAGTGATGGAAACCTTAATTTGGCTATTTAATGAACTTATGGTGGGTTTAGTGCACCAATCAATAACATTTTAACCTTTGTGTTTTTGACTCTAGTTTAAATTCATTTCTCAGTATTCTCTAGTATGGGAGAGTTGAGAACAGGTAGAGGTATACTCATTAATTTGAACTTCTCCATAATCAGTGATGTTTTCTAAACCATTTGAAAAATAAATTGAACCACTTGAAAGAAAAATAAACTGAGAATGGAGAAAAGTATGAATTAATACTATTCAAATTTTTTCAACCTAAAACTCACACATAATGATTAGTCCTAAAGTTTTATAAGAATTAACAATGTCAGCAACCTCGGCGCTGAGCGACATCCCAATCCAAAATCAAACCCTGCAGAATAATAGGATCTCACCTGTTAGCTTCAAATGGGTTAAATTATAAAATTAATAAAATCCCACCTAAAGTCGCTTCAGCACTTTTTCACATGCTACCTTAAAAGTCTGATCTTC